>BMAU01020555.1:0-332500 GCA_019973935.1 Trichonephila clavipes | reverse complement strand
GCTCTTTAATTTTTTTTATATTCCTTGCCAGTCATTCACCCCTTTACACCAGGCTTCTTAAAAATACATATTTGATCTATCAGCGAAAAGCCAACATACCTGAAAGTAAGCAACATAAAGTAGTGTTAAATAGCACAGCCATTTCCTTTCAATCTTTTGTCCTGCCTTGGATATGAAACTATAATAAAATGATGAAAAGCTCCTTCCCTTGCCATCTTTTTGGAAATTACCTTTTGGTTGCTTTAGGCCCAATTTTAAAAATTGTTCCCTTAAATCTGCATCTATGGGCGCACCTATATAATGCGCAAAATCATTTCTAATCAATTTTGTTTCTTCGTTTTCATTTTCTGACTCATTTTCTTTAGATAAGAGTATATCCTTATTAGTTGAAGTGTCCGAAACTGTGTTTTTCTTGTGGATTAATTTTCACTTCCAGGATTTGTTCATCAAGTTACCAGGCATTACTACTACTAGCACTTGCACAAGATGATGAACTTGTGGATATTAAAAAGTTGTCTAATTTTGCATATTTGCTATTATTATATTCCTTTTCCTTTTGAATTTTTCGTTTTTGAGAACCACTCAAAAGTTTTTTTTTAACTCCACTCATTTTAGGGCCGCGTTGCTTCTTGTCTTATTAACAAAATAACAGTATAAGAACCAGAATAATTAATTCCGTTTACAAAAAATAGTTCTAATATTACAAGAGAGAAGTGAGATCAAAACGTTTTAACAGCGAAGGAACACTCCCTATATTGAAGTGCATTGAATACAAAAATATATATGTTCTAAAAACAATTTTGTGAAACATTTCTCATTATGCTTTATTTGATTGAATACTCATAAATCTACGAAAATTTCTGTGAGCATATGGGTTTCTAAATCAAATCTAGACCATATAATCATTTAAAATGCTCTCTATGCGTTTTCAAGTATCCCAATACTATTTTTCAGGAAAAAAAGCATAACAGATGTACGTTATTTACGAGTTCGCTACATGAAAATGAAATACATGTGGGGGGAGTTAAAGACGCTAATAAGTTACTTTCTACTTCAGTAAAAAGTAACATGTCTTTTTCTCCCTACCGCTAACATGAAGTATACTTAAAAAAAAAATGATGAATTTTTTATCTTTCTAGCATTTTATCCAATTTTCCGCCTGACTTTCTTTTTATCTGTTAGTAATTTAGGTTTGAAAAGAAAACCCACTAAAGAAAAGTATCTCTTTCATTGCGGGGATTACAGCAAATTAAAATGTTTTTTATTTGGTTATTGGATCTAAGATATCTAATAAGCAATCAAAGTTTTGATTTTCAATGTTAGATCGCCAATTTGAAAATTGCTTAAAAATTGGATTAAAAAAATGTAAAGCTAATTTTGTGAAATTCTACGTTAATGGCATCAGTCTAGCTTTGGGCTCACTAGAAGTCTTGCCTCCCCCCCAGTGCGGCGGTGTTCGTTACGCCACTGATTTAGAGTATCCCTTACCACACAGGCACTATATATTTACAAACATCTATGTCTCCTCCGAGATTCAAACCCAAGCCCCATGGCATAGCAGTCAGCATCACTAACCACTATACCAGATGGGTGGCATTTTATCTCATTTTACTGTGTGTATCTCAATACTTTTTTAATTTGTAAGTATATATAATTAAGAAAAATTCATTTAAATCACACTTCAATTAAAGACATTCATTGAACCCCTCGGGACGAACATCCCAAATATGAGCCAGCATGAAACACTGTCAAAGGTCGGATGATTCTAGGCTGAGCCAGTGTGTTTCTTCCTCCACAGACCGAACGACTCACCCGTGAGCCAGGCACTTGGAATGTTTAGTAAGTTCATTTTTTTGGCAATAGATGGCATTCTATGTCCATAAGATTTGAGATACATGGAGATCTGACCTACTCGAAATGAGAGAAATATTACTAACATACACCTGATGTTTAATAAACATAAGGGGAAGGGAATGTTTTTGAATTGAGTGCTTTATGACTGCTCTTGAAATGAACATGTGGTTTTTGTTATTATTAAAAGTTATTATTTTGTTAATATTAAAGTAAATGAAATATTATCGAAAGCTACCTTACTGTCCTTCAAAATAGTCACCTCCCATAACCATGCACTGCTGAGATCTGCTATACATGTCCTGGAAACTTTGCAAGACACAGAGTTAAAAGCTTTGTTACATTTTGTTGGATGTCAGGAATATCATCAAATCTCTTTCCTTTCAAAGCGAGTTTGAGTCGTGGGAATAGGAAGAAATATAGAGGATTGAGATCTGGCGAGTATGGTGGATGTTCAATTCGCACTAACCCCTTTTTTTGCTAGGAACTGTTTGGCGATAATGGCTGTAAGAAGGTGAGCAGTGCCGTGAACAAAAAACCATGAACCATATCCCCCACGTTTTTCTCAGTCATAAATACTGGCTTAACGATTAATCGCACAGATTCACGAATAATCTGCTGTTCATCAGCTGTCATGTGCACAGTTAATCGAAGATCTTTCATGATTAATTTCTTCACTTTCTCAACGTTTTTGTCACTGACGAAGGTCCCCAGTCTTCTGCTACGAGTTTTGTCAGAAACACTTTCCCAGGCTTCTTGAAAACGTGCGAACCACTCGTACGCACACTTCATGGAAAGTGTTTGATCTTCATGAACACATACCAGCATTACATAAGTTTCTTTTGATGTCTTGCCAAGCTTAAGACAAAATTTTAAATTGATCTTTTGTTTCTTCATTTTCCTGTTCTCAGTTATGAACCAACATACTGAACAAGCACTTTGTAAAACAAGTCTTACATGGAATACAGACACAAGGTTCAACTGAACAACAGGGGGGTGGGCAGGTGGTCAACACCTGCCACTAGGCATGTGCAGCGTTTTGTTTTGCCAGTGTTGCCTGATTGGCCATTCTGACTTCATTCACCAAACTTTATTATCAGAGGTTATACAAGTATGTACATATTCATATGGATGCATATTTCACTCTTTTTTTTATCAAAAAAAAATGAATGTATATGTTACCGTTAAAGTGTATATAATTCAGTTATTTCATAGAATAACTAGGTATTTAATGAAATAGCTAGACAAGTCAGTTAAAGTATATAATTGATGAAAAAGTTCCTACTTTACCTAGTTATTCTATGAAATAACTAATGATAGACTGTTAAAGTGAAAAATAAACAAAAACAACAAGTTATTTTATAAATTAATTGATCATAAATAGCTAAAACCTGTAAGATATAGATTATACCTATTATGGATGATTAATTGATAAATAATAAGGAAAAGCAGATGATATAACTTATTATTGCTCATATTGCTAATATTAGTTAAGCAGAAAGCAGAAAAAAAATATGTTTTGAATCTGTTACTGGCACAATTAACTTTACTACTTCTTGAACTTCAAAGGTATCTCATAATGCTGGTATAATCAATAGTCATGTAGTTCTTTTTCCTGTGCTGTTTTAGCACTTTTTACTTCTACTATCAAAATTAATAACTTTTCATGAGTAAGAGCTGCACTTTTTTCTTTTTTTCGCCCCATGATTATTTAATAAAGATTCAAATTTCTCTCATTAGATCTTTCTTATTTAAAAGTTAACCTTCCATTTTTACAGAAGTCATTGCTTGAAAATGGGTTGCAAAAATATTTGTTAATAATCCAAAATGTAAAATGCTAACACATATACACAACCTAAATTCTACATTTAAAAGCAATGGATTGAAGCATACATACACACATCAACCAACTATAAGCAGTTCAAAACCAGCCAGAATCGGTTCAAAGAACTTTCAACTGCTGTACATCATACTTTAATGATCAAGTAATCACTATTCTATAGAATACCTAGTTAAATCATAGAATTCAATAGTTTTAAATACTTTAACTGACTTGTCCAGTTATTTCATAAAATACCTTGTTATTCTATGAAAAAACTGATTTCACACTTCAACGATAACATATACATACTAAACTAGCAAATTAACGAAAGTGAAGATAATTCATTTTAGTATTAAGTGAGATACAATCTTGTACAATGGCTACTGATAAAGTTTCTTAACACTATTGTATTTTGTATGGATTTGAACAAGGAAGAAATGTAATTGTGTAAATTATTGAAAGTGTTTGGTGACGATACAGTTTCCAATAGAACAAGCAGAAGCTGGTTATAAAATTTTCAAATAGGTGACTTAAACTTTCTTGGTAAGCTGTTCTATCCAAGAGCAAAATCCTTTTTTGAGATTGTGGAAGGGCTTAGTTCAACTTGACAAACTATTTCAGACCACATTCGGAAAATAGGATTGGCCAGGAAATATTTGAGATGGGCGCCACATAAATTAAGAATTTAAATGTTCATGGCATCATATGCATATCTCTGCTTACAAACAAAATCAAGCCTTTCTGGAACTGGATGACATCTGGAGACAAAAAGCAGATTACCTATGAAAACATTGTAAAGAAAAGGGTAGGTATATTGTAAATATGGAAAACCTGCCCCTTCTGCCTCTACACTAAAGCTGTCTGAGTAAAAGAATGCTGTGTATATGATGGGACATTCAAGGAGCAATACAATTTGAGCTGTTGAAACCAAACAAAAAGATAAATTCAGAGAGGTACTGTCAGCAGTTGGATAATTGAAAAACAGCACTCCATGATATGAAGCTGGTGGTGTTCAATACAAAGGACATACTGCTTTATAATGCAGGTGACATGCTTCTTTGGGGACTCATTACAAACTCGCAGAGCTAGGCTGGGCTGGGAAATTCTGTCACATCTACCATACTTCTTAAATCTAGCATCCTTAGATCTCACCTGTTTCTGTCCTAATAAAGGAACTAGTTTGATATTCCAGGGCATGGCGCCCAGCACCGCTTGGCACGAGAAAGGAAGGATTGTTTGGAAATACATTGAAATGTATTTCAAATGAAGCATATAGGAAGAGACTGAGAATAACCAAGATCAATCAATAATGAATAACAATATAATATAATAAAAAGTAACATGCACTAATAACATTATGCAGGACATAATAATCTTATAATTTAATAGTAATTATATATAATATTCATATAGTATGATTTAATAATAATTATTATATATAATAATATAATTTAATAGTAATTATAAAAAAGAATAATCATTGTATCATAATAAAATAAAAATAATGCATAAGAATACTCGTATTGCAGGTAAAATCCTAGGAGGACCCACTGCTGTTTTTGGCGCCAAAAATTTTTCGCCAAAAAGCGCCAAATTGAAGGTTTTTAAAAAGGCGTCAATGACGAAAACTCTTGGGAAGCGCATGCGTCAGCGGATGAAATGGGCGTTTCGCAAAGATGAAAACGAATAAATACATTAAATTAATCATTATATAAAGAAAAACGGAGAAAGCAATGAAATTCATTTTAAAAAAGCATTCTAAAACCAGTGTGTACAACATGATTTACATTTTTAAAAAAGGACGAAAGGGGCGTTTCGCAAATATAAAATTGAAGAAATACATGAAATCAATCATTTTAAAAAATTTTAAAAAGGCACTTACCTTACGCTTGCATTTCGTCATGTTCCGTTGGTGGATACACCCTTGCGATGGATGCAAGGAATTCATGAAAATTGTCATCCACCAACTTGTGACCTGTTCTTATTAACTTTCAAGTCATTCACCACGAACGCATTCATGCTCTTGCCAAACCAATATCTGGTCAAACGCAAGATTATTATAGCAAGTTTGCTTTCGCTAAACCAAGTGCCCTTTCTCACACTCCGAATAACGTCGTGGCGATTATCTTTCGACTGGTTGCGGCAACGCCATTCGTAGCCCCCCGTCAACCGTTCCCTTTCGTTCTTACAAACGCATATTTTTTTTAAACCTCGGACATTCATAACGAGAAGCAATTAAATTAGCTTTCATACACCATTCTAATGTCTCTTTCTTCCCCTTTGTGCCCAGGAGCACAAAGAAACCTGTCGTAGCCTCACTTTCAATTAATTTCCTTTCACACGCCATTCTTAACAACAACCGGTGGAGAGCAGACTTTCTCAAACGAAGTCAAATGTCAAAATGACGTTTTTTCGGAAAAGGCGAAAAACGTACTTTTTTTAGGGTTGCCATTTTTTTAGGTGATTTGAAAATCCAAATTTTTGAATGAAATGGAAGGGTTACCATATTGTAACCTTTATCGCTCAAAATTTGGCGGCAAAAAAATTTGGCGACCAAAAGTGGATCCTCCTAGGATTCAACCCGTATTGCATAATAATTATAAACAAATAACATAATAATCATAAATAAACATAATAATTATGAATAAATAACATAATATGTAATAATATTTACAAATAAATATAAAGAAACAACTATAAATAACGAATATTATAAGATTATTACATCTAGTAATAATTACATTTTTGTATTACATTATTAATAAAATAAGTACATAACATATATTAAAATTACTAATGAATATCAATTACAAAGTACTGAAAACTCGCAATGTTCTACAAGCTGCAAGTTCCTTCAATGAATTTCATTGAAAAAGGAACGTTCAAAAAAAGCATTTTTAAAGCGAAAATAAATGATTTATAGATAGTTTAAAGTACAACACTCATTCTTTTAAAAAATATATCTTAGAACTCACCAATATTAGTAATATCCATATTTGAAAATAGCACAAAATAAAACAGAAGACGGAAATAATAGAACAATTACACTGAAAATGGTTCAATTTTTAAAGAAATTGAATTAAAATCATCTGAAATTAATAGGATTACCGCGGGAAAAAACCAATAAAAGTTATTTCTAATATACATTATCCCCATGGCAACTACATCACCAGACGATAAAAATATCAAAGTAACCATACTGTAATGAGTATCCATACCGGTGAACATAAATAACAACTTGGCACGTGCCCCTTGATATCAAACTAGCACCTCAGAATGAATAGACAAAATTAAAAAGATTAAACATTTACATACAAAACATTTCAGAGCCTCAAAGCCATGAATCAAAACATTTAAAAAGATGAAAAAGACCTGCAATACATAAAAACACATTCGTCAATTTTAATTAATGTCTTAATGTCTAATTTTAAAAATAAATCCTTAGATATAAAGATACATAATATGACAATTTCATATACTATTTTCAGTATTGGCAGATAAACTTTTTTAATTGATATTAACATATAAAACCAAAACAGAGAAAATATCCTCATCTTATATTTTAGTCCCACCCGTAATGTTTACAAGTTTCATGACAAGAATATTTGAAAATAAAGGCCACTCAATTCACAGAGTTTTATATCTATACTGATATAGTTAAATTAGACTAGAAAAATTACTCTGTAGTTAAGATGGAACTCAAATCAAAATTAAAAATATACATAATTTGTTGGCAAGTTTGGTAATTACATAAACTTGACTATGGGTTTTTTATTGTGTAAATTTTCTTTTGCATCTTGAATAACAGGATAAAAACAGGCACAAACTACCAATAAATCTTATTATTGACTCATATTAACTATCACAAACATTTGATAAGTAGTGAATATATTTTTTTAGATTTAAAGAAAATTTAAGTAGAATTTTTCATAAATGTAATGAATATCTATTTGTATGCTGATACAGCACTTTTATAATCAGATTGGTATTCCCTGTGGTCAATCAGATATAATATTAGTTAATAGAATTGATAAATCACACACATTTTTTTTTGTAGTAATGATTTTGAAATAGATCAAATACATATAAAATGTCTCATCAATAAGGATACAAACAAATATAAAAAAATGAAACACTATTTTCATACTGATTTTTTAAAAGCAAGATAATGGTCCATTAAAAACATAAATTACAGTGGTATGCTCCCAGTGTATAAAGTATTTTATACCCCTATTTCATACATAAAAGAAATTATTTTTCAATAAATACAATGATAACTAATTAAATAAATCTAAGGTATTTTAATGTTTAAGAGTGCAATTATAAAACACGAAAAGATATTTTATAAAAATAAAATACATTTTTAACACACACTGATTTCTTCAGCAGCTATAATTTCAGCTATTTATTTTCATCAATTTGGCGCTTTTAAATTTTAAATAAAAAGAAAGTATACACATTTTTTTATTTCATCAATAATTTAAATTCTGATACCTACGAGAAATATTTCTATGGTCATGTTTTAAAATACCAAATTAATTATTTAACGATAAAACTTTCCAAAAATAGATTAAATATTTATAACTCCTTTAATTCAGATAAAACAAATCCCCCTAAAACGACCAATTAATTTCATGTCTCTTCTTTCGAAAAAAAAGAACATAAGAAAATATTCAATCAACTTTACAAAGGCAACTTAATATGCATACTTTTACATACTATAACGCTGATTTATTCAGAACAATACATTTATTAACCGGTGTATAAATAGGGAAAATAGCCATTTATACACATTTGAAAAAGAAAATACTTACTTCATCTAAAGTACTCTTGAATTTTTTAAGATATTCAAAAAAAAAATAACAAAAAAATTATCTATACTGAACTCGATACATTCTTACTACTTATTTCAAAAGTAAAAGAAAAACAATATTTCATGTATACATCACATAACTCAATGAATTTCACTTCAGTTCTTTTTGCGTACGTTTGAGCTAGTTAATATTTTATTAAAAACAAAATAATAAAATACATTTGATTTGATTGAATTAAAAAAACATAAGCCAAAAAAAAGTCTTCTGTTAAAAATTATTTATAAATCCATCGTCAATATTAAAAGTCATATCTGAAGACAGGTTTGGATAAATGCCTTCTTGACAAGCGGATATAACACATTCTAATATCACTAGAAAACAAATAAACTAACTAAAAATTTTATTGAAATCAGACGAACGAAGATTAAATAAATAAAAAGTAAAAAAACTTTTTTAAAAACAAGCTTTTATTAAATGCTCTGAAAGGAATAAAGTAAACTTTTCTTTTAAAACTTTTTTTGCAGTCACCTTATAACGTCATTACACAATTTATGATATAAAAGCTTGTCGCGAGATTTACCTGAGTAAATAAACAAGCAAAATAAATAACTTGATCTGCTTGATTTTAATTTTTAAAATTTTTTAACTAAGTAAGTACGAGTACTTAAATCTCGTGACAAGTTTTTATATAATAAATTGACTAATGACATTATAAGGTGATAGCAAAAAAAGTTTTAAAAAAAAAGTTTATTTTATTCTTTTCAGAGCATTTAATAAAAGCTTGTTTTTAAAGAAGTTTTTTTTTACTTTGAATTTATTTTTTACTTTTTAGTTATCGCTGGAACAATTAATCAAAATATTAAAATTCATTTTTTTACTATAATACTAAATTAAAAACAAAAAACGCAAAAAAAAAAAAAAAATTGAAACTCCGTAACTGTAAACCAATTTTTTCAATCCTTGTGCAGAATCTAGATAATACTCTTCTAGAAACGAAAAAAATCTTCGTGCGATTATCTTAAAAAATAACGAAGTCTTAAAATGTTTTATTAAAAATTTAAGTATTTTTTGAAAAATCTTTAAAAAAGTTTTCGTCATTTTATTTTTCAAATGACTGATTCTAAAAGAGAAACGCCAGAACTTTCTTAGTGCCGAATATCAATTCATTAACACGAAAAAAACAAAAAAGAAATTCATACGGAACGATTTAGAAATCATTTTCTGGAAAACGCATCGATTTTGCCTCATTTTAGAAAAAAAATCGTAAAAAATAAAAATTATATCATTATTTTTAAAAAGATTTATGTCGTATCGTGGCAAAATAAATGATCTTTCCGATTATATAATTATTTTGTGCCACAGTTTGAAAGAAAGAATCAGATGGTTTTGTTAAAAAAGGTCGAAAAAAAAGAACTTCTTTAAACTGAATCCGATAAGCTGATTAGCGGAATAAAAAGCTAACAGGGGTAAAAGGTTTTTAATTAATATATTTTTAACTAATTGCGATATTGGAATATAAATAATCAGAACATGCATTGTCATCCAAACTAAACGTGTATACAAAATGTCAGCTCAATCGGTTGAGGAAATCAGCTTCCGAATTGAGTTGCAAGATTCCAGCCGAACACATTACTTTTTAACTAATTGCGATATCGGAATATAAAGGGTCAAATCCTGCATTGTTCTCCAAACTAAAGGGTGTATAGAAAATTTCAGCTCAATCGGTTGAAGACATCAGCTTCAAAACTGAGTTGCAAGATTCCACCCGAACTTGCCGAACAAGTTAAATAAAAGCTTGTACTAAAAAACAAGAAATGACATGGAAATTTAAATTTGATTAACAGAAATATTTTTTGATGGAAAGTTAAAGTGATTTAAAGTAAATTTAAAAACTGCAAGCTCCCGGAAATCGAAAAAAGGGCAATTCATTTAAAGTCAGCTTCTCTAACCACTAGGCCACGAGGGTTCGGTGAAAGAAGTAAAGCAAATTTCTAAAATGGGTAAGAAGAAAAGCAAACAGAAGTAAAAGGCTTTTAATTAATATCTTTTTAACTAATTGCGATATCGGAATATAAATAGTCAAAACATGCATTGTCATCCAAACTAAACGTATGTACAAAATTTCAGCTCAGTCGGTTGAAGGCATCATCTTCAAAACTGAGTTGCAAGATTCCACCCGAACTTTTTAAATTGCAAGTTAAATAAAAGCTTGCAATAAAAAACAAGAAAAGTCAAGTAAATTTAAATTTGATCAAAAGAAATAATTTTCGAAGGAAAATTAAAGTGATTTAAGGTAAATTTAAAAACTGCGCGCTGCCAGGCATCGAACCCGGAGCAATTCTTTTGAAATCAGCTTCTCTAACCACTACGCCACGAAGGGTCGTAAAACGATGTAAAGCAAGATTCTAATAAGTGTAGGAACTTTTTAATCAATATTGTAAACTTGTGGGTTCTTTTCTGATCGTGTTCGCATTGTGAATTGAAAATAATTACAGACAGGGTTTTGTCCCACTGTTTATTCCACACCTTCTATGGGACATTTCTTAAAATAAAGAATATATTGAGATGTTAAAGATTAAGATACATCGTCCAGCCGTGTCTACTTTTCACCACCCCTCGTTTTCTTTGCTCTCTCTCTCTCCCCCTTTCCGACCTCTTCTCTCTCTCTCCGTCGTTGCCAGATCCTTTTCTCTATATCGTCTCTCGTTCGACCTGTTGCCAGGTGCAGGCAGCGGTTCCTTACACGGCCCACTTAAGAGTAAAATTTGCCCTTTGTGGCTGATTTTACCATATCAGACACCAGGAACAGAAAATTCACAAACCGTGACACAGAAAATCCACAAACAGAACACACAATAATTGCAACAGTCAAAAGTCTTGGTGATTGTTCTAGTGAAAGTTCCTTAATACAAACACATGAAATAATATTAATAGTTCACCCAATTGAAATAAGTGACTATGTTCCCAGAAAGATCTAAACTGTAATGGGATTGCAAACAGATACATAGAAAACACATTATACAAAAAACAACCACACTAAATATATACAATACAGTTTTTATCTTATTCTAGACAATGTTTATTTCATTAACTCATGAATGTGAATGCTCAATGAGTTCACTAAATCTATATTAAGTACACAGTAGAAACTTTCCTACGGCTCTAATTTGCCTTCAGCCGGTATGATTTCCGACCCAACCCATCTCACCCATTCTAATACAAAGTTAATTTGCTTTACACGATTTTTCCAAATTTGCATCAGAATGTCTATATCGACTATTCGAGATACAACAAACTGCTCTAGCATTCTTAAAACCTGAGCCGTTAAATTCCATCCATAAGAAGTGTATTCAATCTTAAACCTCACTTTTTTAGTCATGTAAATGTCAAACGGCATAACGCACGCGGCATACCCCTTCGTGAGAGAACGACAGAAATACCACTTCCACAAATCCAGTACCGTGACCCACGATGCTGCGCTATTCTTTTCTACAAAACCTTCCCTTTTCAACAAAAGATAAATCCCGGTTCTCGAAAATATCTTTAACAAAGCTTCACGGGTTACCTTCGCACTGAGACTAGTCACCGGCCTAGCCTCGCCCCACCTAGTGTGCTGATCAACCAGACATAAAATATATGTATGTCCCTTTGAGCTTGGCGGATCAATTGGACCTATCAGATCCATATTCACCACCTGAAATGGCAATTCAGACCTTGCCACAGGTGTAATGGGTGATCGGTCTTTAATCCTAACCGATCGAGTGAGCTGACACTCTTTACATGATTCACAAAATTTCTTCACATCGGACCTTAGACCCTCCCAAAAGAAAGAATACTCGATTCGTTCAAGCGTCTTCTTGGGACCCATGTGACTACTGAACACGGAAGTATGCGCTAGTCTCAACACCTCCGTTCTTCTGCACTTCGGAATTACCAGTTGCCCAATACTCTCCCCGAGTATTTCATCTCTATGAAATAGATACCCATCTACTTCATAGTAGTTTTCTTTGCCTTCCTTAGCATGCTTCCAAACCAATGCTAACTCGGCACAACACTCCTGTTCGGAACGAAAACTATCAGCCACCATGCTTCCTTTATCCATCTCAGCGGTCACCTCCTCATCCTTAGTACCCAATGTTCCCACTTCATTCCGACATGAAGTAATATTCCTTTGAGAATCCTCAATGTGTTCCTGTGCTTTCTCTGGCAGAATACCCGATGAAACCTCGGTTTCATCTACATTTCCTGAATCAACCCTCAGGTCCCGAGAGCTTTGAGCCAGTGAATTCTCTTCACTCTGGGCTCCTCCCAACATATCCAAAACCTCTGGTGGAAGCAACACGTCTTCTACCAAAACTTCTGCCAAAGCACATAACACTTGCTGGTGCACCACATTAACCTGGCCACCGGTAGCAAGACCAATTGGAACATATACTAAAGGACATTTAACCGCTGGACCGAAAATACCTTTCAAATAAATCGTGGAAGCTCCTTCAACCGATATTCCAGGAACTAAGTCTTTCTTGATAACAGTAATTTCCGTACCAGAATCCAATAACGCATGGACTAATTTCCCATCTACACTGATAGATGTTTTCACTAATTTACTTAATTTGTCTTCAATAGCCCGCTTGGGGAATGACTTTACCTAGCAAATCATCTCTAGCAGTGACCGTTCCATCTTCCAATTCTGTCCCTTCCGTTGACACCTTATTCACATTAAGTCTTTTATTATCAACCCCTTTGTTTTTCGGACAATTCCGCTTAACATGTTTATCTGATCCACAGGTGAAACAAGCGAATTTTTTTATTTCAGTTACTTTACCTTTATCAAAGTTTTTCCTAGAAGAAAATTTATCTGTCTTTTTCTCCCCAAATGGCTGTTTACCCCAACTACCATTAAAACTTCTCCTTTCACTATCATTCCATTTAGCTCTCTCAGGTTCATCGTAGGATTTCCCTTTGGAAGCATAAAATATATCACATTGTTTGCCCAAGTTCCTGGGTTTGTACCATTCTTCCCCTTGGAGCACACCAATATGGGTCGCCGTCTCAGAATCCAACATTTCAAACATTTTATCTGCTACGATAAGTTGATTAACTGACTCAAAATCATTCGCTTCTCTTAACTTACAGTAGTATAACCACATCGATGTTAAACGGGACGCGAACTGAGAGAAAGTTTCGTCAGAGTTACGTTTGGCCTTTCTAAAATTTTCTAAACATATTTTTGGGGTGAGGGTTCATACTCCTTAAGCACAACCTGTTTTAAAGATTCGTAATCTTTTAATTCTTCTTCGCCTAGGTTAACTAATAAGTTTGACACTTTGTTTCCTAACATGCATAACAAAACCTTCGGTTTTAACTCGTCGCTAACCATTTCACTAGCGAAAGCCTTTTCAAGACTAGAAAAGAAATATTCCCACCCGTCTGATTTATTGGGTACCTTTACAGTTAAGAGCCTAACCATTTTAACTATTTCATCTAAAGATTTTACACGTGAGGTTTAACCATTATTTTGAGTAGCACTCTGATTAGCGATCCTAGATAATTCCATTTCAAGCGTAATTTTTCAATTGATAATTGTTCTTGTTGTTCTAGTTTTTGCTGCTGTTCTGTCTCTAACCTTTCGGCTGTAATAACTTCCAATAACTCTTTTGCCTCTTCCTCCTTGTAATATTTACTAGAGATTATTAAATTCCTTAAAACAATTTTAGACATAGACGGATCAGGTGACTCATCTAAGTCCCGCGCTAAGTGAATTAAGTCAATTTTCTTACTTCTAATGAGAAATGCCATTTTTAATCAAGTTAAACCTAATGCCAAATTACCTTCTGACAAATTTAACTACAAACACTTAAATGACCTAGTACTATATATTTAACAAGCAAGAAAAATTCTACTCGTTTTTTCTAAGAGTACTCAAATTCAGAAACACAATACGAAATATGTTTACAATAAAACTTATATGAGACACAGATATTTGTTACTAATCAGAACGCAGAACCTTTTTCAAAATAAAAAAAAAACACAATTAACAACATACTTTAGCTACATTACCATAGAATTATTTCTCAAATCATAAATCTACTCTTAGTTTCTTTTTTTTTAATTTAAAGAAGAATCTTATGCAGGAAACAAAAAACCAATATACATATACATCCTAAATTACGAGCAAAGGAAATAACCTCAGATTACATTAAACTATCAACTAACTGACAAATTGCAACTTTTTGCTTAAAATGAAAAACTATCATATAATATTCAAAAAAAAAAAAAACATGCCATATTCTGAGTCATAAATAACCTACAAAATCTCTTATTTACAACATTTTAACAGGAAGTCCGTCTACTTGAAATACATATACACATTTTTTTTAATGGATATTTTTCACCCACTCAAACATACATTTTTTGCAACCATTATTTCAAGATAAATTAATCTAATTATTTTTTTTTAAAATTCTGCAAACTGAATTGTTATGCAAAACACTTTCTATACCCAGATTTTAATTTTTGAGACAACTTCAAAACAGTAAAGAATGATGATAAAAAAGAAATTATAGTTTAACACTAGAACTCTAAATACCATATTTTAAAACATTTAAAATGATACCCTATCATTTCCAGGTAAAATAAGTACACAATTTTCTTATTTCATCTACACAATAATCCAACGACATAGAATATTGCAATAAACCAATGAAATTTTCTTTTTTCAGATATATCTGCTTTTTCTATTTTATTTTTAAAAAACAAATTAAATATGACTGCATCCCATTACTCTTTTAAATATTCACACAATATTTTAACTTAGGGGAACAATAGCCACTTACCTCGACATGAACGCTGTTTCTGTACTTGAACACTTTTCAGATCACGGCTCCATTCATCAGAAAATGAAGAAAAATACGACATCTGTTCGTTCATAGCCCAACTCGGCAGGTGATGGTAAAACTCCATATGAAGAAGGTCTTGTTTTTTTTCACTTGAAACTGCTGCAGGGCAATTCCCGGGATGCACGTGGTCATCAACTTGAAGATACACTGCAGGGTTCTATTTCCTTGTTACAATTTTTCTTTCAAACTGCATGTCCACTAGAACCTTGTTCACAATTATGTAGTACGAACACCGATCAATTTGAAATATTTTGTTCATTTAACTTCTGCTCCATTGCATCGCACTTCTGACACCAGTGTCAACTCGTGGGTTCTTTTCTGATCGTGTTCGCATTGTGAATTGAAAATAATTGCAGACAGGGTTTTGTCCCACTGTTTATTCCACACCTTCTATGGGACATTTCTTAAAATAAAGAATATATTGAGATGTTACAAGATTAAGATACATCGTCCAGCCGTGTCTACTTTTCACCACCCCTCGTTTTCTTTGCTCTCTCTCTCCCCCCGTTCCGACCTCTTCTCTCTCTCCGTCGTTGCCAGATCCTTTTCTCTATATCGTCTCTCGTTCGACCTGTTGCCAGGTGCAGGCAGCGGTTCCTTACAAATATCTTTTTAACTAATAGCGATACATGAATATAAATAGTCAAAACTTACATTGTCATCCAAACTAAACGTGTATACAAAATCTCAGCTGAGTCAGTTGAAGGCATCAGTTTCAAAATTGATTTGCAAGATTCCCCCTGAAGAAATTACTTTTTAACTAACAGCGATATCGGAATATAAATGGGCAAAGCATGCATTGTGATCCAAACTAAACGTGTATACAAAATTTCAGGTCAGTCGGTTGAAGGCATTAGCTTCAAAATTTCGTTGCAAGATTCCACCCGAACATTTTACATTACAAGATAATAAAAAGCTTGTAAAAAACATTAAAGAACGTGGAAATTTAAATTTGATCAATAAATATAATTTTCGAAGGAAAATTAAAGTGATTTAAAGTAAATTTAAGAACCGCGAGCTCCCGGGAATCGAACCCGGAGAAATTCATTTGAAATCAGCTTTTCTAACAACTACGCCACGAGGCCTCGTAGAACGAGGTAAAGTTAGCTTAAAACATGAGTAAAATTTTTTTATTCACTATCTTTTTGACTAATTGCGATATTGGAATATAAATAATCAAAACATGCATTGTCATCCAAACTAAACGTTAATACAAAATTTCAGCTCAATCGGTTGAAGGCATCAGCTTCAAAATTGAGTAGCAAGATTCCACCTGAACAAATTACTTTAATTAATTACTTTTTAACTAATTGGGATATCGGAATATAAATGAGCAAAGCATGCATTGTCATCCAAACTAAATATGTATACAGAATATTAGCTCAAACGATTGAAGGCATCAGCTTCAGAATTGAGTTGCAAGATTCCACCCGATCAAATTACTTTAATTAATTACTTTTTAACTAATTGCTATATCGGAATATAAATGGTCAAAACATGCATTGTCATCCAAACTAAACGTGTATACAAAATTTTAGCTCAGGCGGTTGAAGGCATCAGTTTCAAAATTGCGTTGCAATATTCCACCCGAACATTTTACATTGCAAGTTAGTAAAAAGCTTGTAATAAAAGTGGAAAGAGCATATATGGTGGTTTACCTTTTCATGCATAATGCATAATTATTTCAAGAATACAATGAAAACGTTTCACGTCCTTTTTTCTAAGCATATCCTTCTCTTCTCTTCCTCGACACTTTGTTCCACTCGATTGCATTTTTAAAAGTTCTTATATTTAATGATTAATAGAATTTGCTTGATATTATTACCTGAACTGTGGAATAAACAATAAAGATATTCATAGTATTTAAGAAACAATTTTTAAATTAAAATACTGATGCGATTTATGAGAAGATATTGGACAACCAATAATTGTGATAATAAATAGATCAACATTTAACTTTATTAAATTTAATTTGTCTTTACTCCATTCCAAACATTGTTAACCATATTCTACGGTACTTTAATACGATTTTACAAAACCATATAATATTACCTTTAATGAAAGGGGCTTCAAACAAGTAAACTTTACTGGTGTAGGCCCAGAAGGGGTCCTGTATCCAAATTCCTTCGAGGCCCCTTTATTTAGATATAAGAGCCCTGTTAGTGTAACTGTAGTTATACATGTTGGGCTCCCTGTACTTGGGGACCCGTATCATTGATAGGCTGGAGCTACGCCCCTGGTAAACTTCCTCTTTGAAGAATAATTAAATGGATTACTTAAATGATCTTTGATTACCATGATATATAATTATAATGTGTATTTTCATATAAGTACCCGCAATTTATGTATAGTAATTTTCATTTTTAAATACTTATTAATAATTTGAGGTGCATTTTAGTTTAGAATGTTTTATTCTTGAGTGGATTCTTTACAACAAATCGTAAAAAAAATGTTTAAAGAAAAACAAAGTAAAATATAAATATTCTCAAAGCGTATTTTCTCAGAGTTTAGCTGTATTGTTTATGAAGAAAAAAAAAAAAAGATCTCAAAGAAAAAAATATCATTAATACTTTTCTGTGGATAAAGAATGCCGTCTCATTAGGGTCCATTTCAGTATGAAATATTAGAGAAAATATTAATTGCTTTGAATATAGTTAATATAAAATGATATGTTCCATAAAACGCGCACTTTGAAGACAAAAAGTAGGATCGAAATGTACGGGAACGTTTCATACGCCGGGTATAAAAATGTGATATTTAAAAAAAAACAGGCAAATAAAAATGAGATGAGGATAAAAAAAAGTAGACTTCTACATATATCTAAATACTGTTTATTTGAAAGAAATGACTCAAAAACCTGGGATAATATATCTCGAATAAAAATATAAGCGCATTGCAGTTTCCTTAGGAAAAAAAGGGGGTGCGTGTTATAGGGGGAACATACCTAAAAAGTAAAAAATTCATTTTGAAAACATAGGTGCGCGTTATACGCAGGATTTTGCGGCAGTTATGGCATTTATGGACTTTGTCTTGTTCTATGGAAATAGTTCCTTTGCGTCTAACAACAGTGATTCAATTACCATCAAAGGAGTTTCAATACTACGAAAAATTCAAACTGAAATCCAATGTCTTTATACTATCCAATATCCTTTTTTAGCCTCTTAAAAATCTCTTAGAAATATATTTTTGTACTAAAACTAAATATCGAAATCTCAATTTTTCATAGGAATATCATTAGATTAATATTCTCCACTCGCATTTAAGTATTTTTTTCAAGAAAGAATTCTCAACTTCCCCTTTAAAACGAGATAATATATATATAAACTCTTGTCTTCATCAAGATTTTACCCTATTGATATTCATGAACTTACTAATTAAAATTATTAATTTTCTTAATTTTTTATTAATGTAGTAACATTGCTATCATCTACTTTAATCTTATATCTCTAAAAATATTCCATGGAGGAATCAGTTTAAATTTTTTTATAAATTAAACTCCTTATGAAAATTCAAAGGCAAAAAGAACATTTTTAGCAGTTTTCGGTTTTAGATTGTAAAATTATTTAAGTACAAAGCTGTAGACTGAAAGAATTAAAAAAAATAGAAATGGTTTTTTATTGCTTCAAAAAATAATGTTATATTTCCAAGGTAAGCTTTATTTTCATTAGTAAAGAACTTATTTCCCTTTATGCTTTAACTTATAATTGCTAATTTAAATACTTCACTTTTAAGTGAAATTTTAGCTTAGTAAAAGTGAAATCTTTAGAAGAAGTTATTTAAGAGCACAATTATTATTTTAATAATTTATTTATAACAACATGTGTTTAAAATCAGTTTTGTACGGTATATAAAGTTTAAAATCCAAGGCTTTTTCTGGTCTGAATACGTTTGTGAAAAACTGCTTTAAAAATAAAATCATTTAATCACATTATAAAAATGAATAGATTGAACTAGGGCATCTTAGAATCACGCATTTAGACGTTAGCAGTTGTACGGGATTCGATCATTAGCAGAAATATGCTAAAACAAGAGGATTATGTATCTTTTTTGGAAAAGAAACAATAAAAGGCGGATTTTTTTAAGTGTTCATTTCTCAAACCAACAGGTCTTCGTTAAAAATTAGATGAAAGGTTTTCAAGATCATTTAACAATATAGTACTTAAAATTGGATCGTAAAATGGCGAAAAAATGAATACGAATTTTTCGAATTCTCTTTGTGTACATTACTAGATAATTAGAAAATGTCATTAATTTTCAAATATTATTCGTATTACTTTCACATATTATTATATATTATGCTATTATATCTACTAATTACACCTCGGTTTTCTCGTTTTCTTCCATTGAACCCTTTATCTACCGATGATACTTATAAGTACCACTCACTTTAAAATTACGTAGAATAACCATTTTTACGAATACTCTGACGATACTTAGCAGGAATATTCTTTTAAATCCACTCTTCCTAGATATATGGTAGCACGGGCTCTATAATGAGTATTTTAGTGCCGAAGGAAAATAGTTTTTTAGCAGAAGTTGCATTTTCAGCTGACATTTTGATCAGATGGCGAAGATTGTCATTTTTGTTCCAAAACAGTAGTTAATGTCAAAAGGTGTCTTTTTTATGTTAATAAATATATTAGAAAACGATTTGACTATTTTTTTACGTCAACAGTGCATATAATTAATTTTACAGTTGAATAACTTATAAGTACCAACAGCACTCAGGGTGTTGGAACAAAAACTTATTTTTTTTTTTTTCGTCCGTGTGGTTTACTGCTTTTTTTGTTGTGTTGTAGGGTCATTACTATAGTGAAATAGACTTATCCTTTTTTTGGTATTTCTTTTTAGCTTAACTTATTTATTTTGCTTTTTTATCGTTTTATTTTAACGTTTTCAAAAATTTTGAACTTTGAATCTGAGCTTTTTTGTTTTTTTCAAGGTGTTATTATAATTATTATTTTTTCCCCTTTTCTTAGAATGTCTGGGGAAAAAAGTTCAGTCTTCAAGAGGCTTTGGATTTATTGCAGAACCTACCATCTGAAATTAGTGATGTACTAACAGATGATTTTTCAGATAAAAAGAGAAGTCCCAGAAAATAATCTGCTGGAATTTTCGTTCGATTCTTAAGATGACAATCAAGAGACTGAACAAGACTCAAAGGGCAGTACTTCATACAAAAAAAATACAGCATTTCCTAACCCTGGACGTAGTGTTTTAAAAAACATTCAATCGAAACCTCACTCGAAATGCACAACGTGGTATGAATTTTTGTGTATTAATGAAAAGAAAAACTGTTTCTTTGAAAATCATCAAATTGTGCGTAAAACCTGTTTTTATGTGCAAAAAAATAAATAAATTTTAAAAACTTAATAATTTTTAAAAATAAATATTTTGTGCTATAAAATATCAGTGTTCTCTGGTTATTTGCATTTTTAAGAGTTAAAACTGCGTTAAAAAATCATTCGGTCTTTTCGTTGTGACGTCATACGCGTCTTTTCTTTAACATGTCCTTTGGGTTCTTTAGGCCAGAATTAAGGGCAACTCTTTTCCAACCAAATCCAAGAAGTGAAGTGTGAATGAAAGATTCAAATTAACAAGATTTTAAATATCGGAACTTAGAGTAAGCGAGATGACATTGTATGGCAATTTGTGGCAGTTGATAGCAAGTAGAGGAATGTTAATACAGTTAGTGGTTCAAGTTTGGATAAAGATACGTGGGGGTGATTAGAAGTTATAATTGATAAAGTTATAGAGAACCAAGGTGCATACTAGTGCACGCAAGTAAATACGAGATTGTCTTAATAATATTAGAGATTGATTCTTCAGACTGCAACAAGGTAGGATTGAATATTTAATATTAGAATCAGTGATTGTATTGGAATTGAGGTTAGGCTATTCAGTTATTGATAGTGGTCCGAGTTTGGTTAAGTCGTTATTATCTATATATATTGTGTGTTGCGTATTTTGCCATCGTAGATTCTCTCACATTAATTATTATAATTTAATTTGTTAGAAGTTTAAGTTGAAAATCTTAATAAAGATATATTAAGATTATGTTTCCTTCTAGTTCTTTCGTTAATTCTACGCCTCTAGCTCACGCTGATACTCCGAAAGAGATATTCTTCCAAGGGGGGAATATCACATCGTATTTTTTTTTTATGCGAATATTTTGCGCCTTTGTGAGAACTGACGGTACTTTAAAGTACCAATTTAATTGATTAGCTCTAAGAAATTAAATTTCCCAAAGTTGAGTGTTTTATTTATGAATATTCCTTTATTTTCAATGTAGTGATTCAAAAAGAAATATTGCTCTAAAAAAATTACAGTAAATCATAATGTGGTAAATAAAGAGTTAAAGTATCCCTTGCTAATTTGTCAACTTCTTATCTCCTTATTTATATTTATAATGAAATTGCATTATTTTATTCTTCTCAGTTTTTGAATGCAAAGTAGAATTTTCTGGTTAGAACTCCTTAGATTTAATTTGTTTTAAAAGAAAGAAAATAAATTTAACATCTGACTTGAGGCGAACAAGCTGTTTTATTTTTTTCTTCGTTATTAGAAAATTCTTTCATTTAGATAAGTATATTTTAAAAAAATAATGTTAAGGGGAAATTTTCAAAGAAATTTCCCAGAATTTTAAAGCATATTTATTTATGAAGCAAAACTAATTACTTTTGTAATCATAAACACATAACTTTGTTTTTATAAACATATATATATAAATAAAGCAGCACAGAAAAAGCATGTTTGCTTTGTATTTCCCTTGAACCAGGTAATTTCTCATGATGGCGGGGTATGGAAGTTTGGAGAGTTTGGTGCCAGCTCAGAGTTGTCCTTGTCTCACTCAACTTTAGTTCATTTCTGTGTGATCCATCTACAATAGGTGGCCGCGGTAGCCTAATGGTCAAGGTAAAGGATTCGTGGCCGGCATGTCATGATTTCGAGTCTAGTACCGCTGAAGACCTACCGTGCAGAGGTGGCTGATGTGCGTTAAATCTGACGAAGCTCAAACGTCCTACCGTAGGAGTGGTATGGAAGTTAGGAGAAGGGAACGACAGCTCAGGTGTTGTCCTCGTCATTTGAGTATGGTTCAAAATAACGAGGTCCATCGCCAAAAGCCCTCAAATAACCAAATGGTGCAACGTTAATATCCCCTCATTCCATTTACAATGGTGTAGCTTCCAAGTGTGACATTAATAATGAATGGATCAATTAATCAGACTTGATATAAAATTTCACAAGAAATATGAGGATGGAAAATAGATGAATGCAAATTCAGTTCACATGAGGAAAGATAAAAGTTTTCGTCTCTCCATGAACAAATTCAACTTGCTTTCAAAAGTGAAATATATTTTTAGAACACAATTACTGAATTGATCAATCGTTTATTAACGTCGCACGTTGAAGGTTCACGAAGGATGTACACATGCGAATCGTAATTTTAAGCCTCAGTCGAGTAACAAGGACGACACTTGAGCTGTGGCACTCCCTTTTCACCTCGACAAACTAAACATGCACCAGTCCTCTACACGACAGGTCTTTAGTGACAACAGGCTTTGAACCTATGACTACAGAATTAAAGCTGGCCAGAATTCGCTACCATTACATATCGGATTCAACTAATAAAAATGATCATTTTCATTCTCAAGATTTTTATACAGCTATGATGGTCGGTTTTACTTCTTAAAAAATAATGGTTATATTTCCCTTTAAAAAAACGCAGCAAAATAAATAAGTAAAATAAAATAAATAAATAAATAAAAAAGAACAAAATCGTTTTAAATCAAATGTAAGCGCATAATTCATACACACAATTCTGTACATCTCTCTTTTATTTATGTATTAATTACACTTAATATTGATAAATATAAACTTAGAGAGATTTTTGAAGAAATGCATAAGAAAGAGAGAGAGAGAGATGATATATATATATACAGTCGATCCTCCATATTACGAACCTCTATATTACGAATTTTTCTGTATAGCGAACTTTTGCCTGGAACCAAGAACATTTCACGATTTTCTTCCTAAAATAACCTCCCAATAGTGAAGTGCATTTTCTAAATAACGAACTTTTTCTCTTGTGACTTAATTTTTTCTCCCTTTTTATTCAGTATTTCTATGCATTTCAAGTTATTCTTTCTTTTAACTCATTTTTTGGTGGTCATAAATCTTGAACTGGTTTTATTGGATGCCTAACTCGCTGAGAACAATATAATTCTAGGCGTTTCAACCAAGAAGTGAAACCTTTAATCCCCGCTATCCAGTTCACTGGAAGCATCTTCGGTATCCTCTTTCACCCTTAGTGGAGTTGTCTCGTGTCTTTGAACTAGTCTCCATTCATATGTAGTGTTGATCCGTCGTACAGGTAACTTCGTTTCCTGTAGCTCGAAAATGTCAAAACGTAAGAGCTTGAGCACCAAAGAAAAAAAATTTAATTCTTCAGGAAGTGGATAAAGGCATTAAGAAACTATCCTTGCAGTTTTTCTTTCTTTCTTTTTTATAGATAAGATATATAAAATAAATATTTTTTAATTTACAAAAATATGTTGGTAATTATTTTTTTAAATATATAGTGTTTATGAATTTAAAATTTGTTTTATGTGGTTTATAAAGAAAATTAAAAGATGAACCTCTATATAGCGAATTTTCCATATAACGAACTTTTTTTCGGAATTTAGCGACTTCGTTATATGGAGGTCCGATTGTATTTATTTGCCTTAATTAAATAATAATCCTTACATATTAAGACAAATTAATTATTCCTTTTTTTTACTTTCTAAAAATTATCTGAGTTATTTCACTGCAAGTTTAAATATTTTATAGTAATATGAGCTTTATCAATTTCTTACAGTTAATGCGTTTCGCATAAAAAAATGATCTGATATTTCATAGACAAATAACTGTTTCAATCAGAAGATAACTATTAAACATGGTTATCATGGATTTTTTATTTTCATGACTGCAATGAAAGAGTTATAGATTCAAAATTTCTATGCACGACACTTTTTTCTAAATATTATTTGTAGCTGCTTTCCCCATCACAGTTTTTTTTTGTTGTTTAAGAAATTCTTTTACTATCTTTCCTCGGCTATGACTTTTACAAACAATTACTCAGAGACTTCTTTGTATCTTTTCGTTCAACGAAAGACAAGTTAAGACCTTTTCATTCATCATCCAAACTTCATTTCTATTTAGTGTACAACAAAGAACGTTTTCTTCCAATCTTTTCTTTCCTCTTTTTCCCTCTCTCTTCTGCTGTTGAAAGAAGTTTTAGAGAAAGCTCGAAAATATGAATAAGAATCTCTATGTAAAATATTTACTATCTGATTGAAAACAGCGGCATGTTTATAGTTCCTCAGATAGTTAATTGAATTGCTCTTTGATTCTACTCGAACTGACTAACAATTTAATGGAATAGAATTGTTTGATTTGATTCTTTTGGCTTGCGAATATATACATTCTTTTTTTATGAAATAAATCCGAATATTTTTCTTCTCAGAATAGATTACTTTTTAAAAAGGAGATTCAATAAAAATGAAATAACAAATTTTGCTTGTCAAATTTTCTCGACCTTGAATTATAATGTTGATGATTTCTTTATTACACAGCTCTACACCAAACGTTTATAAAATATGTCTGGTTCTAAGTTACTTTTTGCATAATTCAACAAACTGAAAATTACTACAGAGTGTTTTTTTCCAGGTATAGAAGTTTAAGTTGGCATTACTTTCCAAGATGGCGACCGATTTAACAGCTGTCAAGTGATTTATTCTCAGTTTGGTTTGGCAATTCATCATGAATAGACTAACGCCTGAACAACGCTTTCAAATTGTGCAATTTTATTTCGAAAATAATGGTCGATTTTCATAAGCGAATTTTGTTTAGCGATGAAGCGCACTTCTGGTTGAATGGCTACGTCAACAAACAAAACTGCCGCATTTGGAGAGAAGCTAATCCACAAGTGTATGTCGAAACACCGTTACATCCAGAAAAACTGAGTGTTTGGTGCGCTTTATGGGCTGGTGGAATCCTTCTTCAAAAACGATGAAGGCCACAACGTTACAGTCAATGGTGATCGGTATAGAGCTATGATTACTAACTTTTTCATTCCTTAATTGAACAATCATGATGTCCAGGAGCTGTGGTTCCAACAAGACGGCGCAACATGTCACACAGCTCGTGCCACAATCGATTTATTGAAAGACACGTTTGGTGACCGCCTAATTTCACGTTTTGGACCTGTGAATTGGCCTCCAAGATCTTGTGATTTAACACCGCTAGATTATTTTTTGTGGGGCTATGTAAAGTCATTGGTCTATGCGGATAAGCCACAGACGCTTGACCATTTGGAAGACAATATTCGCCGTGTTATTGCCGATATACGGCCACAAATGTTGGAAAAAGTCATCGAAAATTGGACGTCCAGATTGGACTACATACGAGCCAGCCGTGGCAGTCCTATGCCAGATATCATATTTAAAATGTAATGCCACAAGATTATCTTTCGAATAAAAAAAATTCATGTCAATCGAATAATACATCGTTGTTTTATTGCAATTTAAATTTCTATACCTCTAAAAAAACACCCTTTATTTTTAATTAGTTTAAATTATGGATGTTTAGGAAACAAATTTGTAAATAAGTATAACCGATATAAGGTAATCATCTTTACGAATTCCTACCTAATGAATTTGAAATGCAAAAAAGAATCAGTGTAATTGCATGAATTGACGTTTTTCTTTCATAATGCATTTATAGAAATCGTAATAAAAAATTTTTGAGTAGGATTGTAATCTCAGATGTTCATCATAATTTTTATGTATTTATTTTACATAAAAAGGAGGCTTAATGGAACATTGTCAGAAAAAAATTCAGTTTTAACATTTTAATGTTATCTTTAAATATCATAATTAACTTAGAATTACTAGCTATATTTGTCCTCGTAACATAGAAGAAACTTGGAGTTTTTTTCAATTGTATGTAGAAAATTGCTCCAAACCTTTTATAATACTTAACACAATAGTACTTGCATGCAATAATTTTATCCACTGTAGCTGAGTGATGATGGTCGCGCGGCTGGCATTATTTCATTCGAGTCCTGACGCCGTGTCGAAGGGCACACTCTCGAGGTGCTAATTCTTTACATTGGAAGTTTAGAGAGAGGGAATCCAGTTGAGTCATTGGATCGAGGCTCAAAATGACAATCTTTTTAATGTGACGTTAAGAAACAGTTCATCCTATGAATTAGCATTGCTTTTCATATTCTTGAGATCCCTTTCTAGTTGATTGATGGAATAGGGAGCTTAAGTGACAAATACAATAAGTTTTTAAATACAGTGACAGGACTGCATTTTTAGAGAGGAGTCATAACAAAACAGTAATATTGTAATTTAAGAAATATTATAGCACTTAACAATTTATTACACCATAGACATCTTTTAAAAATATTTATTTTTTCTAAAATTATCTAACTTCAAAATTTTTAAGAAATGTGCCGAATTTTTTTATTGAAATAAATAGATTTACCGTAAAATCCGACGCATAACACGCACTTTTAGCACAAAAAGATAAGATCTAAGTTTACGGGTGCGCGTTATACACCGGGTATAAAATTATAGCTTTAAAAATAAAAAAAGATGAGCATAGACTTCTGCATAGATCGAAATACTGTTAATTTTTTAAAAATTGGCATTCCTTATGAACTTAAAGATTGTAGTTCTAGAAGTATACCATTTTTTTTTCTAAAGCTTGGAATAATACCTCGAATAAATAACTTCAAAATACACTCAGGAACATTGAAAATAGCGACCCAAGAAGGAGCTAAGTACAATCGCGAAACTTTGCAAATAAGTACATCGTAATGTGATATGTAAATGATCCAAGTTTTGTGCCAATACGCATGCTCATACACGCCGAGGTGGCGCTACAATCTGGAAGAGGGTGCTATATAAGCCAGCGCAAATTCGAAGATTCGTAAACGTGACGATTACCCGCCGATTGTAGGAAGACTTTGGTAAGCGAAACATGCCAGGTAAACGTGCTAGAAGACATTTCTCACAGTTAAGCGAGTTTGAGAGAGGTCTGATCATCGGGATGAAAACTGCAGGCTGGTCGATTCGCCATTTTGCTGGCCAGGTGGATCATTCGGAGTGTGCCGTTAGAAATTGTTGGGAGCAGTGGACACGAGAAGGTACCCACGAGCGGAAAACCGGGTCTGGAGCGACCAGGAAGACCACGAGGAGAGAGGATCGAAGGATCGTGCGGCAAGCTCTTGTGGACCCCACAGTGACTCTTTCAACGATACGAGCAGACGTAGGCGTAGCAATTGTTCCACAAACAATTTCCTGACACCTTGCAGAAGCAAATCTTAAATTGAAGCGCCCTTTCCATGCACTCCCTTTAACACCGGAACATCGGCAACTGCGTCTACAGTGGTGCCAAGCCAGATTAATGTGGAATGTCACAGATTGATAAAAGGTTGTGTTTAGTGATGAATCCCGATTTGTTTAGGGGACAGATGATAACCGTGTACGGATGTGGAGGCGCCCTGGTGAGCGGTACAATTCCCCCCACACTGTTCTACGTCACACTGCCCGCACATCTGGTGTAATGGTCTGAGGGGCCATAGCCTATGATAGCCGATCCACTTTAATTGTGATGCTTGGAACCTTAACGGGCCAACGTTACGTTGATGATATTCTTCGACCCCATGTAAGACCTTTCCTAAATGGTCTCCCAGGGAAAATTTTCCAGCAAGATAATGCTCGTCCGCATACAGCAAGAGTTGCTCAAGACTTCCTACGTCATTTTCAGACTTCCATGGCCGGCCCACTCCCCCGATTTGTCCCCTGCAGAGCACGTGTGGGATCAGCTAAAACGGCAGATGTCATCGTGTCACTCTGTACATGATTTAGAGTTGGCTGTTCAAGATTTGTGGGCCCATCTGCCTCAGAACAACATAAGGTGTCTAATCAACTCAATGCCGCACCGTGTGGCGGTATGTATTGCAGCTGGAGGTGGTCCAACGCGCTATTGAAGTTGCCCAGTATTTGTGTTGTTGCACATTCTGTATTCGTTTAATTGTCTTGTTTTTGAGATCAAGTGAATCTCTCATCTGTGTCATTATGTGTATTAAATTTCATTTCAATCCGATGCTTTCTTCTTGGGTCGCTATTTTCAATGTTCCTGAGTATATAAGAGCAATGTGCAAGTACATTTCAGGTTTCTTCGTAAAAAAGGAAGTGCGCGTTATACAACGAATATACCTAAAAATTAAAAATTGCAACTTGAAAGTATAGATGCGTGTTATACGCCGAATTTTACGGGGTACTAATTTTTCGATTGTCCCAAAATTACTAATAACTGCTGCTCAAGTTTTTTGATCAGCTTACTTTTTAAAATTGAATTACTTAAATTTAACTTAAAAATTCCGAGCCATTTGTGAGATTATCTTGTTGAAAACTCATTAATTTTTGAACTTTAACTGTTTGTCGTTTAAACTATTAGAAAATTTATTATTTAAAAACGAAAATTAGATATTTGGTACAAATAGAAAATGATACATAACTCACATAAAATAAGAATTTTTGTCGATACGGGAAGTCAAAGCAATTTGATTGAAAAAGGAAAAAATCATTTCTCAATATTATTGAAAAGAAAATTTGACGAAATTATATTTTTTATAATTAGCAAAAGAAGTGGTGCATCAGAAGAAGACACAGAGTGCTGTTATATATATAAGTGTTACTAATACTTATATAACTTTTTAAAGTCAAATCCTTCTAGTTTAAGAATATTAGTGTACGTTCTTATGAAATGCACATTTTTAAAACATGGGATTGAAGTTTTCCTGTAACAAAATTCATAAAGTTTGGAAAAACTATGCATTGAAGATTATTTTTCAAATTATGCTGGATCCTAATTGAGATCATTCTATGTTATGAAATACTTTTGCATTGCGCTAAATAAATTGTCATAGGATTTTTTCACCCATACGTAATTAGATTTGTATTTAAAAAAAGAGTCAAGTTCATTGAATTGTCTTCATTCTTTATAGATTTCAAAAATCTCTTTCGCTTGTCATGATACGCAGATGTTTTTTATAAATAAAATAAACCGCACACTGGCTAATTAGAATTAAAATTAATTTCCTTCCAAAAGCAAACATATTAGTATCCGTAAAAAAGCATTAATCGAATGTCATGTATATATAAAATGTTAAAATAAATTATTTCACCTTCTGCAGTAAGACTTATTGTATTTTCTAAATATCTTTTATTTACCTTGCAATTATCATGTACCCTTTAATGGAGAGAATTCTAAAATACCAAATATAATTTTTTTTATTAAAAACGTATTGAGTGATTTTTGTTTTTTTGAATATGCACAGAAAGTCTTAAATGTCCTTTAAAACACCCCATACCATCTCATTGCATTGAGGGAAAAATTGCTCTTTGAAGATGAAAAATAGATGTTTACCCCCCCCACACACACACCTGTTTTAGGTTTCAAAATTATCTACATAATTCTGCCAAAGAGTAGGTGATAAATTTTTTAAAAATAAGTGAATTACTATTCTTGAATTAGTCTTATTTTTTATTGTATTTTTTACATCAGGGGGTCCAGAACTTTTTCCGACATCGACCTCTTTTAAAAAAACAATTTTCTCCACAGATCCTCTTACATTTTTTCTACGATACAAAGCACATATAATAAAATCTCAATATTAATAATTGCATGAAAGGACTTAAAGATCACAATTTATCTAAGAATTTGAAAATAAAATGAGAAAAAAGTGGTTTACTATATTTATGTTTTACTTTTTGATACTGTGACGCTCTGCATTAAATGCGTGGGTCACACCTCCATTTGCAAAATCTATATTATATATATACATTTAAAAAAAAGGTTATAATTTAATTATACCAGTTTTTAAAAATTAAACAAAACTTTAAAACACAAAAATGTCACTGACCCTCAATTCACTCCTGGAATACTATAGCTTCTTTCAAAACTTTCATAGACCCTCAAGGGGTCCACTTAAACCCCATTGGGAGCCCTTGTTCTAGATGCTTCTGGTAGTTCAGGGGCTTTCAAAAGAACTATCTGAGTATTAGGGAATGATAATTTTATTTTTAATTCTAAATTACCACACTACACATCACGTACAAAATGTGGAAACGAACAATTATAGAAGTAACGAACAACCGTTCACAACGCATCTCTTTCGATATCCAGGGAGTTCGTGGATAATCAAGGGTGACATTGTGCCATCGATTTCAATTAAAAACCTCCATCTCAGTTTCTGTGTTCAATCCTTGCTTTATACCAATGGGTGGAAAAGCAGTAATAAATGGAAGCTTCTAATTTTTGAATTATCTGAAACGAAACAGATCAGGTGTTCTCACCACTTGTCTATGGTTCCAACTTATCAGTCCACTGCCATTCATCCTTATACAGAGTTAGGGAATGACGTTATTTACATCAGAAAAAGAAATGACGTTGACACTGCATATCAAGGAACTATTTTCAAACTCTTTCTCCTTGGTGATATTACTCTTTAAATGGTCTCTCAATGTGACCTAAGAAATGTTCCAATTATAAGAAGCGAGTCAAAGATCAACAGATAAATATAGATCATGACGTTATCTTTATCAGAACAGGATGTACTCTCATTTCCAACTAAAACAGCTGTCGAAGTTCTCAGAACTCTTATCATTAGTCTTTACCAATGTGTGTGAATTAAAATACAGAATTAATTGGAAATTACTTTGCTGTGCTCAAATGTATTGTAAAATCCTTCTAATTTTTAACGATTAATATATTTTTTTAAAAAAAAATACATTTTTGTGTTAATTTCAATAAAATGTGTCTAATATGCAACTCATTTTAACGTAAAATTTGCTTAAAATGTGTTATTTAGTAGTTTTTCGTATTATCTTAAAAGTAAGAAGTGGTTAATTGAGATTAGAAAACTGAGTAAACTTCCATTGGTATTTAATTTCAGCGATCAGTGTTCCTGTTCGGCAACAAATATTAAACAATATCGATCGCAATTATTGCTTCGGCTACCCTTGAGGAAGCGTTTCAGTGTCTGTCAATTGCGCGTATGATGATTGAAATGAAGCAAATTAAAACTTTCTCTAGGAACAATGGATAGCTTTTCTATTTCTCATCCTAAGACAGTGACTAGCTTCAGTAAGAAGCGAAATTTCAGTTTTTATATCTTTTCACTTGAAGTGATAGTAGTATAGACTGAAACGCTATATGAAAGTCTAATTAAATTACATCCATATATAACGTGGACATGTAATACAGGGACATTTTTTTATAATAACACAATTGAGGAGAACAAGCAAATTAAAATCAGACGTTACACATAAAAATTTGAAAAAAAAATCTCGATAAAAGTTTAAAATTGTAGCTTATTTTCATATAAAAATTCTAATCTAAGGTACAATACTCTAACTTGATCACAAAATTAGAGCCATTTACTGTATCAACTGGATTTATTTACTTTTAATTTAAAATGTAAAATAAATTTTTTCAGATTTGAATCAACTGAAGATTTTACCAAGTCTCCCCCACATATATGGGAGGACTGATATATTCCGTGATAAACCGGTCCGAGTGAATCTGTTTATTGTCTAAGAGGAAGCATATAGCAGGATACAAATTAAGTCGCTTTCTCAGCGGAGGCATTTCTAGCAGACAGAAGAGTTCACAAGAGGCAACGTGAACGAATTTAAAGGGGAAAATTGGTCTGTCCACAATGCATCACAATGAAAAGCCAACTCCATGGTCACCGATTGGGGCAAAAATGGTTGGTAGAATAGAATTCGCCACATAAAAAGACGTCAGAATGAATGGATACACTCATGACAATGTTGAACGTCTATTTCTGTTGCAGCATGCAAAGGACGTTCTGGATGGATACCTCTTAAGACAAAAACATTTTTACCTTTGAATATTAAATTCTAGTTATTAACACTAGATTGATCCCAATGACACTGGAAAAAATAATTAAAAAATCCCCCCTTCCTGGGACATAAACGGTACCCACCCGATTGAGCAGGTTGAGCTTTTCCTGTGAAATTTTACGAGTTATACATTTTTTGACTCTAAGTTGTTAGAAGAAACAAACTTAACTAAAATTGTTACAAATAAGGAAGTTATTAATGTATAATTAATTCTTTTATTGACTCATTATTTGTTTACAGTGAAAATCTTTAAAGCATGTTTTTGATTTTGACAAGCATAAATAAACATTGTATTTTTCACAACGTGTTTTTGAACTGCTTACGCACTTTTCAAATCTGCACTTACGAGGCATTGAAATGTCACCAACACATCATGTCCTGCCTTTTATTCTGGCATGGTCTTTTAGCAGGCGGATTATATACTGCGATCTTTTTGCGGGAGGAATTACAATGTCATATTCATAATCAGTTAAAATACTTTTGTTAGTAGGTAGAGATGCCGCAGCTTTCTCTAACTTAAATTTTAAAAGATCAATTTTTTGATTTTTTGGAGGAATTTTATTTGACATTGCATTCTGTTTGTACTGAAACAAAAATTTACTACAGCTAAAGCAATTAAATGAATGGGTTCAAAAGACTTTGATGGCAAAGGATGATCCAAAATTGTATTTCAGTTACAAATATTTTCATGTCAAATCATTAACAAAACGACTGATTGTTCTTAAAGATAATAACAGATCAATTACAGGCCCCAGTTATTGGCTCTATTACACAACGTGTTGTGCCTGTACTGCCCTCCGCAATGGATCTTCTAATTACCTGGCTTTATCACCTACTATTATGTCACCTGTTGTATTATGTTGAAATATCACTTAATATTCGATGCTAATATACTCTCTGTTTGCCCATTTTCATAAATTTTTTACTCACTCGTTGATATATCAACACACTTACACACACGCACGCATGCACATACTATATATTAAAATTTACATTTAATATGTTATAAAAACAGGAATTTATTTTAATAATTTTAAATATCAGCACATATTTTTAAGTCTTAAAAATTTCATACAAGTTCTGATAAATCCCGAGCATTTACGACAAAACACATATGTACTTAAGACACATATGTTAACAAATAAAAAAATATGCAACCCGATTGTAAATAAATTGTACAAATATATTTATTTTCAGATCGCTGCAATTCATCCCTAAGAACTACTGTAGCAATTAAAAATATTAAAGAAATTATTCATCACTTGAAAGATGAAAAAGTATATTCCTCTTATAGTTTTAAATTGAAGCTTTATTCGGCTCAAAAAATTGATAATACTATGATTAAAATATCATCACACATATGAAATAAGATTGTGACAATATCCTAAATTATTCAAAACTTAACTCTCTTGTTATAGATTAGTTTTACAAGAAAATTGTATTATTTACACAATTGAAGTCACTATAAAAAACTTATAGGACAAAATGGACCAGCAAGTAATTATTTAGTTTATATCAATTTATACTTTTATGAACAAAACTGTATTAATAATACATCATATTATTTATATCTTTTTTCATTATTTTATAATTTTTAGGAAAAATAATGAGTTCAAATCTAACGTTACATTCCTGCCTAAATATCTTAATTTGATAATAATAAACAGTAACCAGAATAATGCAGATTTTCTTGATAATAAACAACAAATATTAAGTAAAAATATTTAAGATTAAAAAATGATTTTAACTTCCATATTATTTAATTTCTCTTTTTGATTATTAGCAGGTATATTTCTATACACAGAAGTGTAATATTAAATTATACACAACTCAAAATAATAGTTTAGCTATATATAGAAATCAGATATATATATATATATAATCCAATATAAAAGAATTTTTTCAATATATAATCATATACATATACATACACATATATATAAATTTATACACACATATACATATACATATAAACAAAAATATAAAAATAATCATATAGTTATATACCTAAGATAACTAAAAGTAGGAAGGAGGCACATAGTATAAAGACAAATTCCTGGCCTTAGGAACCAGGATTGCAGGTTTAAACAAGTTTTGCGGCGCCAACCTTCACCTGTAATTTGTCATACTATGTACCAAGAGGAAATGAAAGAGTTATATATGTGTAGAATTTAAATATTAAATCATTAAACTAAAGAACATATGAACATAAACATAACCTACTAAAACGGATTTATAACGATGGCCAAGAGTGCAGTATCGTGTTCCCGCCAAATAGGGAGAGCAGAACCGCATAAAGTTAATTGCGATACGATGCAAGAAACGATTAATTGCGATACGATATACGATAATAAGAAATATATATATATATACTTTTAAAAAATCATAAAAATAAAAATAAAAATCATAAAAATTAGCGTAAAATATAAAGAAACTCAGAAAAATATATATATTAAAAAAATTTTTAAAAAAAGCATGTGGCGCCATCTATTTAATAATTGTAGGATAAATTAGATATTGTCTAAATTTAAAAAAAAACTTTACAAAACATAATAACAGTAAATAATTACATTAATACAAATTGTATCATAAAAAACCATTATAAATATAATTACAAAGAAAATTAGCAGGGTATCCATGTTCAATACAGTGATTAAATTTTTTTTTTAAGATTTAAAAAAATATTAGCTTTATCACTAACTAATACTTTATATTGCGATAAATATAGTTAAAAATAATATTTCTATATATAGATATTGATAAATTAGAATTCCAGTAAGGCACTTTGATGATATTAAAATTAAAGGCATCTCTTTTATCATAAATATTAGTATGTAGTTTCAAATCCTTAATATACAGTGATACATCTAGGTAATTTGTTTTGATTGGATTATTATTAATTTTAACTAAGTTTAAGTAGGACGGATAAAAATTAATAATGGGATTTAAATTATCATTTTTACCAAAAATAATTAAATCATCAATATATCTAAAAATGTAGTAGTCATTATTAATAACATAACCATATTCATAAAAATGTAAATAAAGATTAGCCAAACTATTACTAGCTGGGCTTCCTTGTGGGAGTCCTTTCTCTTGTTTATATAAAGAACCATTAAAAAAAAACTGATATAATTTTCTTTTAAGACAAAATCTATGAGAGTTTTAAATTTGTTAAAATTAATATTAAGGTTATACATACTGTGGTTTTCTAAAATTACTTTAATAATATCATATAAATCAATGGAATTGAAAAGATCTTCAAAGTCATAACTATGAACTGAATAAATATTTTTATCATTAAAAAAATGTATAATCTCTTTACTATTTTTAATTATAGCTTTATTAAATTGCTGATTAATAAAGTTTTGTATAATATTATGAAGTAATTTGCCTGCAGTAGTAATATATGTTCTAAAGCCATTTGTCACAGTTCTAAATTTAACCGGACTTTTATAGAATTTTGGAGTTAAAAAAATATATGGATACTTTTAATTTTAGGAATACAATAACCTAATTTTTTATAAATAGCAATAATACGATTACTAATTTCATTATGTGACAAATCTAATTTTTTAAAAGAACCATTATTAAGAAAGTGATCATAAAGAATATTATAATAAAAATACTTACAAATCACAGCATAGTTACCAGGTACTTTATTAATGTAAACTATGATAAAATTCTTTTGTAATTCAAAAATTTTCTGTTTTATATCTTTAAAAGTAGTTTCATATTGAGAATGGTAGGTAAAATTCATAAGGTCTTTTAAAATATTGTACTTATACTCTTCAAATGCCTCAATAGGTAGTCCAAATTTAATTGCAGATTTTGTAATAAAATTATCTATATCTTTAAAAATTTGTTTTTTAACAGTATTGTTGTTATTAAAAACATTTAATCTAAAATTAGTGCCTTTACTCAATATATATTTTAAAATATTATCATTGATTATATCTAAGTTGCCAGTAACAACATGTTTATGATGACCATCAATAAAATCATTATAGTTTTTACAAATACAATCTTCTATATTAATAGAGGGCGAACTATTGTTGTAATTAAAGATAAATCTGCCCATCGTTTTGTTATATTTAAAAGCTTTCTTTAGAACAACCTTTCTAACTGGAAAAAGAGACAAATGTCTATTAAATACACTAGAAAAGTTAAATATATATAAACTTAAAAACCATGTTAAAAAATGCCAAAATATTGTACATAACCAAAACCTTATTTAATTTTTTTTAAAAAAAATTATTTTTATGGCGAATATTTAATATGTAAGAAATAATTATCGTTTCTATTTAAAATGTAGATTTCTAACTTACAAAAAAAATTATAATTACTTATTTTTTAAAGTTTTCATATTCTTTCCCCCATTAATGATTTTTTTCTTTTTTGCGCATGAACGGCGATGCAATTTTTTAAAAAATATAAATAACGTATTCAAACTCACATTAATTATTTTCATAAATATATCTCTTTAAAATAACATTACATTTTTCAATTTTCTTAACATTTTTTTTATCTAATTTGTTATATTCTTACTTTGGTAAACCCTTTGGATGTCTCATATAACATACATTAATACTATTCTGCATAACTGTTTTCGAATTTCATATTTGTATATTCAACTCGTGCTTTATTCTCAGCACTTTTTGTAAAATTGTATGGATGACAATTTTATAAATTTTATAATAGGTTTTTACAATGAATATTTTATAATTATTTGGATTTTTAATCAGTTCTAAAACAGAAGGTGAAAAATTCAGTTCAAACCTGGTCACTAAATGCAGTTCTTGGTGAGCTACGCTTAATGGTTTGGCATCCATTTCGAATTTTTTGCTGTCTCTTATGTACCTTCTACTATACTCTAATTCTAGGCTACATTATAGTGTATTTAATTTTTTTACATATGTGTGTGTGAGAGAGAGAGATTCAATAATTAATTTAAATAATATTCATAATTTAATTTAGATTAATGATTTCTAATATATATATATATGATAATAGTAATACTAAAACCCAATTTACTAAGGATATAAATAAAGTTTCTTAAAAAAATTGCTCATAAGTATTCTTTTCCGCTTAAAGCTTTTAATGAATTTAAGTTTCATAAAATCAAAAAGTTATTGAAACTGAATTACAAAAATTAGAAAATGTGATATTAATTACAATTTCATTAAATATGAACTTTTAGAACTGAAAAGGGATTTTGCAGTTTGTATGTAGATAAAGTCTTTGTGTGTGTGTGCAGAAATTTTGCAATTATTTGCGAATGCTATAATCATGTTTTTAATAAACACTTTCAAGACAATAATGCATTTATAAAATATGTGTTTAACAAAAGAGAAATTTGTAATCGTATCTCTGCATATCATTAAAAATTAGGTTTAAATTTTAAAGAAATGAATTTCCCACACATTTTACTTACTCTAAAATAAAAATATAAATCCCATGAAAAAAAAATTTAGAACAATTACTAATGGCTTTAATATCTACATCGAAAAAACTAGCAAAATGTTTCAAACAGTAATACCTTAAACCTACAACACTAATAAATTTAATTATTATTAATAATTAATAAATTTATTATTGTCAAAAATAGTAAAGATATAAGGTTAGATTCTGAAATGCAAAAACATAGATTCTATTCATAGGTATGACTTTAAAGATTTATTTAATTCCATTGATATAGAAAATAGGATTAAAGTTCTGAAGCAGATACATATATTAAATATTCATTAAATAAATGAATATGATAGGAAAAATATAATACAATTATTTAACTTGTTTTAAAAGAAACCTTTATTTCCCCAATGGCTTTTATTTTTTGCAAGTTAAAGACCCACTTGAAGGGGTAGTTAGCCAGCAATCAACTGTGTAATATAAATCTGTACTTCTATAAAAATGATCATATAGATTCTAATTCATTTTTTATTTAGTTACACAGAGGACTAATCATTCAATTCCTATTATTATAGTTCACTCTCTTCCCCTATATATATATATATATATATATATATATATATTTAAAATTTTTAATCCTTGATAAAATATTTCTTATTCATCCACGCAAGTTCAAATACATTTTTTTAAACTTGCAATGAATGACAACTGATGTTAATACAGTTTTTTAAATATTAATTCATTAATTAAATTAAATGGATTAATTTTAGTTTTATATGGGAGAAAAAAAATTAAATTTGTTTCGAATGAAGGCAATAGATGGTACAGTACACATTAATTATCCAACTACCAGGTATGAAAAGCTCAATTTGTTTTTCAAGTAGGAATTGACATACAATTTTTTTTATATTACTTGTTAAAAGAAATAAATATCTTAGATTATATATCCCTAATTTTAATTTTTAACCAGATTGTTTGAATTTAATAAAAACCAATCTTGAGACAAACATTGTAGATTTCTCTTGGATTTTCAATGAATAATTTATAGTGATTTTTTAAAAATTTATATTTATGATAAAAGAAAACCTTTAGTTCTAGCATTATTTAAGTACTTATTGGACAAATAATCTCCAACCCTCAATTTATAGAAATGTTATACTTAATTACATACAAAGAAATAATGACCTAGTAACTGAGCATACAGAAAAACTTAATAATCCCGAAAATTTTTATAAATACTATTTAGTGTAGGATTATCATGTTAATTTTCTATATACGCATATTGATAAAAAAAATGTACATAGTAGATTATCATAGATTTTACATTCTTAACTTAAAAATTTTAAATTTTATCTTTTAAAATTTTACTTGTTTCAAACACGTTATATAGATGGCATTGTATATCCTATTAGTTCTTCCTTCAATTACAATATACAATATATTATAGAATTTCCTGGTTTAATTTTTAATTTTATGTCTTCCATTTATATATAATATTCTTTCAAAATAGTTTTATTTTTCTCATTGCTCACTGTTTGAATACACGAGGAAATTTTAGTCCTGTGATTTTCTATTTCAGTTCATGTTCTTCATTTTTTTCTTGAACTATTATGGATAAATGTTTCACTGAGGGAGAAGGTTAGGATTCTATAAAGCATGCATAACCCTTCTTTACTGCCATCCCAAGCCAGTGGCGGATTTAGAAGACATAATAGGTTTCCATTTTAACTTTTTCTTGATATAATAGGTTTCACGTTTTTGGTTCTCTACATCAAAATTTAAGCTCCCTCTAATCTATCTGTAAAAAATTTAATCTATCCATCATTCCCTTGATTAATTATTACCATTGTGCATACATACATGCGTACATATGTATGCCAGTACATTAAACCTAGGCTAAGGACTGCTTAGGTTCTTAGGTGAAAAAAAATTGAGGTGGAGTGGGTTATGTTGACTGTTTCATATATTAAAATACATCATATTAATGAACCAATACTGTTTTGATTTTGTTAACAACAAAAAGATCAAAACAATTAAAAAAATCACTTTACACTGTGCCAGTTTGCACCGTTTTCAAAGCTCGTGACAATGAAAAAATTGAGCTATATGCAACAAATTCAATCAAGTAATAGAATGACATATAATAGCGTTTAAAATATCAATACATTAAAGTATGAATCCCACTGGAATTGGTGTGTATCTTATTACACCACTGTTAGAGTTTAAGACACCTGTTATTAGGTACATCATTCCCCCTGAAAAATGACATTTTGCATAAAGCAAGAATATAATAATAATAATACTCTTAAGTTTTCAGTTTTATATATTTTCCTTATAAATCAACTTATTTATTTATTTTGTATCCTGGAGAATTGCATGGAATGTGCCTAATTCGAATTATCTTTGACTGCCTGAGAGAAATCCTCTTGCTATCTGAAGACGTTATCAAGTGAATGATTGTCGCTTAAGAGAAGCAACATGTGGTTCAACTAAGAATTAGTTATCGATTTCGACTAGGTTGCAGAATCAACAAGGGTAAGTTCTTCAAGCTGGTCTTGAAATTTCTTACATTCACAATAAGAAATGTAATAGTTGGATTTTTTAGAGCTAATGTATTCTTTTTTTTTTTTTTTTTTTTTTTTTTTTTTTTTTTTGAAAATGAGATATTGAACCATGCTTCATTAGTAACTGAAACGAAGAAATGGCTAAATTTTATTCGTATTAGATACTATTTTTATCATTTTACTGGGTAATAGTGGTTGAAATATTTGTAATATTGTTTTATTAAAAAAAGTGTAGAATTTGTTAAAGAACTTAAGCGAAATGCTTAAGAAATTTAAACGAATTAACTGAATTAGGTGAACAAACAATTACTTTTTCAAATATGTGATGTAGAATTTTTATGAAAATTCTTATGAGTCTTTTCTTGTGATTAAGTAGTACATTTGTAGTAAATAGTAACTCAGTATTCCTGATGATCAGTCTGATATTAAGCAGTCGGTGACAGAACAAAATTTTTTTTAAAAAAAATTCAGTACAAAACACACCGTGAAAATTGTTAGCAATTTCAGTATAATCTTAAACAACAATTAACATTTGAATCTTTCTATAAATTCTATTAAAAAAATGCTCCAATTTAATCAAATTTCTATCCTATCCGGTGATGGAATTTGATGCGTCAGCTTTTATTACGTAGACAGTGGTGATGTTGCAAATGTTGGTGAGTATTGTGAGTGTGGGATAGCAAGTGACGATCAGTTAAAAAGTGAACGAATGCTGAGCTAATTTCACCGCAGAATCAAATCATAGCAAACAAACATAAACGGTTACATTTCACTTTTATCAACATGTGGTAATTATGTTTTATTTCAAAAATATTTGTACCTTTAAGCTTAATAATGAAAACAAATTCTTTGTGTTGTGAAAAATGAATAGTTCATGTTTATAAGTGTCTTTGATGTATATTTTAAATATTTTTAGGCAAAAAAATTATCTTTGATCATTTACCTTCGCATCTTATTTTTTGTCATAATATACTCCTTTTTTCTAAAAAAGAGTGGGGCAAATATTAATGCTAATTATAACTTATAGTTTAAAAAATGCTCATCGAAAATAAAGGAGTTGCATATTTCTTAAATTTAAGAAAATTAATGTAATTTAAAAATGTTCAATCATGAATGTGTCTACAATCTTATAGAATTGACTAAAAAGTTTTTGAATAAATTATGTATTAAAGGTTTTTTTTAGTGGGGAAAATTTAATTTGGTGAATTTAGAGTTAATCAAATACTGCTAAATTTTTACTGACTGCTTTATAAAATTATGCTTGAAAAATTTTCTTATATATTTATTTGTTACTTTGATTTTCAAACTTATTTATAAAATTTTTTAGTTTTCACACTATATATTTTCATAATATATATTGCAAGATTTACAAAAGTACTCGCAATCAATTACTTGTATTTAATCATTAATTACGTAACCCAGTGTTCATGATTGCGAATTCATGACCCTGTTGTTTCTGTCCAGCTGGATTCCTGGTGTCACTGAAGACCCAACATGTAAAGTTGCAGCTGCACATTAAACCAATCAAGACTTAAAGTCCTCACGTCGACGCAGCTAGGAGGTTTGGAGAGAAAGTGACAGTTCGGATGCCTTCCACGTCTCTTTACTGAGGTCCGTCACCACTAGCTCTCATTTAGCCTTAAATCGATATGTTAATAAACAATTAAATACGATTGACCAATAATTACAAATATCCGTTAGGATTTTTGATTAATACATCTCCGCATCGACATACATTTACAAACATAAGAAATTAAAAAATAAAAATAGTACATAAAGAAAGGTAATAGCATTGGGGTAGGGTCATAATGCACACAACAGAGAACATATATGTTTTTTCGCATTACGTAATATAGTTATACGTATGTACAGATTGAATGTTTGTGTTTTATGTGTAATTCTTACTGTCCATTTGAAACCAAAAACTTTGAAAAATATAATTATGACTTCTGATCTGTTCGGCTTACGATCTGTTAGTCGTATTGGATTTGATATGATTTTTTTTTTAATAACGTCGCACTTTGAAGCAGGAAAAAAGGTTATTGATGGTGGTTCTCAAATTTTTGAAACTCGATTAAGTCACGAGTCCTGAGTTACTCTGTAAACTTCCACACGCCATCGTGAGGACAGAGATTTAACAAGCATCAACCTTTCTTCAGTAGCATCGACTCGAAAACGCTGTCCGTGAAAAGTAAATACTGCCTTTGATTTATAACCGAAAAAAGACATTTCTTAGTAATAGCAATTCATTGGCTGAAAAGATTAATTTTTAGCATTAAATTAATACATGCAGCTCGAATGTTTCCTTAAAAGAATGTTTCCCATAAAGAGTTTTTTTCCCTTTATGTGCATCAAATCAAGTAAAAAGTTCAACATTATGTGAACTTTATAAGCGAATTGACTGTTTTTCATTTCAATGATTTTCAGTTTCTCTGAAAAAAAATTACATTAAATAAAATGAGAACTCATTTCGGACTGATTTTTGTTAAAATCCTATTTTTTAGCAATATAAGAGCTATTGATGAAGGAGCTTGTAATTTTGAACCATGATCAAGAGATGAGGAGGACACCTAAATTGACACCCTACTCTTCAAACTTTCACGTTGCCGCTGTTACCGAGTGATCATGATCTCGAGCGGTGTTCTTGAGTAGCGGGGGTGAATCCAATAAAGAATAGAAGGCGTCAAATCTATTGTGGCTCAAAATCCTCCTATTGGTGTGATGCCGGTATAGGTGGCATTCTCGTCACTTGTCCGAGGTATAAAATACGAGATAGCCTCGCGTTGCTTCATTTCCAGCCCCCAGGGCAGCCAATTGGAGTCAATGATCACTTTACCAAGCATCCAACCAGAGAGCAGCCTCTAAGCTCTCAGTCATGCCAAAAAACCCCGAAAATTTCCCATCCCGACGAAGCACGTTAGCCACGCCTCCCAGATTCCATCGTCCAACCAATCGCCGCCATGCCTCTCAGCAGAATGAAAAAATCCACTTTCGTCAAGCCCCACATCAAAGTTTTATCAAGACATGGGATTGAGGACTGTTTTACAGTCCGGATGCCCAAAAGAAAACGCTTATTCAACGCCTATTCAGCGTTGCTTCATTTATCAAAACTTTTACATCACGCCAATGTGAGGACCCACTTAGCATGCATTCTAATGACGTCGCTACACGATGTGTCTTAAGGCTACCTCTGGTTAATGTTAAAGAATAAAACCTGAATTTGGAACATTCTTTCAGATATAAAAAAAATTTAAAAAAAATATGATATTCTGGCTTCGCTATCCTTTAGGAGCAGCATTTTTTTTTATCATACTTTCCATTTTTAATCGAGTTGATCCATTTTTTCTGGTATGAAATGTGTTTCGTGTGTGTTTTTCTCCTATACTACAATATTACACGCATGTCCATAAATTAAGGGTAATTCAGAATCACACAGAAATTGAAGTCTAAAATAAAAATTTCACCTGTGTAGAATTATCACACACATCTTGAAGAAGAATGTGCAAATTACAGGAAATCACCAGATGGCGCGGATAGTGCGTCACAATGACGAGAGTGTAAAAGAGGGGTACAGTAGCGCACACAAGGGGGGAGGTCCTGGGGGTCCGGACCCTCCTCCCCAAAGCCCTTGCTTTTTTCCCGATTGATTATAATTCTAAGTACATAGTAGGTAAAATTTAATTAATTGCTTGCTATTAATAATTAATTTTATTAATTAATGCTAATTATTTATTCAAAAATTAGTTTTTTACTGTGTTTTGTTCCCGAAAATCGACAAAATCAAAAGGAGCAGGATACAAGAATGGTGAACTTTCGACCCCGGACCCCCTCCCCCCTAGAAAAATTCCTGTGTGCGTCACTGGAGGGGTATATAAGGAATGGTGGCAAAGAAGTAAAATTGTTCACAAGCGCTTTAAAAGCCTTTCAGTGCAATAACTGCATAGTTATGGCACAAAGGAAGCATTTGGATGATTTTTTACGTGGTAGAATTATTGGACGACTGGAATGTGAACGTACCCAGCTGGAAGTATCCGAGGAACTTGGAATCACCCAGAGTGTCATCTCCAGGCTTTGGCAACGATTCCAAGATGATGGTAATGTGAGTAGATGTTACAGCACAGGTCGCCCCCGAGTTATAACGCCGAATGAGGACCGGTATATATTTGACAGTTACTGCCAAAAGAAACAGACGGAACACAGCATCAGACCTGTCTCGTCAACTCTCTTCAGCTACCGGTACGACAGTTTAAAGGCAGACCGTGTACAGACGCTTTGGGCACATTGGTCTATATGCTCGTAGGCCTGTCAGATGTGTTCCACTTACCGCAACTCACTGTTGCCTGCGATTAACCTGGAGTAGAGAGCATGCATTGTGGACACCACAACAGTGGTCTTGTGTGATGTTTTCCGACAAGTCCAGGTTTAGTTTGCAGTCGGATTCTCGCCGGACTTTAATATGGAGAGCGCCAGGTACCCGTTACCACCAAGAGAACATCATTCAACGACACCGTTACGGTGGTGCAGGATGGCTCGTTTGGGGAGGAATTATTCTTGGTTCCAGAACTGACCTGCATGTTCAGAGTGTAACGATGACAGGCCACATCTCTCGGGATGTCATTCTGGAACAATACGTACGTTTGTTTCGGGGCGCCATGGATGCTGAATTTCTGTTTATGGATGACAACGCCCGTCCTCACCGTGCAAACATTGTCGACGAATGCCTTCCATCGGAGGATATCACCCGTATGGATTGGCCAGCATACTCACCGGACTTGAATCCAATAGAGCATGTGTGGGACATGCTTGGTCGACGAAATGCAGCCCGTCAACCTCCTCCCACCTGAATACGGGAACTTCGGAGGGCATTGCTTGATGAGTGGTGTAATATTCCCCAAGATCAGATTGATAATTTGATACTCAGCATGCCTAGGCGTTGTAAGATCTGTATTGCATCGTCCGGGAGACATACTCCGTATTAACCATCATACTAACCCTGTTATACTGTTTTTTGTAAATAGGTTCTTTTTTGAAATTTGCTACAGGGAGTAAAAATCGCAATTTTTAATTATTATGTCAAACATATAGCATCTTTTTTGCTTTTTACCTTTTGTTTAATAAATAGACTTTACAAATAAGTCAAATTTGTTTTGCTTCTGTTTCTTTCTTTGCCTGAACTTCATTATCCTTAATTTATGGACATGAGTGTAAATAAACTACTCATTCATACATTTCAAATGAAAAAAAATATTCATGGAATATTTTGAAATTTTTAAAAACACTATACTGTTAACAAATGTATGAGTTATAATGTTGCAAATTTCCATGAAAATTGAGGCATTTTTCTGTCTAAAAATATGCTTCACATTTAATTCAAGTTCTCGTACTTTTGTCGAAGATAACCTTATAAGTGACATCAGAACTCTAACCTACAATTAGACGGAAACAGAGGTTATTACATATGATTGTCGTAGCTTAGAAGCAGAGATTATTGGATCGGATATACTTTCAGTTTTACATAATTACTTGGAATTATTATGGATTTCTTTATAGCTGTGTCGAATCGAGCATGATACTTTTAAATGGACAGACATAGCTCTCAAATTATTTTTTTTAAAATTCAGTTTTGATGCAGGAGACGTATTTCAGAATTATTTAACAACTTCTGCTTTGATTTGGGTTTTTGTTTAGTGGTATAATTCAAGGTTTCCATTTAATTGAAATTATATATATTTAGAATGATAACATAAAATTAAAATGGAAAAAAAATTGATAAGAAAAAACCCTCTAAAAATCTAAGATTTATCCGATTTCCATATTCAGAAACTTTTTCTGTCATTAAAAACTTTATCTTCTGAGATTAAACTCGTATATTTTCATCTTTAATTCATCGTTTCCCATCTGATTCATTTTCAATACAAAGAAGTATCTTATATAGTTTTCCTATTAGCTGATGCACTATAAGATCGCTCTGCTGCTGTCTCCACATGCAATCGAATCGTATACTTTTCTATAGATATCTACAGCAAAGCACTTGCAATTATTGACAGAGGTTTATTTCTCTACAAATATTTATTTTATCAAATCTTGAACTTTTATTTTATATTCAGTCACTTGCAATGGGACGTACTATGATCCTGCCATTGTTTGTCATTTCCTCCTCAAATACCCCCCAGCTACTATCGCAATCATGTGTGAAAAGTTGAACTGAATGCCGCAACAGAAAGCTTCTGGGGTAAGTGCCAATTTGGGTTTTCCATTAAGTTTTTCGGAATTCATGCAGATGCAGAACGACGTAATTTTAACTAGATAAAATTTAATGGATGATAAAATTTGTTGAAAAAAGTTGAATTCATTCTAGAGGTAAATTTAAAAAGCATTCTTTAAGGAACATGTAAATAACATAATTTTAGAGTGTAAAATAATAAAATTACAAAGTGAAAACCTTAAGAAATCCATAAATATTTCCCATCATAAACTAATCATTAGTGACTCAGATGCAATCGCGATTGATAATACCACCTAAGTTGTTGCCCCAGTAATAATAATAATATATGTGAGAGAATCTACTGTGGACAAACACACAATATATATAATACCGAAATAGCATAACATCTGGACCACTATCAATACTAATTCGTCTAAGCTCAATTCCTAGACTATCACAGATTCGAATATTAAATAGTCACTTCTACCTTTAATGTCGAACGATCAATCTAATCCTAGATGAAGCTACGGTTTACTGGAGTGCAATGGTATGCACCTTGACCTAATGGCTCTCTATCACGTATAAATCCTACCATTCGCCACGCAACGTTATCTACATCTTCTTCACTCTTGAACCACGAACTGTTTACATTCCTCTAATTGCCATCCCACTTACTCTGACTTCTGATATTTAAAAGCTTCCTAATTTGCATCTTTCCTTCACGCTTCACTTCTTGGATTTGGTTGGAAAAGAGTTGCCATTAATTCTGGCCCCAAAGAACCCAAAGGACACATTAATGAAAAGACGCTTGGACCCATCACAAAATGACGCGTTAATAGATTGAAGTTAGATTAGAATCCCAAGAAAGTGACAAAACCCAAATCAGTGCTATAGATGTCAGTCATTCTTTAACTATTCCAAATCAAAATTAGGATTTTATTTCTTAAGAATTTTCATTTTTAGTTTTAGATATAAACATAAAATAACGGATTGGACACAATGGTCTTTGAAACGAGTTATTTATCGAAAAACGGGGGGAAATAATAATGACAAATAGTTGCTGACGGCAAATTTTTTCAATTAAATTATTTTTACTCTGAATTTCGCCACTCTTTAACTTCGTGCGTCTCTGAAAATAAGGCTTCCAATTTTTTTTCTTTGAAAATTCCTCCATAAAATTCTTACCGGTTCATGTCTCAAAATCTTGTCTTGGGGCTCGCTTTTGAGAAAGATTTCGTCTCCATATACGACGAAAAAAGTATAATATTTGAACAAACTTGTACTTAAATTAAATTAAACTTCTGGTTATATTTGCTAATGGAATGAAGTATATTTAAAAGATTATCTTTTCGTTTTTTCGTATTAACCGTATAATGATCCTAAAATTCATGTTAAAAATTCGTATCGGGCAAAATGCTTTGTAGCTTACTTTCTCTTTTTATATACTGTATTAAATAACGGTACTTCGTTATCAATGTTTAAAAGCTAAAACTATGGCAAAGAAAAATTAAAATTGCAGTGTGTTAAAGAATAGAACGAAAAATCAGAAAACTGATTATACGATTTTGTGTGTATTGTGAATTGATTTTGTACTTCAGGGTTATATATATAGCATAAAACATTTAAGCTGTCTGTTGAGGGATAAAAAATCTCTTAAATTTTACTATTGAAAATAAGAATCTGCAGACATTTTAGGGTAATTCAACATTAATTATTATTTAAAAAAGGATTTCAAATTATTTTTTTTATTACCTTAAAAACTTTTAGATTAACAAATAACCTAAATGTATAAACTGTAAGTAAATAAATTAATAATCATAAATGTATCATTTTCTAAAGCTTTTTCTTTTTTATGGTTCTTATTTTATTTAAAAATACTCAAAATTACTTTGAGATGGGATAAATGACTTAATCAAGGCGTGTAAATGTTTATTTTAAATATATAAAAAAAACCCAACATCCTTTTTACGTAAGATCTTTTTTTCTTAGAATTTTTTTTAACATTTTTTCTTTACTCGGTGATAAAAAATGTTTTTTCTTCCTGTTATGTTTGATTTCAATAATTTCTTGTAGGAAGTTTCAGTAAAGTATCTGTTAAGGTTATAGAAGTAAGTACTATTAATCACAAATATGTAAGTGTTTCCAAAACGTTCTTATAATGTAAAATGTCATCTTAATTTTTTTTTAATTTTATAAGCTCCAAGATAAATTTTCAAACTGTTTTTATTGTAGTTTTAATTTTTTAAAATTCTATTTGACTGTCATCATAATTTTATTCAACCTTAATTAAGGATATTGTGAAAACATTTTTCTTATTCGTTCTATTGTATTTCAAATTATTCAATGTAACATGCATAATAATACAGGAACATGGTAATAGTCTTAATCAAAGTAACAACTATTGAGAGAGATTACCTCTTGTGTGTGTGTGTGTTTCCACACAAGTAATTATTTTCTTCCAGCTATTACTAAATACTGAAATTAATGTAATCTATTTTATACTTATAGATCCATTTTGAAACATTACACACTTTTGCTGCTTTCAAGAGATTCTTGGGAACAATGCAGATACTTAAAGTTACCTTTCTTTTCCTCTGGCTTTGCTTTTGCTTGGTTAAGGCTGAAGGTAAGACAGCGAAAATCTATGAACACTTCAGTCTGTTCTTGATTTTTTTTTCTCATATTTTCCTCAATCCCTCAATAAAAACAATAATCACGTTTTTCAAATAAAAATGAAAACTTTTCGAGGAAAATTCCAAGCAGCCCTTTCCCCACTGCCTCATTCTGCTTTTTAATTATTTTATCCTCTGACATGTGATTGGATGATCATGTTGTGCAGACATCCCTTTTTTCTACCATCATGAGGAATTACTTTCCTCCGATGTATGTAAAGCACGGAGATATTTGTTTATTTATTCGACAAAAGGGTTAATCGTTCAGACGAAAGGATTTTTTTTTTTGAAACCGAGAGAATTATATATATATATGGAGGAAAACAAATTCAACTTCTCAATAAAAGTTTTTGCAAATACATCTGCTTATGCTCGTATCATTTTCAATACATTTAAAATAATTTCTTTAATTTAGATTTAAATTACATAATAAATAATTTGAAGCGCATTATTAATATTCATGGCATTGAAAAAATAAAGTGTATTAAAACATCTAAATTTACGAAGAACATATCAAAAGCAAATATAAAGTTTTCACCCAACTATTTTTTTACACCATTTGGAAATAACATGTACACGAATTTAACGTTTTATTTTTTTACACGAATTTTTTGCCCTAGCACTAATTCCAAAAAAATTTGGGAACTCGTGCCCTTTGGACGAGAACGATTTGAACGAGTTTGTGACAATTTATGATACTAAAGAAATCGATTCAGGTCAAGTTCATGTTTTAACAGCTGATTATATTCGCAAAGACTTGAAATTAGCAACAAGTATAGAACACAACATTTTATTACTCATGATCCTGACATAGACCGTGTGAACGAATCTTGTGAAGCAGGATATCAAGAATTATATAATCAACTTGAGGAACCAAAAAGACAGCCGCTGATCAGACTTTGTAACAACAACAGAAACAAACAAACAATAGAGGCCGTTAATAACGAACGAAATTCATCATTTGAATCAAAACCGAGAGTTGCGCTAGACATATTTACTGATGATAGCATCTTTGATCCAGTTTGATAAACGTGCATGCTTGTTATCAAGTAACGATGAATAGTTGTTAGTCAATAGTTTCTTATTCCGAATTTCAATTTGAATTTTGTGTGTACTTATAGACTGCATTTTCACTGTACACTAATTAAATTTTTTTTTTTTTGTAACAGACATGTCTTACACGATTTTTTAAAAAATTCCCAAATTTACCCATGTATTTTTTGCAGGGTTTTTTAAGGAACGTATCTAGCGTGTAAAAAAAAAAGAGTTGGGTGTATTAGAACAAAAAATTAATAAATAAATGAGAATTCTTGTGTAATATATTGAGATTTTTTTAGAACCTAATGAATGATTCAAATTAACAAACGCCGATGTGTTGAAAAAATATAGTTTAAAATAAAGTTAATAAGACATATCGGCTCTCGCTCGAATTCCGAAATAAATGAAAAGTATGTGACGTCTCATGAGGAAAGAGAATGAGAAATATTTTCAAAGCCTGACCACTCATAGGTGACGTCAGAACAACTACACTTGTATTACCAGAATTTTTCACTGGCGATGTTGTTTCCTTTTGAATTGAGAACAGCATCTTGAGACTTCTCAGGTTGCATAATCTCGTTGGACTGAAAACCCCCCGAAAGATAAGCCATTTGGGATATTTATTAAGATGATTGTATAATGAATAAAAGTTAAGAAATTTTTTCATTAAACATAATACATTAGATGTAATTGCTGCGCTTTTTTTACTGTAATTTTGCTTTTTTCTTATTCAAAAATATTTTTCAAATTCAATTTTGAAGTTATTTTTGAAAGAGAAAAAAGAACAGTTCAGCTTTCTTCACGAATTTTTGGGAATATTTCCTTCATAAGACACACACGGGGATATATATATTTCCAAGCTAACCAATTCTAATTAAAAACCCGAAATTACGAGCAACTATTTGTATTAATATATGTTGAAGATATAACAATTTATGAGTGTCTACAATTTATCTTTTATCTTATTAACCATTTAGTTCGTTAATCGAAGCATTGAGTGTCTTATTTTATTTTTTTTCCGTAAATTAGATAGGTTTTAGGCAAAAATATTTGGAAATTTTTTAAAATTGAAACTGTAACAAATAACAAAAATATTAAATATTGAACGAATTGTCTCTGAAAAAGATCAGTTTAAACTTAATATATGACTCAGAGTTTTACTAAAGTAGAATGTAATCTTGTGAAAATGTTAAGGAGGAAAACCTAAATATTTAGTTAAAAAATGTTTTATATTTTATTTTATTTTTCTTAAATTTTGGAAAAGTCAACTAAAAAAGTGCGAAGGCAAACATAGCAATGAAAATCATGCTCCAAATAAACGAAGGACAAGAAGCTGTTTAAAAACATGATCATTAAATTAAATATTTATCAGAGCAACGAAATAAAAAAAAGTATGTAGGTGTATCACATTATGTAATATATGTAGGTGTATCACATAGTGTAGGTGAATTATACTCTCACAAATATAATAAAAACAACTTTTTACGATATTTTCAGTACTCTTAATGATACATATATAACAGAATTGCCTTTTTGTTCCCTCATTTAATATAGATGAGCAAGGGTAATTCGATTAACAATTAAATAGAGAGAGTTGATGACGTTCATTAAAAATTCACATAAAGTAACTGAATACATATGCGAAGGTTAGTAAAGTAACTCAAGGATAAGTATGTTATTTTTATCAGTCATTAATATAGAAATTCTTTCTTTTGTGATAATTTTTTCTTTGATTCAATGATATTTTTGTTGCAGGTCTGTCAAAAGTTTTATTCCTTCTTAAAACAACTATGAATAACAATGACGTGTTTTCATTTACTTTTTTGGAAATATAAAGAATTTATTTATTAAAATTATTTAAAAATTTTTTTAAATCGAACTATCATGATTTCGTTTTCAAAATAATAAAATCGAACCCTTCTTCTTCAAACGATTTTTCCTATTCCAAAATTTGATCAATGCAGGGATTTTGAGCAAAGTTTTTTTTAAAAACTGATGCTGATTTCTTTATTTCTAACTTGAGGTTAGATATGTATAGTATTGTTTTTAAACAAGATAAGATTTTAATTACTTTCCTATAAACATGTTTAGTGTGAAATATGTTAAGCTTTGGGGCAAATCAAGTTAAACGCTTTGACTCGTAATAAACGTTAGATTATTTTTTTGTCATCGTTCTCTGCTTCTTTAGAGGGAAATGCAATTGTTGGCCGGAAGAGTTTTCTTTCCTTTGCCGAGATGTTTTAAAACGGAAAGTAGGACATATCGCTTGTGATACACAGCTTTCACGAAATTTTCAATAAAAACAGGTTTTATCGTTCCAGAAAAAAGACCATTTTATCTAAAGTAAAATGGTGTCACATTCCGCTGAGAGATGTTTTAGCACAAATCGATACCCGAGAGAATTATTGCAAAGCATCCATTGAATGCCATATAGAAACTAAAATATAAAAATTATTTAATACTTCTATCTTGTTTAAGGCTTTTAATCACATTATATATTTCTAATGTTTAATGACTGAAAAAAGGAATGGTATTAATAGGATCGTGAGATCACATAAATTGAAGCCAGGAAAAAAGGTATCCTCATTTTGCATTGAATAAATTCACAAAGAGCAATCTAAAACATTAAGTACAAAAAAAAAAGATTTTAAAAAATATAGCAGACGTATAGGCGTTGGGTCTCTGATTTATTTTTTTTATTTACACTATTTTTAAAGATCTACATTTTAAAGTTTAAATATCATAATAAATAAATGTTTTTATCGAAATAGGTTAACCTAATTTTAAATATTTTAAGCTTTCTTTTGAATCACTTTTACTGCACTGTACTATTTTCCTTTATGTAGCCCTTTTTAAAAAATATTACTGATACAGCTACAAATAGAATCCTTGAAAACACAGCTGTTGAATCTCATGATTTTTCTCCTCTTTCTACATTTTGTAATGATTTCTTTCTCCGTCAAATAATACTATTTACTTGACCTTGGATGAGCTTACATATGTTTTATATATCAGTGTCTTCACACTATTGGGTAATAAAATGTTTCGGCATGACCTGTGTTTCAATAAGTTTACTCTGCAGAAGGGCTGTAACATTATAGCGAAGTGAACTGTTATTTCATTAAACGAGAATACTTAATAAACGTAATGAACTTGAAAAAGAACTTATTATCCTTCCATTGATATGAAAAAAATTGCCTGCAACACACACTAAATTGGTCAAAAGGTATGTATAACACAAATCTGACATTTTGTGTCTTTAACTAGACTCCAAAAAATATATTTCTCGATAACACTTTGTCCCACTTTGAAGATTAACTCATGAACTTAATAAAATTTCATAAATATCAGAAAGAGAAGTTTCTGTTGAATAAAAAGCAAAATTTTCTTTTTTGAATACCTGAAAATAATATAACAAGAAATAATTTTAAAATAGAAAAATGTGCTATTTTGTAAATTAATGCAATATTTTCTAATACGAGTTCTTAGATGCTATTGTATTGCGTTTGAATGAATTAATTTCTTCCAGTTTCTTAAGTTATTTTTATAAATTAATCCTGAGTTTCCTATTTCAAGAAATCATGCTCAGATTTTTATTCACTTACACAAACCAAATGTGATCAGTCCCAAGTTGCTAATAGGTTATAATCTGGCAAAAAAATGTATTATTGTGCCTTTCAAATTTTCTTTTTATCAATTAAAAAAAATCTTTTAAAAAACTTCCAACGAACTAATAAAAAAAGGGGGTGGGGTGGGGTGGAAGACTTTCTATGAAGAAGGAAATTACACATCTTTATTGTGTGTAATTCTTTTGAGAATCTGCTTTGTTTAATCAAATATAGAAGTTATTTATTTTTTAGGAACTTTTGACACTAAGAGGGAAAAAACCTTGAAGCACTACTAAACTTTTATCTATCTGTAATAGTTTGGAGTTTCATTCGAATTATTTTCACTACACTATGCTAATACATTTTTATTAAAACGTGTTGTGATTCACAGTCTACATGTAACAGCATGTTTAAAATTTAGGAATGAAATAATCTATTTATTATTTTTTTTGTGTTTAATTAATCAGAGATTATTTTGATTTCCTATACAAGTGTGAGAAGATAAGTTATATTTTAGTTTTCTTTCAAGAAATGAAATGCAAAACATTTGCAAAGATTCATTATGTTATTTTTTTAAAAAAAGGAATCAAGTTATTTTTGTGTTAATTTTAAATAATAATTTGTGTTACATTTCATTGTCACAGTCACTCAATGTATATTATAATTTCGAGAATTCTATGAAGTATTTTATTTTCCATTAAATATATATGTCAAGATATATTATCATAAAGTTATTACATTTCGAAATCAAAGAGAAGAGATCAAATAGGTGTTTTATTTTTAATTGATTTTTATTTTGCATCAGTTCTCTTTTTTATGACAACACAAAACAAGTCAAGTTGTGAGGTTGTTGGTTGTAAGAAACATATTTACACAATAAATATCCGATTTAATCTTTAAACAGTTTATTAAATACCTGAATAATCAAAATAAAAATAAATTAAACACGTAGAGCAGTTTAACTTAACCTGACTTTAACTCTAATAAGGATTATAATACTTATTTATCTCGAAACGAAAATTAGATGAAACGGGCGACAGCGTAAACATTTATCTCTTGTAATAGTCCGAGAGACGCTCTACGAATCTCGCTTGTGAAGTTAGTTGTTCTAACCTCAATAAAGCATCTCTATAACGTTTAATTTTTCTGTCTCTCCAATTCACTATACCGTTATTTATGCTCATTTGTATAAATTACGGTTCCTCTACGAGGCGAGGTTCTCGTATCAAACATTGCTGTAAAACATCTTTAGACTTAAACAGAAATGTGCACGAGAACCTGTTACGAAGTAATGCCGATTATATTGCAAAACTACGTACATCCACCTCTTTTTTTACACGGTAGATACGTTCCTTAGAAAATCATGAAAAAAAATGGTGTAAAAAAATACATGCGACCTACGGTAAATTTTGGAATATGTTCCACACACAATTTTAAAAAACCGTGTAAGATGAAAAGTCTCTTGGTATTTTTATAAGTACGCATACAACATATAAAAATTCAACTTGAAATTTGGAATAAAATTGCTAGCTAACAACTATTCATCACTACTTCATAATAAGCGTGCATTTTTATTACGAACTAAATCAAAAATGCTACCATCAGTAGATGTGTCAGATATGTCGAGCACAACTGTCGGTTTTAATTCAAATGAAGAATTTCATTCGTTATTAATGGCCTTTGTTGGTTCTCTTGTTACAAAGTCTTATTAGCGGTTGACGTTTTGGTTCCTTAAGTTGATTCTATAATTCTTGATACCCTGCTACACAAGATTACGTAGAAATTTTAATGTTCGCTCTATGTCAGGATCATAGCAATACAATGTTGTTCCATACTTGTAGCAATTTTCCAGCCCTTACGAATTAAATCAGCAGTTAATTGCTGAACTTCACCTTCGGCTTCACCAGTATCGACTTCTTTATTATCATAAGCTGTCATAAATTCGTTCAAATCGTCCTCATCCAAAGGGCACAAGTACCCAGATTTTTTTTGAAATTCGTGCAAGAACCAAAAAAAAAAAAAAAAAAAAAAGTGCATGGAACGCCAAGCGATAGAAGTGAAACTTCTTTGGCGACGTTGGAACATTGGTTATTTGCTCTAATATTCCAAACTGACAGTGTACATGTCTCAATCGCCTAATTTTCATGAAAAGTATTCGTGGCGAATTGAGTCTTTCTGATACCAAATCCAAAGTAGGAAGATATGCTGGAATTTCTCGGTATACAAAACTACTATATTTTGATAAATTTCGTATACTTTTCCTACTTAAACTTTTTCGGCAGAGTTGTAACATTCTTTAATGTCTTCTAAATTAATTTCCAGTAAAATATTTTTCTGCTCAGCAACAGGCGTTCTCAAATCATCTCTAAACCATAATCTATCACAAATCGAACACCCGGGACCGAAAGGATTATCAACGAATAGCTTTTAAAAATCTTTGTGAGCATTTTTATGGGTGAGTGAATATTAAAGGCGCACTGTTCAGCTCTACACGAAGACTTTTGGCGATGGTCTTCGCAATTTTTAACCATGGTCAAGTGACGAGGACGTCACCTGAGCTGGCACTCCCCCTCTCCTAGCTACCACACCACACCAATGGAAGGACATTTGAGCTCTTGTCAGATTTAACGTGCATCGCTCCCCTACACGGCGGGCCTTAAGTGGTACTCGGCTTGAACTCATGACACGCCAGCCACGATCTGATACTTTGACCACTCGGCTACCGTGGCCCTGCATTTTTATGGAAATCATGGTCTTTGTAACGTAAGATAGAATTTATTATCGATTCACATGCATCAGTTCCAACACGCACTAGACTTGTTGAGGGTTCTGTAGTTGACGGTACAGAGTGGTTTACAAAGTCCGTATTAATCTGTGCTGTCATAAGAAGAGTCTCAATATCATTCCCATCCCTTAAACTCGACATTAAGAGAGTATTTTGCAATGTTTTTTTTCCACATGTTCGATATTCTCTCATCTGTACTCTGATGGAGATTTGGCATTAGCACTTGATGAATTTGAACTATTTTTCTGTTTGTCATTAAACTCGGCATTAAGAGAGTATTTTGCAATGTTTTTTTTTTCGTGCTTGATATTCTCTCATGTACTCTGATCAAGATTTGGCAGTAGCACTGGATGAATGGGCCCTATTTTTCTGGGGTTTTTTTGTCACTTTTTCGACTGAACTTGCTGCTAGTTTCTCCTTTTTTTTTCTTTCACGAAACTCTTTTTGTCTTTGTGCATTTGATTTAGGCATTCTGACTAGAATTAATATTAATTCAACGCAAATGAAAATTAAAGAAATAAATTAGCCACCGAACACATCGCCATGTAGCCAACAATCTAAAGAAAATTTCGAAAAGGCACGCTTTTGTTGCGAGAGCTATTTTGTCTACACCGTAATGCTCACACTACAACTGATACGACCGCTGATAATGTTCCCGGGTCTGGGGAAAATGACCCCTAATCGAAAGGGGGCAAGTTGACCAGTCGGAGACGTGGGCAATTATCCAACTTTTTCACTGGTTTGACACAAGTCACGCGGTGTCCCCCTTCCCCCTTTTCCTCCTCTGGCTCTCTCCTTACCATGGCGACGATTCGGGGGAGACAACTTCCGTTCGCTTTTTCACTGTTTCGCAAAACTGGGCAATTTTCTCACTCACTTTCGAGCCCCAAAATTCAAAAATCCATGTAAAAAAAATCGTTCCATTCCGTATTATTTAAAAATCGTTTAAAAAGAACCGTGTAATAAAAAGAGTTGGGTGTATATATGTATATAATGTAATTAAATAACTTTGTTTAAATTTTCCTGTGATAATGTGATTTTTAAGTAATGAAATAAGTAAAATAATAAATTCTGAATGTACATTCTTTTAGAAGATACAGTTGGTAATGCCAATGATTACGTAGATGAAGTCCTGAAAAATTTACGCAAAGAACCATGGATTATATCTAAAATAGATCCCCTGGACATACCAGAAGTTAATGAGAAAAATTTTGAGCTGAAAGAAGGGAAGATAAGAGGCCTTTCTAGCTTGTACAGACATGGAGATTGCACTCTTGATTATGATGGTGAAATCGTCAAAGTAAGCGCTCAAGTGGCTGTAAGAGATGTGTTCGTTGAACTCAAGTACGCCGCAAAAGCTCTTTTTTTCTGGATTAAAGGTTTGACAGCATTTTTGTTTTGTTTTATTTTTCTTGTGATGCAGTTTAGGATAAATTGTTTACTCAGATCTTGGTTTCGAATTTTTAAACGTTGTTTGTCTTTTCTTTGCGTCAAGTGTATGTACATCACAAATAAAATTATTATGAATTTTTTTCCAAAATCCCTATTGCGTTGATAAATTAAGGGTATCTAGAGATATCAATCATTAATTGTTTCAGAGGGTTATTATGATTTCCCCCTTCTTTTGTGCTACTTTATTTCAGAACGAGTTTTGATATAAGTGCTTATTAAAAAGTTCAAGTTACTTATTTATAATAATATGAAAACGTATTTTTTGAATATGTGGCGGGATGTAGATATGGTTCAGGTGTTGACATTGTTATCGTGGCTCAAAATACAAGAGTAAATGACTGTGGTTAGAGGAACTGTGACGATATCAGAAAGATCAGAAGATCAGTTAGAAAATAAAAAAAATGTACATTAATCTATAACACACAGCAACAAGAGTGTTTATGAAGAAAAACACAAAAGCTTTTTTTTGACATATTTCAGTAGTTATATATTACATCAAAATGATTTATGAGAAAATTTATCTCAAAGCGTACTCAATATGCTTTATATTTTGTTACAACGATAATGTTGAACTACATTTTACTTTTTTGTAATTTCGTTACGCAAAAGAATTTAAGATCTTCTCCAAATTAGCTGCTATCTCTTTCCAACTCTTATAGAATGCAAACCGAATAGGATCAAATGAACCAATTTAATTTTGAGGAACCACGTAATTTATTCATTGTGTGTTAAGCTTCATTTTTAAAAACTTGTTCAAATAGGTTGAACTAATGTTAAGAACGTTATTTTTTATTCTTCCATATTCATAAATCCATTACTTCCCTTTTTTACGTTACATGCTATCTTCTTAACAACATGCCATCATTTGTCTCTATTCTTTCTCTAATTTTTTTAAGTTGCATGAATATCGTATTTGGAAAAAAGCATTTGACACACTCTATAATATCACTTTAATAATATACATATACTTTTATACCCTCCCCCTTTGTGGGGTTATCATGACACCAGGTAGAGCCTTTGAAGATCTTCTAAATACAAAAAACTTCGAGGTTGTGGGGCCCCCACACTCATTAAAGCTTATTAAGTCACTCGTCATACATCACACAACATTATAATCGTACGAAAACTTCACCTGCTTGTCACATCTGACATTACAAGAAAGGTAATTAAAGACCCGGGCTCTGGGCATTGACAAATTTTATCGAGAACATTTCCTTCCCTGCAGTTGTTGACAGACAAAATTCAACTTCTAAAATCTCATGGAATTTTAGAAAAGCTGATTGACTCTTTTCCCCAAAATTTACTAAAGACAAAATTAACTATAGGCCAATCTCATTAACAAGTGTAATGAGAAAAACCATGGCAAGAACTATTCCTCGAAAATTAAACTGGTATCTAGAAACTTTGGCTCTGGCTTTTAGAACGATAATAGGCTGGTTTTAGACAAATGAGATCAACTAACTACCACGTGACACTTCTGAGTCAGACAATAAAGGACGCTCTAGACAAGAGACGCATCCTAACTGCTGTGTTTGTAGATCTTGAATCAGCGTACGATACAGTCTGGAGAGAAAACCTTCTTTCAAAACTTTTGGCTATGGAAGTAACCGATAACATATGAAGGAGATTAAAATTCGCAACCTTTGGATCTGTAAGCACATAACATATTCACTATACCAAAATTATCATCTTAATACAGAGGTTGTTACTGGTTTATATAGATACCACCGCCACACACTCCCCTACCAGTGAGTCGGTGGATAGGTGAACGAACAATACCATAGTTGTAGCGACCGTGTGAGTTGTTGCGTCAAGTGTGTTTTGACGGCTTGCTGTGCTGCGTCATGCGTTTCTGATGGCTTTTGGTTGCTCTTGTGGTGGGTAGATAGCACCACGAGAGCTGCGCGCGAAAGGTTGCGTTTTTCCACAGTAAAGCCAGGGTCACCAATAAATGGGATTAGAACTCTCAACCTTCGGATTGTAAGCACATAATATATCCACTATACCAAAACGATCATCTTAGTATGGAGGTTGTTACTAGCTTTTATAGACACCACCGCCATACATGTTTAGATGTGTGGTTCAAGGGTTTCCTTGAACAACTATTATGCCGAGTTGAATATGGAATTTGTTTCTCTGGGCTTAAAATACTTCAAACCGGTCTCCCAGAGGGAACTGTCTCAAGCTGCATTTTATTTAACATATAATATATAAATGATCTGATTACTAAAGTGAGATTTATTAAATGAGTCAGGTGCCTCCTCTGTGCGGATGATCTTGTTATCTGGATGGAAGTTCCTAAAGGATATGCAAAATTTTTGAAGGAAAAATCTCTAAACTGGACCTCGGGAACTTTTGAAAAATTGGTGTGTTCATTTTCATAAATTTGGATAAAACAGTTTATCGAAGTTTTTCACTTACCCAGAAATCTTTGAAGCTTGATTTATCTTTCAATCAATCTTTTGTTCATGGCACAGAAGAATTTTCATACCTAGGTTTAACGTTTGGTTGAAAGCTAACGTTTAAGTTACACGCGGAGAATATTGTCAAGTCACAAGACAACTTACTATTTTAAAACGTCTGGCTTGTTACAGGTGGGGCTGCTCTAGATCTACATTAAACATGACCTTTAAAACATATTTTTCCAATAATTACCAATTTCTGTGTGCCCTTGGTTGCCTCTACATAAAAAGTCTGTAGTCTACTCGAAAGGGTACAAAATCAGGCGCTTCCTTTCGAGGGTGCAGGTGAAGTTAAAAAAAACTCCTATCAATGCTATGTTGACATGAATAGAAAATAGGCCTTTTAAATCAATTATTATGGAGAGTGCCCTTATCCTTTGGGAAAAAAATCGTAAGATTCTTTCCCTATTCCTTCGATACCTTTCCCTATGTAACAGTGACTTCATGTCTTGTAAACAAATACTAAAAACATAATTTGATTTCTTGCAAAGAGCGTTTGAGCTTAAGGAACGTTTTGATATTAATTTCAGTCTTGAACATCTTTTACGGTGTCTTAAGCCATGTTTGTACAGAGTATTTCATATTGCTACTGAACCTTTTCATCCTGAATAAAAGTAATATAAATAGATCTTGAAATCTTTTTCTTACGAGACTGTCAGTACCCGTTCCCCTGAAAATGATTGGTTCCCAGTTCATACCGATCTATCTCAGATGGAATAAATTCTGGAGCGGGTGTCTACTGCAGTCTTTTTTCTTTTTGTTTTCCTCCAGTGGGATGATTTCCATGAGCACTCTCTCAACTTCGATGCCACTTGGAACACTTTTCAAGATTTGATCAGATTCGAATGCTGCCTTGAAAGCAATAACTCTATTATACCCCCATAGTCTCTCGGAATTGAAAATCTCTCTTGTGGTCACTATCTGATAAAAATGAAACTATTTACCTTCAGGGGTTCCCAGCCCACTGCGGGGTGGAGGGAAATGAAAAAGCCGACTCAAAAATGACCAGCAATTATTCAAACCACTGATGATCAAGTACCATTTCACAATGCAAAGTCTGTTATTAAATCTTTTCTACAGAATAATGTGAAAAAAGAATTATTAAATAAGAATCCCAGAAATCCAGGTGAAATAATATTCAAAATATTTCAGTGTGGCCAATGAAGAAAGACGTGGCAGAATTCCGCCTTGCTACTAATCATGACTCCCTTGCGAGGCATTTACATCTTATAAAAGTTCTTAACAACCCATGCTGCATGCTGTGTGATTTTCAGGAGCCTATGGACTGTGCTCACCTGTTGCCTTGTCCTTTGCTGTGATCCAAGAGTTTGTGGGAACGCTATTGGGAAGCTAGAGACCGAATAGATCCATAGACTTTTTTTGTTATTTTATTGTTCTTTCTTTTATTTCTCTTTATTTATTTTTTATGTCATTGTTTTTTGTACCCACCATTGAAAATAATATACAGTCGACTCTCGGTAATTCGAAGTTGGAGGGGACCAATGAAAAACTTTGAATTATCAAGAGGGTAGGAAAAAACTTTCAAAATACACGAAGAGAAGTTTTTTTCTCTAACACATTTAAATTTAAAACTACGCAATAAAGCAACAATTGTACATATATTTTTAAAATACATTTTATACAGTATAAAAATAAAACAGAAGTTAAAAGTCCTACATTAAAAGAATACACTTATGTCTTGAAAACAACTATTAAAAGAATATACATACTATATATAACTAATCCTTTTTGTCGAAAAAATCTGTTGCCTTTTTTTGTTTTAAGGCATTCAATCTAACTTTGTCAATAGATTTTTCTAGAACAAATGAAGCCTGTAAAATGTCTCCATCAACATGATTTTGAAGGAAAAAGTTGCGTAGTTTGTTTAGTGACACTTTAGCTTCTGACAGAGTTACCGGAGTCAACTCTTCCGATTCGTCTTCATCACTTTCTGTAATATTGTGGTCCAAAGCCACAATTTCAGCGTCAGATAGATCTCCTCATACAGCAATGTCCGTCTCAACCATGTATGATGCCCTGGTCGAGTGGCTGAAGTTTTGAGGTTGAGTTTGGAGGGAAAAATTGAAGTTTCACATTTGATAAAGGTGGTGCGTTATTGTACACAGTACAGTCGTCTAAAAATAAGAGAATATGTCGTTTCTCTCTTTTCATATCCGAGTTCAGTGAGACCAACCATTCATTAAAGGGTTCGGTGGTCATCCATGCCTTCTTGTTTGAGTGGTATTTGGTAGGGAACGAGTTTATGCCCTTGAAACACCGAGGTTTTGCAGATTTTCCTATGACGAGAGGAGTAATCTTTTCTGAGCCGTCCATGTTTACAGCCAGTAAAATAGTTAACCTCTCCTTGCTATGTTTTCCTCCATGGAATTTTTCTTTTTTGAATGTAAATGGTTTTTTCTGGCAAACACTTGAAAAAAAGTCCGGTTTCATCCGTGTTGAAAATGTTACTTGGTTCGTACTCCTTTATTAGATCCGAAAGCGAGTTTTGCCACTTAGAACAAACGTTATTGTCGTCACTTGAGCTTACTCCGCACATTTTTTTGAAGACTATCCCATTCCTTTTCTTAAAATTTGTAAGCTATCCCTCGCTAGCCGAAAACTCGATTCCTAATTCTTTGGCGAATGCTTTGGCCTTTTCCGCCACCCATCGGAATATTTTGTCCTAGACACTGTCTCATCCATGAAACTAAACACTGTTCAAGGCGTGGAAAATTACCTTTACTAACGCGTTTTCTCACTCTACTCGAAGATGCACTAAAGATTTTCTCTTTATTCTTTAGAATAGTGGAGAGCGAGCTCAGTGGGATTTCTAATGCTTTGGCTACATCGACCTTCCTTTCACCTTCAACTGATTCTATCACCTTTTGCTTTTCAGAAACTGTTAAGCACTTGTACTTTTTAAAAGAATACATGTCGTTCATTTCGCGTGATAAGTCGGCACTAAGGTGAGGTGTAAAGTAGTGGCCCAAGGTTTATCGAAATTAACAGGTAGGAAACGTAAATCACCACAACTTTAGTAAAATAATATTTTTAATTTAAAATTTGGAGTCTCTAAAATGAACACAAGGCGTATTCACAGTTCACACTCAGCTACGGGATATACTTAATAGCAAGGGTCGACACAACTATGGCACGAGGAGCGATTCTTAGTGGCACATTACAGCTTTTTTTTAAAAAAAGTAATAGAATAAAGTTGAATCCCTGTCTCTCCTGTCTTTGCGTCGTACATTTTTATATAAAAGTTTTATTCCTCACTTTCAATTCTCTGCCATAAAACGATTCTGCTGAATTATCTTGGATGTAGTTTGAGTGCTTTATTTTTAAAAAAAAAAACATCTATTTAAATGCGACTCATTATTAGTAATAAATACTCAACGCAAATCAAAATTATTGTGCAATACGTTTAAAAGGAAGCGTCACTCAGTACTGCACAGTGAATAAAAAAGAAAGCAGTTTTTCCTTTATCCATCTAAAGCTTGTGGATATCAACGGAAAAAGAAAAAACAGATGGCTTAGGAATAAATCAAAATTCTGCTTAGCAAATACCGGAAATATAATAAACAAAGTAGTTATTCTATCAACATGCACAATTTGGACTGAAAATAAGTTTAGTAAAAAAAACCGCTCATGGGATAATTAGGTACAGGAAGTGAATGTAACTTCATAATATTGAAGGTTCGAATTATCGAGAGTTTTATTGGATAACTTCGAATTATCGCGTGTTGTAGTCTGTCCAACCACAAATTTTACTTGGAAATCTTGAGAATACCAAAACGTATGGTTTTCGTTTGAAATACCAAGAGTTTTTCTAGGGCATATACTTGGAATTAGCATTCTCTTCCCAGCCGAAGATGAATGATTTTGTCAATAATACTGAACATGTAAGGTTATCCTAGTGACCAATTTGGTCACCAGACAATACCAAGTGACCAAATTTGGCCATAAAAATAGTTGCCTTCTGAATGCTGGGATGCCTATACAGGGTTATTCATATATTTCCTCCCGGCTTCGAAGTGCTATAGTAAAAAAGCTAAGACGAATACAACAAAAAAGAACATTGGAAGGAACAATTCAAGTTTTATTTACGTACTAAGCAGGTGTTCTATGTGTGGGTTACGTGGCATACATCAATGTAATAGTTCAGTTCTAGCCACACTTTACACTCATTATGGTACTTTCAACGTTATTGACAGCACGTGTGATCCTTTCATGCAGTTCTACTACATCACGGGAAAAAAGGGGTATGTGTGAAAGCTTGGTCTTATGCAAGAGACCAAGTTTTTAAATAACATAGGTAACACGTTGTAACGTCACTTCTCGAAAACAACAACATCTGGTGTCGGTTTCTTTGTAGATCCGACGCCCACACGTGCAGCTTCAGGTGCAGCGCAACCCTGTTTGACCCCCGAGGAATCTAGCGACCCGACCGGAAGATGAGGGGAGAGATGCTTTGAACTTGCACGCGAGCGGTGACCAACGAATCCTCCTCTCACAAAATAGTGGACTCTAACAATCTATAATTAATTTTAATAACACTTTAATATGTATCATTTTGTAAATAAGTTTCAATAGTTGTGACGTAAATAAATTCCATATTTTAATTAACCAAGAATATCACCGTTATTTTTTCAAACGTTACAGCTTAGAGTTTTGGTGGCAGCGGTGGGATAAAAGTTAGCATTCAGGACCCGTGAGAGGAGGAAAATTTTTGGATTTTTACGGACGGACCGCAACGCAGGGAGAAAAAGAGATCTTCGGGAGAGCCATGCTGCGATTCAATTCAGCTTCGGAGAAAGAGAGCGTCCTGCTCATAGAAGATCAAACTGATCTATAGTGTTAACGGCTAGTGTCCGAAGGGAAAGCGATTTTCGGAAGCCGTGCTGCGATTCAAGTCAGCTTCGGAGAAAAAGAGCGTCCTGCTCAAAGATCAAACTGATCTATAGTGTTAACGGCGAGAGTGTCGAAGGAAAGCGATTTTCGGAAGCCGTGCTGCGATTAAATTCAGCTTTGGAGAAAGAGAGCGTCCTGCTCATAGAAGATCAAACTGATCTACAGTGTTAACGGCGAGAGTGTCCGAAGGAAAAGCGATTTTCGGAAGCCGTACCACGAGTGAATACAAGGCTGGTCAAACTGATCACACTTATTGTTAAGAGTTCAAAACCACTAGTGCACATAATTTGCTTCTGACAGCAAGCTGAGTACTTCAAATGGGTGAGTACTGTTATATTTTTTTTGAGTTGCAAACTGCATATTGTATTAGGAATTTTGGTTAAAGTGTTCTTTAGAAATTTTGAAATACTTAGTGTTTTTTCTTGCATGGGAACAGTGTTATTTTGTTTCTAGAGAATTGTAATTGTATTTCAAGCATTGTGTGCAATTTTAGCTTAAGATTTATTGTGTTTTAAGTCTCTTGAATGATTTTGATTATTTTTAGTGTTAAGTTTTTCTTTGTGTATTTCTGTGTATGCATGGGACCAGTGTTATTGTATTAATAGAGAATAGTAACAATAGTGCAAAATTTAGCGTGACATTTATTTGATATTGTTTAAGAAATGGCTTTCCTTGGTAAAGAGAAAAAGCAAGACATGTTGCAACTTGCTGAGGAATTAGGAATAAATGCCACTTTAAATATGACTGTCCCTAACATAAAAATTGCAATCACTAACAGTGAAGGTTATGAAGAGAATTTGTTAAAAATCTGTATGAGACTATCATTGCAAACGGAAAAAGATTGGAAGAGTTAGAAAGGGCTGAAAAATGAGATTGGAAGAGTTAGAAAGGGCTGAAAAAATGAGATTAGAGGAGTTAGAAAGGGCTGAAAAATGAGATTGGAGGAGTTAGTAAAGGAGCAGGCATTAAAAGAGAAAGAATTACAGCTGAAATTTGATTTAGAAAGGTTTAAAATAGAATCCGGATTTAGGGTAAACGATGAATCAAACGATTCTACAAATGCATGTTCTGTAACCTCTAAATTAAACTTAAAAAATTGATCCCAGATTTCGATCCTAAGCAGTCAGATATTAGTTTATATCTAGTGATCTTTGAACGCCAGGCTAAAAGGGCGTCAATAGAAAAGAAAGAGTGGGTGGGGCAATTATTGGGTTTGTTACCCCTAGAGATCGTGCAATTTATTGCTCGCGAACCGGAGGAACAAGCCGAAAATTACGATTATGTAAAGAAATTATTACTTAAAAGATTCAAGTTAAGTCCGGAGGTCTTTCGGCAAAAAATTTGTCCAACACCAGAAAAAATCCGATAGCACCTGGAAGGATTTCACTTTTGAAATTACGAATTATCTAGATGAGTGGCTGATTGGCTTAGAAATAAATACCTTTCAAGATCTCTAAGATCTAATGGTGGTAGATCAATTAAAAAAACGCGCCAATGCTAGTATGAAAGATCATTTTTTAGATAATTGGGCAAACCTTAAATCAGCTACTCAAATAGCAGAACTCTTTGATAATTATGAGGACGTCCGAAAGGTAAATTCGAAACCCATGGATAGGTGGGGCAGAAATGATAAAATTTTGACATACTCAGGGGTCAAGGAAAAAGAAAATAGATTTGGGAAAACTTCCCCCAGATTAGAGCTTCTGTTCCGGAGAGTACTAGAGAGAGAACTTTTGAAAAACGCGTGATACAAAGATGTTATCATTGCAATATGCCTGGACATATAAAAGCCGGTTGCCCTAAATTAATAAAAAACAAAACGACGGAAACTCTCAATAATATTGAAGGAAATGAAAACCCGGATTTTCTTAATTCATATACAACAAAGGGCTCTGTGAATGGTCACGAGATAGACATTCTTAGAGATACGGGAGCGACAATAGATTTAGTATGTGCAAAATACATAAATCCTTCTTCTTTCTCTGGTGAAAATGTTTGGGTAAAACAACCGTTAAGCCCAGAATTAGTTTGTTTACCTTTGGCGGTCGTGGAAATTTCCGGAAATTTTGGAACGGTGCAGACTAAGGCAGCGGTTTGTGGAAATCACTTAAATCAACACGGTCGATATTTGCTTGGAAATAAAACGGCCGAGCTAATAAAAGGAAATTTAGGCTATAATTTCCTGCCAGTCGAAATATTGAATGCTGTCCAAACAAGGTCTCAAGTCAAAGCGGCTAGAGAAGAAAGGGGAATAGATAGTGGTGATGCTAAAAAAGGGAAGATGAGGTTATAATTGTTTCTTCGGATGCAGAGGACGAAATTTTAATACCTGCACTCCAGGAATATGTTCCGGAATTAGCGCTGCTAAGGGTTACGCGAGAAAATTTAATCAATGCTCAAAAAATAGCGAGGAGATTAAACCCTTATACGAACAGGCAGCCAGTCAAGTGCAGGTTACCAATCAGGTTTATTCGCTAGAGAAGGAATTATTGGTCAAAAATCGTGAAGATAAGTTAGGTAACGTGGTGAAGTTAATAGTAGTGCCGGAAGGGTTGCGCGACCCTATTAAATCATTGTGTCATGAGGGAACATCTGCACACCTGGGAATTACGAAATCCAAAGACAAATTAAACCGATATTTTTACTGGCCGAATTGCTATAGAGATATGGAACAGTTTGTAAAAACTTGCGATCAGTGTCAGAAGGCTGGGAAGCCCAATGATAAAAAAGAAAGCTCCACTAAAATTGGTCCCTGTTATTCAGGAGGTTTTTACTAAGCTAAATATTGATGCATGTGGGCCTCTCCCGATCACATCTAAAGGGAATCGATATCTTATCACGGCCATTTGCATGTCATCAAAATTCCCTGAAGCTATTCCGGTGTCTGATATTAGTTCCGTTAGTGTCACAGATGCGCTGTTAAACATCTTTAGTCGGATGGGGTTTCCCCGTGAAATACAATGTGACCAGGGTACTTCTTTTACTAGTGCTCTGACTACCGAGTTTTTGAAAGATTCGGAATACTTGTCAGGCATAGTTCTGTGTATCATCCACAGAGTAACCCTGTTGAGCGATTTCATCGAACGTTGAAACGACTCTTACGAGTCTTATGTTTAGATGCAGGCTCCGAATGGGACAAACATCTTCCGTCAATTCTTTTAGCGTTACGAACTGTATCGCACGAAAGTACAGGGTATACACCGTCAGAGTTGGTGTATGGGAAAAATTTGCGAACCCCAGAGACGTTAGTAATGGAACATTGGATGGAACCGGAAGAAGAGGGTGATCTCGTCACTGAATATATGTTTAAGTTAATAAATAGATTAAAAAGATGTCAAGAAGTAGCTATAAATAAAATGGAGGAAATGCAAGTTAAGCGGAAAACTTGGTATGACAAAAACGCAGTAAAACGTGAATTTAAGGATGGAGATTTAGTCCTAGTGTTAGCTACATCCAGAGCAAATAAATTAGCAGTGCAGTGGATAGGTCCTGGGACAATTTTAAATAAAATTTCGGAAACGAACTATTTAGTCGAAATCCCCGGCAGACGCGAAACATCTCAAATCTATCATATAAATATGCTAAAACCATATTACAAAAGGCCAGAACACGTTAACGTAATTATTAATGATGAAACAAAAAACTCTCTCGCAGACCAGGAGTTAGAAATCCCATACTTAGAAAACAATTCTCTCATTTATGATTTCGAGGACGTAATCCAGGCTAGCGAGTTGAACAAACACCTTCACGACAAACAAATGGATCGACTGCGCGAATTATTAAATAAATACTCTAAATGTTTTTCAAACAATCCCGGTTTAACTAATCTGGTTGAACACGAAATCCAGTTAGTTAGCGATCAACCAGTTAGGACGAAGCCCTATCGAATGTCGCACCGACAAAATGAAATCTTAAAAAACGAAATTAACCGAATGTTAAAATTAGGAATCATTGAGGTAGGAGAATCGGATTACATGTCCCCTATGATTTTAGTTGAGGTAGCTGGGAAAGAACCTCGTCCATGTATAGATTACAGGAAATTAAACGGGATCATTAGAACGGAATATTTTCCTCTTCCGAATATCGAAGAACGCGTAGAAAAAGTATCGGCGGCTAAATTTATTACCGTCTTTGACTTATCTAAGGGATATTGGCAAATACCTTTGAGTAAAACAGCACAGCGATACGCAGCCTTCTGTACTAGCTTTGGTACATACCGACCCCTAAGGATGAGTTTCGGATTAAAGAATGCTCCATATTTCTTTAGTAAACTCATGGCTGAATTACTTAACGGACTAGAGGATTTCGTTGTCCCGTATCTAGACGATATCGCAATTTTCTCAGATACTTGGGAGTCGCATATTAAACATATGGAAACGGTTCTGCAGAGAATAAAGAGAGCTAAGTTAACGATAAAACCTTCAAAGTGTAAGTTTGCGCAACAAAATGTCAAATTTTTGGGTCACATTGTGGGTCAGGGTTTTCGCACTCCTTCCGAGATCAAAGTTCAGGCTGTTCTAGAGTTCCCTACCCCTCGCACGAAAACCCAAATACGTGCTTTCTTAGGTATAGCGGGTTATTACCAAAAATATATAAATCTGTTCTCGGTAATCGCTGCTCCGTTGACGGATGCGTTGAAGGGAAGAGCAAAGAAGGGAGAAATTAAGTGGACGACCGAGTGTGAAAACGCATTTCGAGAACTAAAAGGGAAACTAATTGATAAGCCCGTCTTGTACGCGCCAAATTTTGAACGAGAATTCATTGTTCAAACGGACGCTTCGAACGCAGGTATGGGAGCAGTTTTAACCCAATTAACTGAACAAGGTGAGGAGCATCCAATCCTTTACCTGAGTAAGAAATTTTCAGAGGTAGAGAAGCGTTATTGTACGACGGAGAAGGAATGTGCTAGTATTGTTTTCGCAATTAAAAGGTTACATTATTACTTAGATGGAAATTCATTTTTAGTTATGACCGATCACAACCCGTTGGTGTGGTTGAATAGAAATGTTAGTTCTAACCCTAGATTGATGCGATGGGCTTTGGCTTTGCAACCATATAATTTTAGAATTGTACATCGGTCGGGTAAAAGTCACAAAAATGCAGATAGTCTCAGCAGATCGGTGATAGATAATTAGGGATTGTTAACAATGTTCTCTTGCTCATGAATAATAATTGTTGCTTATGTTTTTAGTTAAAGGTTAATAATTGTATTAAATTTTATTTATTTACTAGTACTGTATATCATATCGAATGGAGATGCGTGTCAAAAGATAAAGCCATGAAAAGCAAATGTATTAATATGCTTAATTTTGTGTATAGGGTTTTAAAATATACATGAGTATTTAGTTTACGCAAGAGGCATATTGTGAAAAATATTTTGTGTGTAAGGTTGTACACTTCGCATATCATATCAACACATGTCGTTAGTATAATTTTATTTAAGTATTGTGGCGAAGAATATTTTATGTGCAAGGTCTTACACTAGCATTTGATATAACATGTTGTTAGTATAATTGATACTAGGCATTGTGATAGGAGTGTTTGTATTTTTATTTAATGTATAGTATGTTTTCTTACATTGATTACATTGCTATTTCGTAATATGGATTTGTGTAAGTTCCCTAGCAAGAACACTCACTCACTAGAAATAAGTAATTCCAAATTTAGTTCAGCGTTTTCTTTAGTAATTAAAATTGCAGCTCAGAAATATAGTGGTGCTTGATGAAGGGATGTGTCGGTAATCTGTCAGTTGTCTCATCGTCATCCCATTAAACTTTTCTCAACGGAAAAGTTCCATAAGAGGGGCGAGAGCTGTAACGTCACTTCTCAAAAACAACAACATCTGGTGTCGGTTTCTTTGTAGATCCGACGCCCACACGTGCAGCTTCAGGTGCAGCGCAACCCTGTTTGACCCCCCGACGAGGAATCTAGCGACCCGACCGGAAGATGAGGGGAGAGATGCTTTGAACTTGCACGCGAGCGGTGACCAACGAATCCTCCTCTCACAAAATAGTGGACTCTAACAATCTATAATTAATTTTAATAACACTTTAATATGTATCATTTTGTAAATAAGTTTCAATAGTTGTGACGTAAATAAATTCCCTATTTTAATTCACCAAGAATATCACCGTTATTTTTTCAAACGTTACAACGTGCTGCCAATAACATTGATAGTACCTCGTTGAGTAGAGTGATTCATAAAATGGTCTTTTCGACCCCCAGGGCCTGCAAGGGGTCCACATCTGCTAAAAAATAATTTGGGGTTCATGAGATGTAAATGGGAGTCTACAATAGTGGCTCTCATTAAACCAGATCGTGATTTTAATTTTAAGAGAGCATCAGTACTTAATCAGAAATCAGTATTTTACTTATTTAACAGATTACTAAATTTAAAGGGGTTAATTGGCAGTAACAAGGTAACAGCATAAATTTTATTAATTCAAGGACCATCATTGCCAGAATGAAGCGTTGCGAATTATTGGAATTATTGGTTATTGGACGTTGCGAATTTTCCCAGTTTCTCAACTGACCGCAGCCAATCTACCAGGAAAATGACATTTTAACCTACTTTCAACATTTAAATATCCTTCATTTAAATTTTGAAACTAGTTTTAGAATGCTTTGAAAATGGTAATACCACAGTAGGCAATAAATTCATATGGTCACGTTGAAAAAAACCACAAAAAAAAGCATTGTCATATTACGAGAGGAACTGATTGGAATAGGCAGTAACTTAAAGTTTAGAAACGGGTGCCAGCAATCTTTTGGTTTCAGAACCTATAAATTACATACATATAAATACATACCTATAAATAAACTCGAATTATGCAGTATTGTGAGAAAGTTTTAAACTGCTTTTCCTAATGAGAAAAACGTTTCAGCAGGATTGCCAATCTCCAAAATAAAAAAAGAAAGAAAGAAAAAGACTGGATACTCTAAAATAACTGTGGAGGTTCAGAGTTAAATCTGGCAAGTTTGATGCCAAGTGTTAAAAATTTGTCATTAAAGCACCAGATTCGTCCTTCCCATAATAAACATTTTTTTATCAGTTATTTTATGTATTAATTAAATTTTAATTTAATTAACATGTGTTTCTCTTTAGCTTTAAAAAATATTCTTCCCTACAGTTAGAAATTTAAATATTTTAAAGTAATTAGTCTATAATACCATACACACAACTATCAAAAACACATTTAAGTTATTAAATTTGCAAAAACTCAATATTAGGTAAGGAGGGGTCTACCCAAACCGAAAAACATAGCAAGGAGTCTATAAGATAAAAAGTTTGGGAACCTCTGAAGTTGACTACCGCATTGATGTATGCTGTGTAACCAAGATTTTGTTCATAGAACACTTATATAAAACAGGTAAATAAAACTTTATAACTGTTTCTGTATTCTTTCAAATATTCTTTTTTGCTGTATTCGTCACAGGGTTTTTTCTTGCCTCGAAACCCGAGAAGGAATTGTGAATAACACCAGTGGCGTAACGGAAAATAATTGGGCCCCCCGCCGGATATATATGTATATATATATATATATATATATATATATATATATATATATAAATATATATATATATATATATATATATATATATATATATATATATATATATATATATATATATATATATATATATATATATAAAGAATTGCAAAACTGTAACATAATGTACCTTTACACATCACGTAAAAATATTTAAATATTAAACTTATAACTGAATATAAAATCAACCTGTGTTTGAGTAAACAAAGTTTAACATTAGAGAGTATTTATAGTATTTAAAAAATGGAAAATCTAACAGCAGTCGATTGATAACCTGGTAACTTAAATAAAAACGATACACTAAGAAAAACACAAACACTGTAAAATAATATTTTCGATTTCAGATCCTTATGATAGAAAAAAGGTATCACTTACCAAATTCTTCGCTTATGAATCACGGTATGAGCTTGACCTTAAGTTCGATAAAATTCTAGCATAAATTGTCAAAAAGTCAAAGACACAACTACTGTTACTAATAAGAAAGCATGGATACAAAAAAGAATGCGCTCGCAGTACCACTCAGGTTGAACTACAAAAGTAACTAGTTCGTTGGGTTGTTCGCGACACAACAGCACTACACTCAAGAAGTAAATCACAAAAAAGTGATTGACGTCACAAGTTTTTCTTTGCGAAGTCGGTGTTATTAATTCATCCAATTCAATTTTTCTTGCTTCTTGTTCAATACTTATCAAAGACAAATAGGAGAGCCTCTCTTCTGACATCGTACAACGTAGATAATTTTTTATTAATTTTAATTTAGAAAATGGTCTTCCCGCCATTGCAGAAGTAACTGGAAGAGTCAAAAGCACTAAAACTGCAATACATACATTTGCTAAACTTTTCGCAGCAAACTTATTTTGAATCATCAAAAAATTACCTAAATCTTTTATCGAATTTAGCTTAGTTAAATTTTCACTAAAAACTACTTTTAGAGACATAATTTGATTTGGAAATTCACTAGATATGTGAAGATCCCCTTGGATCTCACTTTGAGAACGAGAATAATTTGGAGTCAGATAAGAGCCAGTAGCCATTTTTATAAATAACTTTATTTGGTTATCTTTCCCAAATAGAATCAAAGACTTTTAATAACAAATAAATCAAAAAAAGTAGTTATATGAGGTTTAAAAGAGACTTGCCTTTAAATTAACTTGAATATCTAATGATCCAATTAATTAACAATTAGAATATCGATCACGCAGAGATTACCGCAATAAGAGATCCCAGAATTATATATTCGATAATATTCCTATTGAACATTTAACTTTAATCTCACTTCTAATATAAAGCTTTAATGAGACTTTAATCAATATTTACCACACTGCAGCTCAGCTCAGCTTTTTCTGAGATTTTATCCTCCTAGAAATCTCCAAAAATAAATCTCTAACTTCACTATTATACCTTCCTGCTTCAATCTCTCTCTCCTACTGCTTTTTACTTTACTATTCCGTTTGACTTAAATACTTTATCTAATCTGCATAACAAGGAATCCTGTCATCTTTTTAGAGCTGATTGGAAATAGGTATGGGAATTAAATATCCCTAAAAAAGACGTCTCAGAAGGTTAGTGATAAAGTTCCGTATAGGTTTGTCACAGATAGGTCGAGGCTATATACTTTTTGAAGATTACTGGCTTCATTATATGAGAGATCATTTGTTGTGTTAACAATATTTTTGGGAGAAAGAAAACTGAATGATTTTTAATTGCCATTCATACTCTCAAAGCGATTTTTTAATTGAGTATTAATAACATCAACATTGGCCTTAAAAACATCCACCTCAAAAAATCGTTCTCTGTCATGCAGTTTTTCATCAGCAATGATATCATCGAAAAACTTTCTAACTTTTCTATGTCTCTTTTTTTTTCAAACTCCAGGGTGATACACCATTTTTTAGCCAAACCAATAGCTTCTTCCTTTATACTAGCAAAATTGTTACGAAGATTCTCAATAGACGTTAAGCTAGAATTTAATATGGTCTTAGCGTTTTCCAAATCTATTTTTGGTGATTGTAATGCTTTGGAAGTTAAATGTATGCTTTGTAAAATTTGACATTGGAAAATTACCAAAAAAACAAATTGAAACTTTTCCATATGTTTTTAATCACTAAAGCTTCCTGTTTCTCGTCTTGCTTAGAACTGATTAGTAAAATATTTGAAAGTACTTTTAAAATCAAAATGTAATTGTAGCGAATTGATATTACAGAGTCAAATCGAGATAACCACCTTGTCGTGCATAATGATTTAATAGTCTCTGCTGAATGTTCTCGTTATTCAGCACAATTTTCAGATCACTCCACCTTTTAATGCTGAGCCAAAAAAATGTGTAGATTTTTTGGCAAAAGTCATAAAATTCCCTTACATGAGGCACGTTATTACATGCATGGTTTAGAACAAGATTGAAGTTGTGTGTTGAACAGTGAACGTAATTTGCTCTTGGTTGTTTGTCCTTAATAAATTTCTGTAATTCCCCATACGCTCCACTCATGTTGGCTGGCCAATTATATCCTTGTCCTCGACACTTCGCCAAATTAATGTCCAGTGTATTTAGAAAATTTAACATCACTTTCCGAACTTTTAGCAGTCTGATTTGCCACCTCAATAAAGCCTAAGAACATTTCTTTAATTCTGATATTATCTGGCTTATTATTATCATTAACATCAGTTGTTATATACCTTATTATAATGCTTAATGGTCTTTTTTGAAATATCCTGTGTCCAGAATAATAGAGAAAAAGAACATTTCCTTATATTTTTAATAATATTTTCTTTTATTCTAGAGCCTATAATAGCAATAGGTTCATTTTGAATTTTTGGGCTAAGATATTTTTGAATTCTTTTTTCTGACAAATGAACATTCAGAAGAGGGTCATATTTAGCCAAGAGGTCTATTATATTCAAAAAATTTCCCCTTTGAGTCGAATCTCGAGTTTCTCGATGTCCCCGAAAAGGAAGATTGCACATCGCTAGAGTCATTGTAACGTCTATGATTCTCCGTAAGATTTAGCTAACCTTATTAAAACTTCTTTAAAATTGCATTTCAATAATGAATACACCGTTTTATTTTGTTTCCAGATGTCATATGAGCGACATGCTTGGATATGAATTATAGAATTTTCATGCTCTTTAATTTTTTTTATATTCCTTTCCAGTCTCATTCACACCTTTACACCAGGCTTCTTTAAAATACATATTTGATCTATCAGCGAAAAGCCAACATACCTGAAAGTAAGCAACATAAAGTAGTGTTAAATAGCACAGCCATTTCCTTTCAATCTTTTGTCCTGCCTTGGATATGAAACTATAATAAGATGATGAAAAGCTCCTTCCCTTGCCATCTTTTTGGAAATTACCTTCTGGTTGGTATGGGCCCAATTTTAAAATTTGTTCCCTTAAATCTACATCTATGGGCGTACCTACATAATGCGCAAAATCATTTCTAATCAATTTTGTTTCTTCGTTTTCATTTTCCGACTCCTTTTCTTTAGATAGAGTATATCCTTATTAGTTGAAGTGTCCGAAACTGTGTTTTTTTCTTGTGGATTAATTTTCCCTTCCAGGATTTGTTCATCAAGTTCCCTGGTATTACTACCACTAGCACTTGCACAAGATGATGAATTTGCGGATATTAAAAAGTTATCCAATTTTGCATATTTGCTATTAATGTTATACTCCTTTTCCTTTCGAATTTTTCGTTTTTGAGAACCACTCAAAAGTTTTTTTTAATTCCACTCATTTTAGGGCCGCATTTCTTCTTGTCTTATTAACAAAATAACAGTATAAGAACCAAAATAATTAATTCCGTTTCCAAAAAAACTGTTCTAATATTACAAGAGAGAAGTGAGATCAAAACGTTTTAACAGAAAAGGAACACTCCCTATATTTAAGTGCACATTGAATATAAAAATAATAATGTTCTAAAAACAATTTTATGAAACATTTGTTATTATGTTTTATTTGATTAAATACTCATAAATCTACGGAAATTTCTGTGGGCATATTGGTTTCTAAATCATAAATCTAGACCATATAATCATTTAAAATGCTTTCTATGCGTTTTCAAGTATCGCAATACGATTTTTCATGAAAAAAGCATAACAGATGTACGTTATTTACGAGTTCGCTAAATGAAAATGAAATACATGTGTGTGTGTGGTGGGGGGGGAAGCTTAAGACGCCAATAAGTTACTTTGCTACTTCAGTAAAAAGAAACATGTCTTTTTTTTCTCCCTACCGCTAACATGAAGTATACTAAAAAAACAGTGGGGAATTTTTTTATCTTTCGATCATTTTATCCAATTTTCCGTCTGATTTTCTTTGCATCTGTTAGTAATTTAGGTTTGAAAAGAAAACCCACTGAAGAAAAGTATCCCTTTCGTCGCGGGGATTACAGCAAATTAAAATGTTTTTTGATTTGGTTATTGGATCTTAAGATATCTAATAAGGGATCAAAATATTGATTTTGAATGATGTTAGATCGCCAATTTGAAAATCGTTTAAAAATTGGATTTAAAAAAATGTTAAGCTGATTTTGTGAAATTCTACGTTAATGACGTCAGTCTAGCTTTGGGCTCCTGCGCAGTGCGGGGTGTACGTTACACCACTGAATAACACAGAGAAGTGAAAACGGAGTTCTTTGCCAGCAACAGCATTTCGTTCACTTTTTCCTGACGTTTAAAGATTTCCATGAAACAGTCAAAGTAGTGCTTGATTTCCTTGTAGCTGAAGGAATGAAAATATCTACATTTTTTTCTTGTAACTAATTAAAGTGATTATCAATCGATGCAGCTTCGAGTGGATTAATTTTAGAATTCTTTCAGGTCACGCTGATGTCGCTGTGGACGATTTGGCTGTGAGAATGGACATTTCTGGTAAAGACGGTAAAGCTAAGCTAGATTCATTTAAAGTTATACATCTGGGAAAATATAAAATCAAGAAAATAACAGGATTGAGTGTTGTCCTCAATTGGTTATATAAACTTATAGCCAACGCTGTAGCCAAGAACTCACGGAATAAGATTATTAAAGCCATGGAAGAAGGAGTGGCGAAAGCAGTAGGGGACTTACTTGAAAAATACCAGTTACCTAAATTGGCCAACTTTTAATTGAAGAGATTGTGGCATCACGTGTAAATAATTATAAAAGAATAGAACTTCAAAACAAATTTAAGAACTTTACATATGAATTTTTAATACGTTATTTTAATGATAAAATATATTTCTTTTAAGGAATGTTCTTAAATTATCATATATAATTCTTCAATCTTATTATAGTACTCAAGTATTAAAATGTGAAGTTAAAAGTTATAAAAATAAAATGATGAGAAAAATTTGAAAAAAAAGCAATTAAGTAAAAATAATATAAGGAAATTCACACATGTGGACTCTCTCTCTCTCTATCTATATATAAATTGGGCTTAAAGTGTACTTTGAAAGTACATATTTTTAAAATAGCTCGTTAAAGTTTCAATTTTATTCTATACTGTTAATGAAAGTTCTTTGCTTCTTTTAAAATATTTATCAAATTTACGATATCCTATTTATTAAAGAGTGTCTATTTTTGAAAATTTGTATTAAATATCGACACAATACTGCAAAATTTAAAATACATGATAATAAACATTATTTTAAAGAAATTTGATTTACTGCATAACTTTAATATAAATTTACTTAGTTAATTTTCGAATTTTGCGAACGATGTTTTCTAGAAAAAATGCTGGTAAAATTAGTTTAATACAAAATTTAAAATTAATTTAGTTAAGTTAACTATTACCCCCGAGGAAAGTTTTTAAGAAATTTCATTTCATTACAAATATCTAGAAAATTATACGGAGGAAATGTTGAATATTTTCAAATTATAATTTCAGATTTATGTTGAGAGAGCAGTTATTACTGCAATCTATCTGAAAATAAATGTAAAAATCAACAACGAACAATTTGATCTTAATGCAAATTTTTTTACACAAATCAGAAAATAAATTCAAAGCATAAATAGGGTAAGAAATAAGTGATATATTTAAACAAAAATTTTGATTTTCACAATTGAATGCTTTTAATGTGTCACAAATTCTGTAGAACAATTAAAAAGAATGCAAGAAATTGTCAATTTTCTTTAAATGTATTATTAAAATTCAAATGTATGATTATTTTTAGAGATAGTGAGTAATGTGTGTGTGTGTGTTTGTGAAAGATATATTCTGTTTACATTTCTGGAAAGAAATTTGATTAGATTATAATCTCATGCCTAGAAACACAAAGGTATAGTGAATTATCGTAACGATTATCGATTCATTTAATTATCGTAACGATAATAAAATGAAATTTCAGGATAATCGAAATGCTATCATCTTATAGAAATCAGACATAATCTGCATTAAATAGTATCATAAATTTTTATTCTAATTTAGTTTTCATGAGAAAGAAATATTATTTAAATATTTAAATTTATATTAAAATACTTCATCAATACGAAAAAAATAATAATGTCTCTGTAAAGTTAATTTAAAATAAGTTTTATAAGCATATAAACATAAATGGTAAGGAAATAAGACATTGGTTTATAAAGATTTCCAACTCAAGCAAAGTGGGGACAAGCAAGGGCGTATATATATATCACCTTAGTTTAAGATTAGTCTTTTTTTTGTCTTTAAATAAACAGAACATATCAATTGTGCTTTAAAATAAGAACATGAAGTGAGGATTTAAAGCATGAAATGATAATGGAGTTCTTACATCTATAATTATTAAAAATTCCATTAACGAATTTGTTCGGACTACTCTAATATTTAATATTGAGAGAATTTGCATTTTTATTCGAATATTATGAAAAGTTACTGAACGAAAGGTGAAGTAACACTTCCAAACAATGATGAACTTTTTTAGTGTAGAGAACTTAAGCGTATGCATATGTGTGCGCTACGTATTTAATGAAAAAGACTTTGTAAGCGCACGTGTAAATTTTTATGCTTCGTCTGTTCCCTCGACTTGGCGAACATTATGGTGCTCTTTTTGCAACATTCGAAGAAATGAGTGAGTGAATATTAACGTCGTACTGTTCAGCTACTCTAGGGCTTTTGGCGACGGACCTCGTCATTTTGAAACATGGTCAAATGACAAGGACGACATCTGAGCTTGCACCCCCTTCTCCTACCACACCAACGGAAGAACGTTTGAGATCTTGACAGATTTAACGTAGATTGCTCCCCTACACGGTGGGTATGCAGTGGTTTTCGACTCGAACGCATGACACGTCGGCCACGAGTCCGTTACCTTGACCACTAGGCTACCGTGGCCACAACATTCGGGGAAATTCAAAAGCTAACAGTTAAAATATGTTGCACAAGTGAAAGCGGAATGAGTTGGCAAATGAGTGGGAGATGTGATTACTGTAGAATTGAATGCAATTACCAGAGTTATGCGATACCTTAGGAGAGAGTTTAATGGAATTGAATTCATATATAAAAAGCCAGGATAAGGTAATTAAAAAGCTACAAGGATCAATGAAGGTAGAATTTGCCTATAACAGGGAGGTGTAATGGAAGTTGAGCAGCTTTTACGATAACTTGTGGAATTCATGCAGGAACCCAAGTTTCAAAGGCTACTGTTAGTTACGTCAAAGAGATCTGTTTGCAAGAAGACTTGCTGTTTGCATCCCACTCACTTCGGCGTACGGAAGAACTAACTTGGCATAAACACAGAGCTGGACATTAGAAAAGAGAACCGTGGGAGACGGTTCTTTTACACTGCTGATTGCCTTTAAAATTGCAGCAACAGAAAGGGAAACAAATAAAAAATTTAACTTATTGTATGTGTACAGAATGGTAGGTTGAAATAGGATTAAATTTGAAGCCATTGGAGGTATGCAAATAAAGCTGCCCCCTACCCGGTTAGGCAACAAGTTGGACTGGTCTAGAATGAATATATGGTTAATTCATTCCATGCTGTTTCCAATTTATTCCATTAAAGGATGGAGAGTGGTGGAAGACCATTCTCTACAGATGTATGACTAAAAGCTTTCAATGGAGGATAGATCTGGTGAATGTAGAAGCTAGGGCTCTCTGTGTCGAGTTAGGTCAGGACACGACGGATAACACGCTACCTTAAGTTATTTTGTTGAAAGCTGGTGTCTTCAAGGACTCGCAATTAGGTCACGGCCATCAGACTTAAGATTTCAGAAATGTAATGCTGGCTGTTCTCATTATTGACAATGCGAACAAGAGATGCTCGTGTTGCATACCCAATGACTGACAATACCATCATACCGGATGAAAGGCCCGCATGACAATATCGAATGCAAATAGATTACGTGCGTTTTCCTCGGTACCACAAGATGGACGGATACATTTATCATGATGCTGCAGGTAGGATCGGAAATCGTCTGAAAGGACGACGTTGTGCCCCTTGTGAATCCATTTTTGTCGTTGGGTGCACAAATGTCGCTATGTATTTCTATGCTGCAATGTCAAGGCCCTGCCAGCAATCCATGCTTCTCCTCACACCATCGCACTGTCCATGAGGATACTATTTGTGCTGCAAATAAGCCCCCTTCCTGACTCAAGGTCCATGATGTGGGTTTATGGTCATGCAAAAGTCGACCTTATAACATATCTGTCTTCTGAGACGGTAGTACTGGAGGCCGTTGAGATCATGTATGGTTTTAAGCCCATTGATTCCATATTCACGTGACAGTCGTCTGATTCTGACCATTATGAGTAGAAATATCACGTGATGATAAATCACACTCTCGACAAGGTGCGATCCCGGCGCTATCAAATTTTAACACGTTCTGGTTAGCTTTTATTATTCTCATATGATGCATAACACAGATATTCTCACAATCAGCCAACATTCATATGCGTTATCCGATTGAGAAACCCGCAACGTAATTTTTTTCCTTTTATACAGAGTTTGAGATGTTGCTTCTCTCCCTTGATTAGTTCGATTACCCTTAAATGCAATTATTGCATTATTATTTGCATTGCATAATTATTTGCATATTTCCTCATTTTCTTCCTCTCATGTGAATTTGACGTTTGTACCATCTTCATGGTGTTTTAATTTTAATAGCTAGCAGTGTATTAAAGAATTCAGATAAGGTTTCCCCTAAATTCTGGAAGCACCTTCCTCTACAGGTAATTAGGCAACTTTTTACTTGTCCTTTAACAACCGAAAAAGACTAGTTTGGCAGTGAAGATTATTTGTTGTCTATGAAGGCATCAAGTTGGACGAGTGTATAGATCTTCATATCTTCATAAAATCTTTCACTTCTGAGAGTCATAGGGATGAAACCTTGCTTTTTCAGAGGTGCAGTTGGCTCTGGTCTCGCTTTTATGAATGATAATGCTTTCCATACATGGATCATCTAACTGACAAATTTCTGGACAGTGAAGCTATTCAACAAATGGATTAACCTTCAGACTTCAATCCTATACTGCATATTTAGATTGCTTTTGGAAGTGAAAAATGGCATGTTATCTTCTCCTAGAACCATCAGAGACTTGGAAACCGCGTTGTTGGAGAGTAGAATTGATCCTCTGAGGATCATTAACTCTTTCATTCCCAGCATGAATTCACATTGTGAAAACTGTATGACTGTAAGAACTGTATGATACCCTTTCCATTGACCCACGTTTTTGTCCCATCTTGTAATTTATATTCTACATCTTCTGAGCAAATGTGTCGTTTATACGTGTGTGTACCTTAACTTTTATATAGATTTTTTTGTATTACATCAACCTATGTACATGTCTAAGTTCATTAAATTCTTCTCAATATTTCTAGGTTTAATCTATCAAAAAAAGTAAATTCTCTTAATTTTTAGTTAAATTTAATGATTTAGATTTAATTATTTTCTAACATTACCGTGCAGCAATTTTGATAATACATTGCCTTAGATACAGTAGAAAGGTTTCTATAATCATAAATTCAAGAGTTGTGAAGTTTTTCATCCTTTGTATTTTAAGAATATTGATAACCACCTCATCTAAGAAATTAAATAGTAAATTTTCCGAAAAAAGTAGCATGTAGTAATTCGAACTTAGGAAGAAAGTTTTATTTTTTAAGAAACAAACTTATTTTTATTAAAAATTTTAAAGCGAATGCGATTCAAAAATCTCGTTGTTGTAATTTATGTAATTAAAAAACATGCCTTTTTTACCAAAAATGTGCCATATAATAATATTTTTAGCTAAGAAATAACTCTACAACAAATGTCAGTAAATGAAACAAGTAAATATTTATTTAGGACAAAAGCAGATGAGCAATAAGAAATAAATGCACAACTAAAAATGTTACTACATAAAAAATGAAAATGATTTAGCACAAAAAATACTGTCATGATAAAACCACAAAATATTGTTGATTGTTAAAAATTATAAATCTTAGAAATTTAAAAAAAAATTATTTTAAAATAACGAAAAAAAACATTAAAAACATCAATTATACTAATTATGTGAAGACACTTTTAAATTTAATTTCATTCTTTTGTACTGCTTCCAGATACTATACGATTACCATCAAAGTAAACATGCAGCAACTTATAAATTCACACATTAAGGTTACTATTCCTTACATTTCCTAAATAGGTGATTGAAATAATATATATATATATATATATATATATATATATATATATATGTATAAGAACTCCTTTACTTCAAAAATACTAATCGGTGTAGAACAGAAAGGAATTAAGTTTGGCGCAGGAGCATTTGGATTTATTATTTTTTTCTCCTTGAAATATTATTCAGGAAAATCTTTGTCCAATTCAGTCGAGTTGACCAAGCTCAAATATTCATGCTTCTAAATATCATACATATGTTACGATGTGTCAATGGTAATACGAATCAAGAATGCTGAAAAGTATCTTCTGAAAAATAAAGTTCTTTTCAATAGGATGCTTTCCATTTTGATAAATCTATTTTGGGAATTTCTTCACATTTGAACACAGGATTGCTGGAACAATGAAGATAAAATTGTGTCAATTTCAGGCTGTTGAAATTTTAGATAGATTTATAACTCTTAATTTATAGGTACATTGTCAATCAATAGATTTGTTTTGTTATTGTTTAAACTATACATTAAAATATACTAAATTAAACTGAAATACAAAATTTTAAAATGAGTTACAATTTTTTAAAGTCAAGTAGAAGTGTACACATTTTTAGAAAATAGATTTACCTTAAATTTATTCGAAATAAGTAAAAAGAATTCTTATACTAATTTTAAACTAATAAAGAGATGTTATAAATTTTAAGAAAGTAAATATTTGTGCGCGTGTAAATTTTTAGAAAATAATAGGGTTCATCTTCAGATGGATACCTCTTTTTGAAGTCCTTTTCTGAAATTCAATGCTAGTATTTTCTTCAAAATCGGTAGATCCGAAAAAAAAGACATATTTAAAAAAATTTTACGGGCAAAAAAATGAATGAACTATTAAGATATGATTAAACTTTTATTTACTGTTATTCAGAATTGATAAAAAAAAGTTATATGTACTTCTATTTAAAAGTTATTCCGAGTTACCTTAAAATTAATACTCAGAATTAATATAGTTAGTGTGCAGAAACAGAGATGTATATTTCATTCATAAAAATAATCCTAAATGTTGAGCCTTGAAAAAAATCATGGAAGTATATTTAATCTTAGGAAACGAAATACATATTTAAATTTCGAGAAGTATTTGGGTTCAGCTTAAAAAAGCGTTAAAAACACTCTTTACGTCTGTTAATTGCTATTTTTCTTTTGTTATAAAAATTAAATTTTTACAAAGTAAGACTAGAAGAAACGCAGAGAAACAAATTATAACTGTGCAAATTCAGACTTTCATTTTACAAAGACTAAATCCAAATAGAAAAATGTATGAATTAATTTTTTTAATCTTTGTTTTTATCTAAGAAAAATGGACTTTTTTCTTTTAAGAGAATAACTCTTAGTTGAACCTAAATATGAAACGATGTTGCACGCAGAAAAACTTTTTAATAAGAATTCTTTTTGCTAACGCATGAATTAGAGAATGAAAATAATTAAACCAGAAAGAAATGAAATATTTTTAAATATTAGCAGATCGATAATGTACAAATAAATAAATACCGTTGTTTAAAGTTCAATATTCTTGTGTGTGTGGTATGAGTAGACATATTAATCACTAATTTATCAAATAACTTGAATAAAAATCAAATATCAAAAGAATACTGAAAATGGTACCTATGCAACGAGTTTTTATGGAACAAAAAGAGAGTTCCTAAAGGAATTTTGAAGAAATTGTGTTTTTGCAGTCTACGAAAAGATTACTGGAAGGTGGAGAAAGATAAACCCTTATTACGCAGTATCATATGCAAGATCTTTATGTTTGTTGAAGAAAAAATACTTTATGTTAGCCTACGCATTTTAAATGTACTTACTTCTCCGACTTTATAATAAAGCTAGATTTTTGCATGCTTTCTATACGGTCAGAATTATCACAGATAATTCGAGCCATATTAGACTTGTATATCTCTATCAGTTGATCTGAAATCAAACAAAAATAAAATGAGATACGTAAATAAATATACGTGGAAATTTTATGTCAGTAATAGTAAAGTATGCATAGATGCTTTGTCAATATTTTTAAGTTAAGCAATAATGCATAATATATTTGAAGGGGCTTGTATTATTAACTCTGATCTAAAAGAATTAAAATCTAGTTTTTCATAGATAGGTACACGCATAGACAAACTTTTATAAGTTACAATAAAAACAGATAAAAAATTCGTATTATAAACAACTGAGTATTTATTTTAAAGGAATAAGTTTTTATGAATAAGTAAAACCATGTTTTTATATCACAGTGCATCGTGAAAGCTTTATACAATCAATTATAAAATACGCAATTGAATGAGAACTGCCAAATGAATTGAAAAATACATTAAAGTACGCTATGGTAAATATATACTTTATTCGCAAAATAATAAAACTAGAATATATATCTTACAGACCATATAGCAAAAAAAATTATGTTACAAATAAACAAATAATGCAAAAGTTTGGACAAAGATACATAAATGTGGGATTTCACTGAAGAAGCTGCATGAGATTTATGACTAACAGTCAGCTAAGTTCTAAAATTTTCTATAGAAGAATACTGTTGATTATTTTTATTCGCTTCTCGTTCTATAAGTCAAAATGTTAAATTATGCACTTCCTGCCGTGCATATGACCGCATTACCATTTTGATAATATAGAAATGTAAGTCAATGGTAATAAAATTTCATCCAATATCTGTAAGTAATATTGAGCCTTTTTGTGTCATCTTGAAGAAAGGCTGCAAATGCCTATCCATCGTAGCAAAACACACACACACAAGCAGAGTAAGACATTGGTGAAATATCTTTTAGTTTGCGACTCAAATGTGCTCGTATTTGACGAAAATCATACCAAACTGTACCAAATCCCATAACAAATTCTATTTCTGCTCAACTATTTGAATAACTGAATATCATTTACGACCAGAATAACATAATAACATTGAGAATCCTTTGTAATATTTGTGTCACTTACACAGTTTAAAATTGGATTTTCTCATAACTTTCCCAAGAATTATATAATTTTAGGGCTTACGAATGGTTTCCATTGACATGAATCCAAAAATGCATTTAACTAATGCGTGGGCCTTAAGTATGCAGTTAATTAAATGAAAATAAGCATTTAACAACTTTACGCAGATGGCCAACTTAGGATTTTTTTAAATATTTTTTTATCTATAATCAATATTGGGCTTGAAATATTATACCTTCAGATGGTACTCGGACAGTATAAATTCTAGAACGTTTTCAGATGACTGCTGTTTCCGAAACCGTCTCCCCTCACTCCATATTCACAACTGATCTCTGTAGTTATCAGCACCTTAAATAACTGATGTTATCTCTTGCAGAATTTATAATTAGAGAATCTCATATATGTATTTGTAGATAATTTATTTGACGAAGAGAATCCCCCACCCAAATTTTAATTATTTCTAAGCTTTTGCAAACCCGAATTTCATTTCTTCACAAAATTTTATTTTTATAAAAAATTACTGCTTTATTCATGAAGTTCAAGCGTTCAAAAACAGTTTTAGACGTGTTTGAAAAGCCTTATTTTTTAATAGTTATTCTGAAAATATGATAGTGAACTTCATTAATTGATAGACTTTTTGCACTAGGTGTAAACTTGATAAATATGGGCACCAAAACACTTAATTGAAAATACACTACACTAAAAGACTTTCCATTTTTTATAAATCAAGATATTTCAAACTTTAGAGTAAAGTTTTTCTAATGGTATGTGAACAAATCTCTAACTCTTGTTAAAGAAGCTGTGAAACAAATTCTCCAGTTGTCCATATTTGCTTAATACTTTAGACAATATGGGCACAATAACTGGAAATATGGGCACGCTGTATTTTAAAAAAATAAGAGAAACTGTCATCTGTACTTTTACCTTTTTCCAAACAGAAATGCATTTTTACACTAATTACATGCCTGGAAAATGGTAAACTAAACCTTTATTATTGAACAAATGGTTTTACAAAAAAATGTCCAAGTTTTTATCCGTAAATTAAAAATGATTTAATGGTGAGAAAATCAGATAAACTATTAAATTAACACAAATTATTACAAAACAGGTAAAAAACATCTAATGTGCACTTGCGCTTGTAACATACAATATACTCATTAAAATAGAAGGAGTGACCCTCTGGTTCGACATATTCCTCATGGAACCAGGATGAACAAGAGCCGCAACATTAAACCCATGCCCCTGTCCTTGACTTTAATCATAATAGTTAGTACCCCAAACAGGACCAATGCAGGATGCATTGTGTTTGCTGGTACTAACTGTTGCTCTGCGTTTTGCCCCTGCTCCTTCTTAGTGACCTCCGTTGGCTATTATCTTCTTCAAAGAAAACAAATCTTCTGGACTTGTCAATTCTTTGCGAAGTTCTTATGTCTTCCACGATTCCCGCAAGTCGTTTTCATTGCTGGAATTGAATTCAGCTGCTGCGAGAATTCAGTAGTGACAATAGATGCTGCTGCAACTGGACTTAAGTTATTATGAGGAAGAGGTTTATGGAAAGAAGATGAACTCAAAGGATGTGTAGGGCGAGAGGATGGTCCGGGAGTAGGGTTGGAAAGCATTACTTCATGGGTGGGCATTAAGTCGTTCGCGATCAACCTGTGGACCGTCAAGACCTTTTGGGATGACCGCCTGAAGAATAGCAGTTAGTAATTATATACCCAAATATTAAAGATTGGCTGACAGTATACATATTAAGTCTTCTACTGACTATCACTACGAGAACTAACCTTAGATGAAAATGCTTCTTTTCAATGTATTTTGAGTTATTTGATAATAAATGCATCCTTTGATATTATATTTGTGGCTTTTGTTATTATGTTTGTATCTCGATTTCGCTTTAAACACGGTCTTAAAGTGTAATTTTTTTTATTGTTATTATGTAGGTGAGCATATTACGTATTTATTATTAAGTTTTAATAAGTATTTTTATACACTTTGTTCACTACAACTGTGTCACCGCAACACCTTGAAAAAATTAGAAGTAGCCTTACCTTGCAAAAGTTTTCCCTCCCCTGCATTACTTCATCAAATTTCGGTACTGTCCATATTCCCTTTAATCTTAGTGACTATATTTGCTCTTGTGGCATTAATCAATGGTTGTCATGACTGTTGCCGAAGGGAGAAAAAACGAAACTACCCGCTCCAGCCAACGGATGCTACACTCACATAAGATTGCATGTAAAATTAATTAATTTTACGAGTTAAATCTCGAGTAAGGTACGAAAATATAACAACCTCAATCTGAAGTATCAAGTATCTTTACTTACATTAGAAATGGTCTTCTTGAGCTTCTATTTGAATCACACACCAACACAAACAAATCCCACACCCACCTTGACACTTGAGCAGTACCAACGCCGCAGTGCGAATGCACCAACTTAAAACCATTACGTGGAATTTGAGTATTTGCTTAAAAGTGCCCATATTACCTTAATGCCCATATTTTTGAAGTTCACCCTATAGTAGAACAATCTTCTATGTTTACAGTTTCTCAAGAATCCATCTTGGAATTTTGGTATTTCTTTTATCTCCAATTTGGAATATATCTTTGTCAATCTATGCATAAATATTAAATTTTTAGTTACCTTTACTGCTCCGAAATTTAAAAAAAGCATCCATTAAACTTCTCGAAGTTCTCTTACAAATTGTAATTAATTTTAAATTACCGTAAAATCCGGCGTATAACGCGAACTTTTGACACAAAAAATTAAATCGAAATTTACGTGTGCGCGTTATACGCCGTGTTTAAAAACGAGAGGTTTAAAAATAGAAATAAATAAATATATAAAAATATGATCATAGAAAAAATCAGACATGTACATTTATTGAAATACTGCTTTTTTTTGTAAGAAATGACAGTCCTTTTGAGCTTAAAGGATTGTAGTTCTAGAAGTACTTTATTTTTTTTTCTAAAGCTTGGAATAATACCTCGAAAAAATGACATGAACACATAAGAGCATTACGCACGTACATCTCAGGTTCCTTCTTAAAAAAGGGGGTGCACGTTATATTGAGAATCTAAGTTAAAATTGTAGAGCTTGAAAGTGCAGGTGAGCGTTCTACACCTGATTTTACGGTAAATTCTTAAAAAATTAATTAAATTTAATTTAAATGAAGTTCAAATAAAGCATTGGTAAATGCCAGAGAGAGTGAATATAAAGTAAAACATTGAAGTAATATAAATGTGACTTTTAAATCCTTGATATATTTACCATTACATTTGATGGTTTTATCAACATTTTTAAACAAAACTTGGATAGATAATAATTTCCTTATAATGTTCTCATAATCAAATGAAATAAGTTAACATTTCATAAATTAAATAATGAATTGGGTTTGAGAAAAAATCTTTCGCGGTTTTTCTAGAAATGTGCAAGTCTACTACACGTAGAGTTTGAGGCATCAATGTATTTAAAAAACTTCTCCATATTTAATTTGGCTGTTTAAATTGGATGAACATTTGAAAAAAAAATATTTATCTTATAATTTTTTTAGAATAATTATTTAAAAAAAAGATGCTATCATTACCTCTGGTAAAAGCTCCAACACCATCTGCCATTTCATACCAAAACCTATCGCCTTTGCGAGTTTTCTTAAATTGTCTTCCTATTAAACATACATACGTTGGTCCTAAAAGAGATCCTCCGACTGGAGTTTCAGCCAATGCTCCTGGAATAAGGTCAATATCATCTACAACCCTAAGGAAAAAGTGCAAAAAACAGAAATAAATTATCAGTTTTGCAATATGGACAGATAAAAAGTAATCGTTAAATGTAACACGTCATAAGGAGCCGTCGACTCTGAAAAAGCAGTTGTAAGTACTTGTACATGCCGGATAATTATTTAAAGTGCACCATTTACTTAGACCAGTGCTTCTCAAACTTTCAATACTGGTGCCCCCCTTTTCGATCACAATTTTTTTCGCGCCCCCCTTATACATTAATAATGTACTGAATGCAATAATAATGCACTTTGACGCTAAAGCTACAATAGGCGATCTTAATTATAAACCATACAAATTAGTAACATAAGTATTAAATTTTGTATACTACTTTTAAGCAAAATAAATAAATAAATAAAATAATAGGACAATTATTATGTTATTTTTCCTTTCTGTAATTTTTAAATTGAACATATTGCAAAATGCGGTAGCTGCTTAGAAGACAAAATATAGATATCTGCTAAATATAGAAAAAGAACTCAGAGGGTCACAATTTCTAATCATAGCATTCCTTATAAAAACTTTGCTTTCCAAGACAAGCTCATGGACGTCATTAATACTTATTAAACTTGTTCTTAATTTAGTATTAATTAATTAGTTATAAAATATTCTGTGCAGCACTGATACATTAAAAGTATACCGGCTGAAGTGCCCGCTCTTTGCACGAGTTCATTTATAAGAAAATAAAACATTATTGATATAATCGCTTAATTGTAAGGGAAGCAAAGACAAGTGCTCGACAATGTTTGCAAAAACGTAAAATGATTTTTTTAAAATGGTTGCTCAAATTATAATTAGTTTTAAGTGAATTGTAATTTTAAGCCTCACAGAATTAGCATTTATAATTGATGTTAAACAGTAGCACACACAGGAATTTTTCAAGGGGGGTCCGGGGTCGAAAGTTCACCAATCTTGTATCAGGTTCCTTTTGATTTTGTCGATTTTCGGGAACAAAACACAGTAAAAAACTAATTCTTGAATAAATAATTAGCATTAATTAATAAAATTAATCATTAATAACAAATACTTAATTAAATTTTGCGTACTATAAACTTAGAATTATAATCAATCGGAAAAAATCAAGGGCTTTGGGGGGTTCCGGACCCCCCTTGTGTGCGCCACTGATGTTAAATAATGATCAATAATATAAAATATCGATGAAGAATAATTGTATTATTTTTAATATTTAAAGCGAAGAGACTTCAACATGTTTTAACCCGGTAGCAGGCGCGCACTCGATACGGTCGGGGTTATTGAGTCACCTCAATCCTTTTTTTTTATAATTATTTTATTGTAAACGATACAGATCATGAGATTTCAGTGAATAATTTAACTAAGAGAAAGTTTACTTACCTACTTTCAAGGACTTTTCAATTTTAATTGGTAATAAATAAACAGTTTTGCCAGAATTAACGATTTCGTAATCTGCGTGTGAAAAGGGGTGAAAAGTATATTCATTATGATAATATGTATGTTGCTGCTAAAAAAATTGTGTGAAACGTTTTTCGTTATGCTTTGTATGTTGAGAATATTTATAAAAATATGTCTTGGCCAAGTAATCCTTCATGTGCTTGTGTGTGTGTGTGATCTTCGTGGTTTTTTTCCAACTATCATAAAACTCTTTTGCGTGGAAAAAAGCGCAACAGAGAACACATAAGAGAGGGGTCATAACTAACTGTACCAATAACTTAGAAGGTCAAACAAATTACAGCTATAATGTGCAGTATTAAAAAAAAATGACAGTGATGAATTTTTTATGTTCCTAAATTTTTTCGATTCTGTGTGTGGGATCTGTTTTTTCTCTGAAAGAGTAGTATGTTAGGTTAAAAAAAAAGCGTAATAAAAAAATCTCTCATCATGGGATTGCAGCAAATCAAACAAAGGTTTTTTTATTTGGTTATAGGATCAAAGATAGCTAATTAGGTATTGAAGAAGTTTTTATTTCTGCTGATTTAATATCGCGCGCCTATAAATTATATCAGAGTAAAAGTGTACTTTTTTTATGTCTGAAAGTATTTTGTTTTAATTCATTCCAGTAAACTAATTATTTTTTAAATCTTTTATTTTCGATATGCTCGCGCCCCCCTCGTAAGCTCATCGCGCCCCCCCAGGGGGCGCGCCCCACAGTTTGAGAAACACTGACTTTGACTCATTATTTTATATCAAAAATATTATTGTAATACTTGTATTTAGTCAAGTGTAGAGATATTCATAATTTTTTGAATGGTGTAATGAAATAAAATTATACATTTGTCACACTAAACTTTAAATTTTCATAAGACTTGGGCTCTTTTCACTCTTTCTATATATGTATGTGTGATTTTAATATGTAATGTGTGTTTAATATGTGTAATTTTAGTATGGAATGTTTGTTTAATATTTGTAAATTTAATATGTAGTGTGTGTTTCTTGCGTAATGTGTGTTTAATATGTGTAATTTTAATTTGTAATGTGTGTTTATTGTGTGTAATTTTAATTTGTAATGTGTGTTTATTATGTGTAATTTTAATACATGTGAATATAATATATATTGATTTTTAAATTATAGAGATACAAAATGCTGCTTTTTTTTCCTATTTAATCCTCATTTCCTAGCCGTATATATATTCACATATAAAATTCAACAGTTAATACTTCCTCAGAAAAGATCATTCAACCTCAAATTCCAATCGTATCTTATTTCCTTTTATCGTCATAAGCAATGCTTGCAACGCTTTACTCTCTCTCCATTCGAAACCTAATCTAAAAAAATGAGAATTTAGCAGTTATACTAAAACAAATAGACAGTCCAACTTAAAATCAGACACAGTCTACGTTGGGTTGCATCGTAGAAAGTTTGTTGAAAGCTGTCTGCATGAATGAATAAATAAATCTCCCGAAAAGTTTCATATATATCAGAGCAGATTGATATTGCAAGAAGAAATAAAGTAGTTTGGAGTCTAATCCGCTTAAATAGACTTATTAATCTCCGACTTTTTTTGCTAGCGTACTTGGAAAAAAATTACATATTAAAAGGAGACCAAAAATATCAGCTGAAAATCTATGCACCGAATTTATATCGAAAAATAGTGACCCTAAACAAATTAAGCAAAAAAATAGAGAAATAAATTTATGCTTTTATAGTTTACGGAAATGCTACTAGTAGCTGAAAAAAGATACAAGAAAGTCAAAAAGATCTTTACGTTTCTTTAGTAAAGAAAAAATTAAATAGATCATTTTATGTATTATATTTTTATTTTATTTTGTTCTGTAACCTGCATTTAGTTTTAGGACGTTTTTCTAGCAAAAACTTTTATAATTATAAGTCATGGTTATAAAATTAATAATAATATATAATAGAGCAATTTGTTTCCACGTTTTACTTTTTGCAAGTTACGAATCTAACTGATGGATTAGTGAGAAAACATATGTTCTTAGTAAGAAATCTTATTGAACATGAAATAGAAGTAATGATGTTATCTCCGAAGATTAAGAAAATATTTCGTATTTGCGTCATTGCATAATTTTTACCAGAAGAGACAAGACAATGATATATTTGTAAGAGTATATATTTATACGATATATAAACCCTCTGGGTGGCGTAGTTAGTTTGGCGCTGGTTTTGTACGCCGTAGGGTACAAAACCAGCGCCCGGTGGTTTTTTTTTATCCCGGTGGTTTTTTTCAAATCCCGAGATTAAAATAACTATTCCCGGGATTTAATTTTTGTCTCTATTATATTTTGAAATGTCTTTTTCAAAGTATTGAGATTTTGGTATTACATTTAATGAATCTTATTTACTCATTTTTATTCTGTATACGTTTAATGTCAGTTTACTTATGTGCTTAATTTTGAAGGGTTCGAGGCGGGTGTGTATATTAAACCGTGAAATTTTATATGTTTTGTCTTATTTTCTTCTGTAACTTTCTCCCAATCACGAGTAGGGTCAGAACGGACATTCCTCCCACCCACAGGATATCCGGTAACTTAAAGGGGACAAGGGCAATTGGAATTTTTGGAAGATATCTAGCTACAAGAGATGTTTTATTTTACTCTTGAGTGAAGTTCCTTCAAGTTTAATTAAATTCTACCACCAACAGACTCGTTTTGGAAGAAATTTGTACAAGTTAATCTCTTACATTTAGCTTTTATGAAATAGCAACAAGTAATTATGTTTTTAATTTTGAATTATGATGTATTTTTTAAGATAATTTTATACAACACTGATTAATGGAAGAAATTTTTTAATATTATTTAGCCGGAAATTTTCCACACTACATTTTCTACTGTTTTTTTGGAGGTAAAACAAAGAAGGCATATAACTGAAAGATAAAGAGAATTCATATAAATAGGAAAAAAAAAATTATGAATTGGAAAAAGTTAAAATTCAAGTTTCGTACTGATTCAGAAAGAAATGATAAAAAAAAGTATTCCAAGTATTCTTACTGGCCTATTAGAAAAAATATATTAAATGACCAGGAAATGCTTAAAGTATAATTTTGTTTTCCATAATTTATGAAATTAAGTGAACAGTTACTTGTTTCTCGTTAAATTTCAGTTTGACAGCTTTATCGTGCTTTTTTAATAATGTATTTCAGCTATTTTTTTAAAAAAATTTTATTTAAAATTAACAATAATAATAAAATTTTCAAAAAAAAAGTTGCAAGTAAAGCTTTTTAAAGAAAAGCTTTAGCCACCTTTCATATACATATACATGACTCTTAAGTAAGAGAACTTTACGATAAAATTTTGAAAAGTGAATTCAAATTGTTTCGAAATGTTAAAAATTATGTTTCGCATGACAAACGATCGAATTTATTTTTCTTGGGCTGATTACATATACAACCCACTGCAGTTATGATTCCTTTCTCGGGATAATTTATTAGAGCCTCAGGAAATAATTTCCGCAAGTCCAAAGTCCTAAGCAAAAATTTTAAGTAGAAAAATAATTTGATTAAAAATATGCCAAGAAAAAAAAGCCCAAGAAACAGTTCTCGAGATGAAGATTGCAACTTCAAAACTGTCATAAACTTAATAATATGATTATACGAGGGTTGGAGCATAAGTCATGGCAACTATTTTTTTTCTTATAGATATGTGAACGGATCACAAATGTATGTGTGTCGTGTGGAAGTTATGCAGGCATAGTGTGTATGCAGAACATCAAATGACTCTGTAATAGCTGGTAGTAACTCAGTGAGGGCTATGAAATCAGTCAGTGGGCGAGTGTCGTGCAAGATGGAAGTAACCCGTGTTGAGCAGCGCGCTTACATCAAAATAGGCGTTCTCCGAGAGAGAAATGCAATGAAATGTCACAGTGGATTAGCGGAAGCCCTTGGGAATAATGCCCTACCATACCGTACAGTAGCACGGTGAATAGGAAAGTTTCAACAAGGACGTGTGTCAACTAGTAATGAGCAACGTTCGGGACGACCGGTCGGTGAGTGGATCGACTTGGCACGTGCCGTCATCGAGCAGCTCATGGATTACATTAAGAGTCATGGACTATATTAAGGGTCTATAGGCCCAGGTTTGTCATGTCAACTTTATGTGCACTGTGTTGTCCTTCTTTTTTGTTGTCCTTCTTTGGCCATATTACCCTGTACACTACCGTAATAAATTAGTGTGTTACGATATTTCAGTGCCATCCATTGTCCACACATGTAGTTAACACCTTGAACTTTCGTCAGTATATGTCACATTTTCCAACCGGACTGGTATCTTCAAGAAAGAAAGAAAAAATAGTTGCCATGACTTTTGCCCCAACCCTCGTAATTTAAATATTTCTTCAATTACTGAATACGTATAAATTACTATAATACAGAGTTTTCGTAAACACTGTCGCGTATTGTCTTTACAATTCAGCTATTATATAAAGAACGTTTTAGTTATCTTAAAAAATGAACTTGTGCGAAGAGCGGGTACTTCAGCCGGTATACTTTTAATGTATCAGGGCTGCACAGAGTATTTTATAACTAATTAATTAATACTAATTTAAGAACAAGTTTAATAAGTATAAGCGACTTCCATGGGCTTGTCTTGAAGAACAAAGTTTTTCAAAGGAATACTTATGATTAGAAATTGACCCTCTGAGTTATTTTTCTATATTTGGCTGTGATCTATATTTTGTCTTCAAAGCAGTCACCGCATTTTGCAATCTGTTCCAATTTAAAAATTCGAGAAAGAAAAATAAGATATATATTACTTAAAAGTAAAACATATATAAAATTTAATATATTTACCTTATTAATTTGTACGGTTTATAATTAAGATCGTTTGCAGCTTTAGCGTCAAAGTGCATTATTATTGCATTCAATACATTTTTATTGCATAAGGGGGGCGCGATAAAAATTAGGATTGAAAAGTGGGTCGCCAGTATTGAAAGTTTGAGAAGCACTGCTATAATACATTATTCTATTTATGAAAATTCCCTAACTTTTGTTCGAGTTTTATTTGAATCTATTGCGAATCATTAGTGAAATTGAATTCTGTTTTAACATAGTTTTGAAAATCAAGTTCATTTTATTGGTGAAAAAAACACAAGTAAAATACTTGTGACGAATCTTTTCGGCACTTTTCCACTAATAATCTTAGGCGTCTTTGGGGATTGTAAATTCGCGTATATTTCCAATCACCTCTAAAAGAAGAAAAGGGGATATGCAATTCGGATAGGGTATTTAAGGAGAGCGTTGTAAGTTAGCTTTAAGAAGGCTATTGAGCCAGGAGCAGTAGTGACGAGATTAGGAAGATTCAAGTGGATTAAGAGATTAGAGTATTAAAGTTGTTATTCAGCGAAGTAGCCTTAGAAAGATTAATCTACCTGGAGAGATAGTCAGGTGATATATTCTAACTTAGTCTATCTGACCATAAACGCTAATAGATAATAAAGTTAGTTAACTTTAATGAATGTTAATAATTCAAGTTGCGTATATTTCTCGACCTCCCATTCCGGTAAACCCGCTCGATATTGAGCTTAGTAATTCAGTAATTTCATATTTCGTAATTTAATTTAACAGTAAAGGTAAATCCCTTTGACGTAGACATATAGTTGAATATTTGTAATTAGAAGGTTGATATTTGAACTAAGTGAATAAATATAATTTGTTATTATACAAATGGCGTCTGGTCATTCTTTGCCTCAAGTTAATCTTAGTGTCCAGGGTGGAACCCAGGGGGGTATTCACAGACTCAGATACTAATTTTTGATAGTTAAAACAATAATCCATCGGTGGTTAACAATAATTACAATAATAGCAGAATACACGAACTATAAACGAGAAATGAGTATCAATAATAGATTTTTATAATGGTAAAATAATATATAAGAACACATTTGTTTCGAGAGTACAATCAACAAGTACACGCAAAGAGTACTTACTGATACACTTCTTTCAATTTATTTATGCGTTCTGGATTCATTATGGATTCCAAGTCATTCCACGACTTCACTTCAGATAATCCACAAACGGATCTCCATTTATTGTAAGGGAGTAAACCATGATCTCTTCCTCTTTGTATGCCAACAGCAGCTAAATCATGTCCAAAATCCTTATCATGAGGTTGAAAAAGATGCTCTCGAACCTTCAATTAAGATATCGAATATAGAAATAATTAATTGAAAATATATCAAATTGCAATATATCCTTAATAAATATCCAAGAGAATCATGGGGGATTGATGAATTATTGACTCATCAGTTGCGCTAAAGACGCCAGCCCGTTTCCTGTCTGTAGAAAGTTGGGAGAATTAATGGCGTTTTCTGTTATCTGCGGGGTGGGGTGGGGGAACTCTTCTACAACATGCATATTCAACTTATTTTGAAAAGCTAATAAATTAGCTAGTGAATGTAAAATATTATACAATTCCTATCTCAGTTCCAGCTGCTTCGAATTATAAAAAAATTGTTGGACAGATTAATTCAAGTAAAGTTAATTTGTTTAAAATAATTGCGGAATGGCTTTTAATATCAAAATCTGGTGCGAAAACTGTAAAATTTCGCAATTTTGACCTAGAGACTCTACTAATAGGCAGATCATTAAAAACAACAGACTACAATAATTTTACATTTTGAGTATTACCAAATTTCAATGCTTGCGCAATAACAGGAATATCATTCAATATTAAATGAGACATTACCAAAATATGAAAAATATATCAATATTTGCAGAACACTCTTATAATAATATATGAATAAAATATTTCAATTAAAAAAGGAATACAATATGATAGAATAACAGTCTATATAATAAAATATCAGTACCAAGTCAGTATCAGTATATCAGTATTCAGGCTTCCACAGTACGGCATTACACTCTTAGCAATTTCAAAAATATATTATTAAGAACTGTTAATGTTATGAAAAAGAACATGGAAAGAAAACTCACGGTAGATTTTCAGCCGAACGTCTTGCCAAATGACAAAAAAAAAAAAAAATTCTCTAAAAATCACAAAAAATTTGAAGACACTCAGTTTTTCAACGTTGGTAAATTTGAATGTCGTCAAACTTGTTGAAAAAAAAAATTATTATTTTTTCCCCTTTTTTCACTATTATAAACCACAGAAAACGTAGAATTATCTCTTTTCTTTAAATCACACACTTGAAGAAAATCGTCGAATCACTCAAATGGCTACTACATCTTTAGATTTTGTCTTGTCACAAATTACACAGAATTTGAAGAAAATCGTCGAATCACATAAATATCCATGTCTTTGTATCGCCCAAGATCCCGCAGAACTTGAAATTAAATTGTTTACACAACCTGTAGATGAGAAATCGTATTTTATGAGCATCTTCTTTTGTTTAGCAGATTTTCTTGTCTGGTTTAGGGGATTAAGGGGACTTGGTACCCTAAAAATCACAAACCTATCGTTTTTTTTATTTTCATTTAATCTTATTCTTTGCATTATTATCTTTCGATTGATATATCACTTGTGCATGTCGGAAAGTTAGAAGTTGAATAAAACTTCATTTGAAAACAAATTAGGCAATTCAGCCAAACCCCCTTTTTAGAAAAAAAAAGCTAAAAAATGCGTTATGATAAAAAAAAATCTATTTTATAAATAGAAATAATAACTATAAAAAAGAATGTGTAGTATTAAAAGCAGAATATTTCCGAGGCAATACAATAATGTAATTTTTCTTCCTTGTGAAATGTGTGCATGTAAAATTTTTAAATTAAGGCATTTTATATTAATAATTTTATATAATTTCAGTTCTTATTCTTGATATATTTTTCATACAAATGTAATACTTTAATATTATAAGAAGAAAAACAGCTAAAATTTCTGTCGTGACAGAAATTTTTTTTTTTTTTAAAGTTTTTCTTGAGTTTTCTTGTGCAATTAGTACTCTCTAAAAGTTGATCATTTATAAAAATGTTTGGGTTGAAAACATATGAAAATGCAATTATTTTAAAGAAAAACGTATAAGAAATATCTTAAAGTGGTATTTTAAGTTTAATTAAGCTTATAATAATTATTTTTTCAGAATTATAAACTTTAAACCTGTTTTTCTCAGTTTGTGTTTTTCGAAACCTTAGTGCATTCAAAATGCTACTCCTTCGACAATTATTTACCAATCACTTCAATTTTTTTCCTGCGTGTTAAAAATAAAGCATGTGATAAAATTAGGGATCCGTTTTGCTATAAACTGAATATTTTTTTTTTAAAAAATAAAATGTAAGACATGTTGGCTTTTTCGTTGATTTTTAGCCTGTATATCAACATTTTACTTTTTCTCGAAAACGAATGAAGTTATTCTAAAATTGATCCCTAAAGTTGTTAAGAACATCCATAAGAATATTATAAAAAATTTCAGGTCAAAAATTAATTTTTACAAAAGGAGTAGGATTTTAAAATTTTCCCAATTTTCTTCAAAAATTTAAATTTTTAAAATTGTGTGAATAATATATGAAAATTTTCATCTGGTAACATTTTCTTGAATCGAAACATTGTATAAAATGTTAAAATATAATTTTTAAATACGTAAATAAAGAAGTTTGCTCAAAGGGTGCCAAGTCCCCTTAATAAGTTACGGGGAGGGGAAAGGCTGATCCCCCAAATATGGGAAATGACTACAACCTTATGATTATACAAATGATTTATTAAACAATGAAGAGATAAATAATGAGATATATTGAACACCAAAGGAGAACGCCTTTCTTCTACGTCTCATCTCAAGCATGCATAGCTCGGCGTCCGTCTAAGTCATCTTCCTCGCTGTGTCTCGTCTGGAACTATAGCAAGGCCATCTTGATTCTCAGGCCATGACAGAGGCCCCCCCACCACCCGAACAAATCACATGACCCAAGGAGGGATGATTTTCCCCGGGTTTGACCCTTACTTCACCAGTCTTTCATTAAAGTTTGTGATATGGTGTTTTACGTAACCACGTGTTTTTGTATATGAAATGTAGTGAACATAACATCAGCAATACCATTGGATATAAAGAATGGTAGGATATTTATATTATTGATAACTTTACTCTTGAGTCTTTATTGAATTTATTTTTAGTTTTGAAAATAACTCAGTATAATAAACTGATGCATTTATGCCAACATTACTAATTATTTGTAAATTAAGATATTTTATTCTACATGAGAAATTAGTGTTTAAGTTTATATATTTTTTAATCTATCAAATCCTTATCTTAAAAAAATTAAAAGTTTTATTAATAACATAACCTAAGACTCCAAAAATTTTATAGTAAGGCCTCGTTATTGTTATGTACCCAACAGTTCATCTAATAAAATACATATCCTTACATCTTCCCGGCAGTCCTTCCTATTTGAAAGAGACAACATAATGATTAACATATTTCGGTGAATTACTAAATATTCTTAATACGGTAAATGTTTAGAAGTAATCTATATACTCTATTAATTCTGTTCATGTTATGGCTATTCAATCTTAAGAAAAGTATATTGAAATTTGTAATGTAGGAAAAATTTTGCAAGCTGAAAAATAATTGCGCGTTAAAAGTGTGCTATCTTTTCACTCGGATAAATACGGTACTATTTCACTGAAGAATTTAATTTCAAATCATTCAGGAGAGATATTTAATGTTAAAGTAGATATTAAGAATTTCAACGAAGTATAAACATTTCAAATCATTTAGAGGATATCTCAATAAAAGAGTATAAAGTTTTAACGTACATTACGGTATATGCGTGCATAATATAAAATTCGGATGCTCCGATTGCAAATGTACATTTATTTGAAATAAAAAGATCAATTTCAATTCAGAAATGCAGGACAAAAAAAAACATTTTAGACTTCTGGATAGAAGAGATTTAAAAATGCCCACAAATATTGCTATGAAAATCATTTCAGCGCAAAATTTCATTTTTAATTTGTTATTATCGAAAACATTCGAATCAAGATTTTTTAAAGTTGATTGCCAATTATCTTGTTTACAAGCACAACAGAAGCATATTTGGAATTACATGAGTTGTGGAACAACTCGCATTTTCATTTCATTTGCCTTGTGTAAACTGTAACACACCTGCATTTTCATATTTTTAAAAAAATATTCATTACATTTGGGAATATATGCTTAAATAATTATTCAAAAAAGCGCAGTGAAGAAATTTTAACGGTGAAGAATAATAGAAAAATAAAGAAATTTAAGGCAAATTAGATTAATGTTGCTTTTTATATATTTCACTGTTTAATTTATTTAAATATTCAATTATTGATTGGTATATTACTCAATGTGCATGTGTACTTCCTTATACATCAATTTTTTTTATTCTATATAGATTTTATGCGCATGTTTAATAGTTTACATAACTATTACTTAAAGAAAAATTCTATTTATTTACATTATTTGTTTAAATCATTTTCATGAAGATTTTAGCATTCGAAGTATATTAAGTGTAAAATACTATTTTTTTAAATTAAAAAAATTTTGCTTGATTTTTAAATATTTTTACCCAGGCATAATATTTATTTGTAACGCATAAGAAATAATGTAAAAATTAGTTTGAATAACATCATTACAAATGCAAATGATTCAAAACTTGAAAAAAAGTAATCACTACATTGCCTCATTAATGATATATTATATGAAAACTTTTTTTTTTGTCAGATTTATAGGTAAAGTATTCTTTTCTAATGTATATATTTTTTAACGTATAATCTAGATTCTATTTTTTCTGTATAATTACTGTGCTATCTAAAACTATTTGTGTCATTTCTATATTTGTATATATTTTTACATGCATTGCATTCTTTATTTATATATATTTTTGCATGAAATTTGTATTTATCTATATTTTTGCATGAATTTTGCATCTGTATATGTTTTTGCATACATTTAACCTTTATTATGATCCATTGATTACAGCAAAATGTTGCTAAAAATTCACATGTTTTTTCATTAATATGCTTTTAATGCTTTACTTTTCATATTTTCTTTGCAAGTAAATGTTTCGTTTTTTATTTTATCTGATTGAAAATATTTCCTATTGAGTCAGTTTTTACTTAGATGTTTCTTATATTGTTACGAGCCTTTCCCCCCTTTTCCTGGAAAATATTAGATATCCTGTGACGGGCTCATCGTGTTTTCCACTAACAACTCCTCTTGGGTTCTTTGGGACCGAAAAAGGCAATCGAGAAGCGAAGCGTGAGTTAAAAACCTTTTAAATAGCAGAAGTTTAACGTAAGCAATTGGGAAGTGATTATGAGTTTAAGCGCGTGAAGTGAAGGAAGCCGTCATTATAGTGTCCGTGACAGAACAATCAAGATATACTATTCCACGTGAGATCAAGAAAAGATATTTAGGATACTAGAGAATTATTATTAACCAAGAGATTAAAGTAGGATAATTCTCTCTCTCTGTTATCTATTAGGTATAAGTAGAGATTAGGAATAGGCGGGAATACAGTGATTAAAGTCGCACTTATTTGGTAATACGTATTGTGTGTTTTCTCACCCCGCTAAGTTAAAATATAAATATTATCATTGTTAGTGTTTAAGTTAAGATCTTAATAAAGATATATTAAGATTATGGCAACGCCTGGTTTTTCATTCACTCCCACACATCTAGGTCATGAAGACAACGTAGAAGTAAGGCACACCCACGGGCTAATACCTTACAATCCTTCTAACATATTAATGCATAACTTTCATCTGAAAATATTTTAAATGAGAATTATAAAAAATTCATCAATATAAATGTGGAAATATTAGTCTACGACCTGAAAAGAAGTAAATGTCGTAAGCTTTATATTCCTGACAGCCACTGCGAGTAGCAAAGCATTCCTTCCTTTCGTGACGTCATCAAAAAGCTGTCGCAGCCTGTTCCTTCAAGATGGCTTTGACTAAAGGCGGGGTGTGACGTCAGTGTGGATTGCTCCACTCGACGTAACAGAGGGAGGGGGATACGACAGTGCACATATCCTGCCCTACACACATATATATATATACACAATATAATTCATGTTAATTTCATCTTAAAAACTTTTTAATTTGTAATGATCATGGACTTCCGCGTAAATGATTAACTGTTAGCTTATCCACCTAACGGGATATAACCGTAACTGTATCTCTTAGAAATTAAAACCTCAACGCATTTCAACTATCCTTCATGTAATTACCTCGTACGATATCTTTCCACCAATCATAAGATCCGTGTACGGAAGTCATGTGAATTTTGGAACTTCCGGTCTGCGTTTCATATAAAAAGCCGAGATTTGTTGGAAAATTCACGCTGCTTATTGTTGATGCTATGTGACGTCCAGCTTGTGTTAATAGTTTTTTTTTTCTAGTTCGTAATTTTTAACTTAAATGTCTGCATGTAAAATAAAAATGGAATATCTGTCTCCAAGAACATGCTTAATCAATTCAACAGCTCAAAAGTATAACACATAATCATGGAATAAATAAATAATGCCTTACCATCTCCGCCAACTATTTCATATATATATATAAATATATATATAAGAACAATTCATACCATTGTCACCAGGTTAGGGACTGGTTAGTGCCGAAGAGCCTCTTCATTTTAAACCACTGTCAACTGACGAGCACTTCACTCTCCAAACATCCCCATCAGATCAACGTGAGGACTTAGAGCCTTGATATATATAATGTGCATCTATTCCTTTATATAAGTCTTCAGTGGCACCGAGACTCGAATCCACGTTTTGACAACGTCGGCCCATAAGTTTGTGCCTATGACCACAAGGCTCCTGCGGTCGCTGCTATTCAGCAGAGAAAACTTCAGATATGAATTTACTAATTCTTGATATCAGGAAAAATTTTACTAGTATCATTATTGATTTTACCATTAAACTGAATTTAAATGTCATAGCATTCTAAAAGCACACAAACAATTTAAATACATAGTATTACCACGTATTAATACTATAACCTTTTTCACTCAATTGAAGGACATGCCACTAACCCTCACTACTTGGCATTTCCAAGGAATTATAAGTTGTAATACTAGATGTTTGGAGCATTTCGAATTATTTAAAACTGCATACTTCGGTCAGGCACACCAATTGATGTACTTGCATCATTGCTTATAAAGAGTGTTTTTTTTCCAGGTATAGAAGTTTAAGTTGGCATTACTTTCCAAGATAGCGACCGATTTAACAGCTGTCAAGTGATTTATTCTCAGTTTGGTTTGGCAATTCATCAAAATGATCATCAAGCAAGGCGTAGATTCGTTGAATGGGCCCAAAACGAGATTGCCGTTGTTCCCGATTTTCATAAGCGAATTTTGTTTAGCGATGAAGCGCACTTCTGGTTGAATGGCTACGTCAACAAACAAAACTGCCGCATTTGGAGTGAAGCTAATCCACAAGTGTATGTCGAAACACCGTTACATCCAGAAAAACTGACTGTTTGGTGCGCTTTATGGGCTGGTGAAATCCTTCTTCAAAAACGATGAAGGCCACAACGTTACAGTCAATGGTGATCGGTATAGAGCCCTGATTACTAACTTTTTCATTCCTGAATTGAACAATCATGATGTCCAGGAGCTGTGGTTCCAACAAGACGGCGCAAAATGTCACACAGCTCGTGCCACGATCGATTTATTGAAAGACACGTTTGGTGACCGCCTAATTTCACGTTTTGGACCTGTGAATTGGCCTCCAAGATCTTGTGGTTTAACACCGCTAGACTATTTTCTGTGGGGCTATGTAAAGTCATTGGTCTATGCGGATAAGCCACAGACGCTTGACCCTTTGGAAGACAACATTCGCCGTGTTATTACCGATATACGGCCACAAATGTTGGAAATAGTCATCGAAAATTGGACTACATCCGAGCCAGCTGTGGCAATCCTATGCCAGAAATCCTATTTAAAATGTAATGCCACAAGATTATGTTTCTAATAAAAAAAAATTCACGTCAATCGAATAATACATCCTTGTTTTATTGCAATTTAAAGTTCTCTACCTCTCAAAAACACCCTCTATATTATGAAGAGGTAGTACAGTATCAATCTTCAGTTTAAGAAAAAATGTTATTTAGCGTTAGTTTTTGCAAAAATACTGGGGGGATTAAGACCATTCACGCAAAAGGGACATTTTCCTCCAGTTTTGTGAATATTCCATTAAACCAAACAAGTTAATCTGTTTGTTGTGAGAATTACTTCTCATAATCGTTTTAATGATTCCTTAAGATGGAGAGCCGTTGACAAGCTTGAAGCTGGCTAGTCTCAAGCAAAGGTGGTTCGATGGTTACAAATGGCCCTAAAGTGGTCCTCCGTTTATGGAATCAATTCCAAACAAGTGGTAATTTCACTAGGACGGTCAGCCAAGGTCGCCACAGTGCATCGACAACTACACAGGATCGCTACTTGGCATTAAGCGCATGACAACATAAGGGGACAAGGGTTCCTCAACTTGCTTGTGACCTTGCTGCTGTGTTTGGAAGAAGAATTTTCAAACAAACAGTCTGCAGCCGTCTTTCAGAGACTGGCTTTTACGTCCGGTGCCGTCTTGTGCATCCTTTTGCCTGCATTCAGAAGAAAACAGCGGAGTTTGTGGAGCTATAAACATCAGTTGCGGATACCACAAGAATGGGGGCATGTTCTTTTCAGTGATGAGTCGAAATGTACCAGACAAAGTGATTCTCGTCGAATCTGCACCTGGAGAGAAAATAGAGTTCGCTTTCATCCCTCCTATGTAACAAAAATAAACGGATTTGGTACCAAAGGAATCCTTGTGAATGTGGGATATTGTCGTGTAGTCGTACCCCACTGTACATTTTCGATGCGTGTACTGTCAACTCACAGCACTATAGAGATCAGATCCTGAAAACCCATGTGAGGTTTTACTGAGTGCTATGGGCCCCACACTACATTTTTATGGACGATAATGCGCGGCCACAAACTCCCAGTGTTGATGAACTTCATGAAGGAGTGGATATTCGCCATATGGATTGACCCTCGAGGTTTCCGGATCACAATTCTATTGAACGTGTCTAGAAAAAATCATTTCTCAGGGTAGCTCCACTCCCAAAACCCACCTCCCACAGAAATGAAAATTCCCGCTTTTGGAAAAGTAGGCTTTGTCGCCACAAATAGTTATTGACAACCTCATAAACAGTATATGAGATGATAATTCACAGTGGTCAACTCCGTTTTGGACACACTTTTCTCGAGTTAAATACTTTATCTCTGATTCATGATTTCACACTTTTTGATATGACCTGTATCTTAATTCACAAGTAAAATCTCTTCCATTATGTTATGTCGCTATAATCTTTCTGATATTGTAATACGTTTTTGGGTCAAACTTCGCGGCAACACAGTAAATCAGTTTTCACAGATTTTATGTTTGTGACCTTGATTTTGGGTATATAAAGGGGTTAAATTTTTTAGAAATATGTTTATGTATTGAGGGTAATTGTCCTCCAAGCGCAACTTGTTAGATTAATATTAAAGCTGTTTTATAAAAGAACTTCATTTGAAAAAAAATTATAGCCTCTTATATACTTAATTGTGGAAACATAAAAAAACATAAGTATTAGCAAAATTAGTATGAAATATAAAGTGTAGGAAATTTCTTAAAGCAGAGTTTAAGATTAAAAAACTTACTTATCTACACACAACAGAGAACAGCGAACAATTTTCAAATGAACTGAAACAACTATGAATTATATTTTAAGGAAAAGAAACATTTGTACAATAGTCAACACCAAGACATTAAAGTCGTCAATTCTAGCAACTTAGAGCCCTCTTTATATAGCTACATTCTGGCAGCTTATTAGATCAAGAAAATAAAATATGAACAAATAAAACATATCAGTACATCGCATAGAACATAAAATATTTGTACATCCTAGAAATATAGGCAACAAAAGTGATCTCTAAAGCGTTTAATCGTGCTTCAGTAGTAAAAAATTATTCCTTGCGAGCCTCCATTTTATAAAAATATTTCAACAAGATTTCTTAAAAATACAGATTACAAAGAAATACCTCCTTCGAAATGAAACTGTCGATGGCGTTGATTTTCTGAGAAGTTGCTCCTCTAAGAAGAGAATCTAGATGATTGTTATAAAGTAGTTGCGCGTTGAAGAAAGTTTCATGGAGGGCAACACTTCCTCCAGACCTATTATCTGACTCCACGAGATCCACCACATCCTAAAATGTCAAAAAATGGATTGAAATCATAGTTGCTTAGTATTTCACAATTCTGAGACAATTTTTATTGTATTCAATGTATCTTTTAATGTATAGGATGCAGGATCTTTCCAAGAAAGTTATTCTGAATATTTATCAAAATTTTTCACATCGGTATTCCCTTAACAGAACTATATATTGAAGCGTATTTTGCACCATTTCAGAATTAAATTATTTTCCTTTAATTTTTTATAAATAAATGTTTTGAATAAAAATGAAGAAATGAGAAACAAAGAATAGTATTCAATTTTCATCAAACACTTTTCCACTTGAAAAGAATTATAATTAAAATCTAATCTAATGTTTAAAACAGGAGCCAATACAAATGCTTAAAAGTAAAAGGAAACAAATACTATCTGATGAATTATTTAAGAACTTTAAACTGTAAATAGACAAAAAGAAAAAAAAAAGAGTCCAGGTGAATCTGAGTCTTAATGTATTTTTATTAATTTCGAAACTTTCAATAAATGTTTCAAATAAGCGTTAGAACGTTATGAAAACAGGAATTCTCATATTAGTTAAAATATATTTAAATCAGCACCTTAATTAAGCTATGTCCAAATCGAAAGGCTGCGGCACCGAAAACATTGAAGACACTGGGATTAACAGTTTCATCGTATCCATCATAATATTCACCGGGTTCTATATTCAGTTGAAAGTAGTTCAGGGCTTCTTCCCCTATAGTAAAAAAACTATTAAATAGTTGTTATACATTATACAAAGTAATGCTGTATAGTATAAACAAGATTTGCAACTTCTCACAAAGCTTTTTCGGAACTCATTACTTTGTTTAGAGCATTTCCCGATGTATTAACTGTCAATATTTTTATATACCAATATTTAAAATAAGAAATCCATTTCAAGTTTTGATATGAATTAAGAATTTAATGCTGGAAAAAAACGCATCTCTAACTTACATCTGACAAACTGAAAATTACATCAATGTCTTCTTAAAAGAGATAGATGGATATGAAAATAGTTTTCATCTTCTTATTTCTCCATCTTTAAGATTTAATTGAGATTATGGATATGCATGGAATAAATAACCATGAGCTATTTTTAGTAGTTAATTTCTAACGAGTAAAAAGAAGTTTATTACTCGTAAAATGTATTAGTGCATTAAGATTAAATATTTCTCATAATAAAGTACAACTATAATTAACTGAAACTTAAGTAATTATGATTAGGTTTAAAAATTTAAATTTAGAATGAATTAAAATTTAAATAATCTATAAAAATATTTCACAATTTGAGATAAATTGGACTAGTTTCATGTATATGAGAAATTTAAAACTAGAACATAGAAAACATTGTTTATTTGCACGTATTTTTTCTTTTAGTCTCAACAAAAACATTTCTTGCAGTTTGTAAAAACACTTATGTATTTTTAAAAAAATCCAAATAAAGCTCTAACTATTAAAAAATGGCACTGAATTTGTGTGGGCACTATAAATTACAATTACAAATGACAATTTTATTTCAATGTATTTCGTTTAATCTCACCTAATAACACTGGTAAAAATTCATCATAAGTGATGTGTTGAAGTTCTGCGATAAGAATTTTACGAGTTTCTTGAAATAATGTCTCGTCTGACCATTGAGGATTTATCTTGTGTAACTGCTCGGCAATTCTATTGTGTTCCCGATACCACAATGTGTGCATGGCCATCAGTTCAACCAGCATATTGACTCGAGAATCACCTACAAATGATAATATGTTTCATTTTAAAAGAAATTTAAGAACGATGGTGATTATATTTCAGATGCATAACCGAATGCCAGAAAATGAATAAAAAGAACTTAAAATTAATTTTGTTTCAACTATTTATGAATTTTAAGAAAAGCTTATCTCGCTTTGTATTAAAACTCTTTAAAATTTCAAATTTGTGAAAACATTTTTATTTGTATAAAGCTTATTTACAAGTTACTGGCAAGTAAATAAAATTTCATATGAAGTGAAATATGAATTCCTAAAAAGTCTAACAAGTGAACAGAAGTTATGGAAAGTAATTGAATAGAATTAGGTACGTAATCTTCTAAAATTGTCTTAAGTAATTTTGCAAAAATGACGAGGTTCAGTCTAAATTGATTTGCGTAAAATATACAGGATTGGGATTGGTTACTAAAATTAGGGAAAGTTCTAAAAATAACTTGGGTAATTTCTGGACAAGTCACAACATTGAGAATATGACAAATCTTTGAATAAAATCACCTGTCATTATTATCCATTGTCAAACATAAATAAGGTAAATCGGGGAAGTTGCCACATTTAAGGATTTTTCGATTAGCACAGTGAAAATTGAAATGACAAGACCATGAACAAAATATATTTTATTTTTCAATATTTAATTGGTTATGCATATAAGTTAATTCTCTTCTTAGTATGAAAATAAATAAGAAATTTAAGGTTAAAGAAATTCATTTAATTAAAGCATGTTCCCCCATATATGGCCACCAGTCATGGTGTAAAATGCAACAACACCACAGTAAATAAAAAATAAGGCAAACATTACAAAATTAAATATGAAGTAATAATAACGATAGAAAAACGAAACGAAAATTAAATTCTTTCATAATTAGCTCGTGGGAACCCCCCTGAGTTCTACCCTGGACACCAAGATTGAATTGAGGCAAAGAATTACCAGACGACATTTTTACAATAACAAATAATATTTATTCACTTGAATCAATTATCAACCTTCTAAATGCAAAGAGGAATCAATATGTCTACGTCAATGGGATTTAATTTTACTTTTAAACTAAATCATGAAATATGATACTAAACAACTATTAAACTCAATATCGAACGGATTTACCATAATAAGAGGACCGAGAGATATACGCAATTTGAATTACTAGCAATCATTAACTTTCCACTAACTCTATTATTTATTTACATTTATTATCAGAGATAAATGTTTAAATATCACCTGACTTTTACTACTTCACTCCTTTCCAGTCGGCTCAACTTTCCGAATGTAGATCGCTGTCTGATAATCAGCTAGAAAATAATCACACAATCAACTTGAATCTTCTTAGCGTTCCGTCTATGTATCTCTTGGCTGAATAGCCTTCTCCGCTAACCTACAACACTCTCCTTATGTACTTTGATTCATTTGCATATCCCGTCTTCTCCTTTTAGAGCTGGTTGGAAATATGTGTGAATTTACAATCCCCAAAGACGCTCAAGAGTATTAGTGATAAAGTGCCGTAAAGATTAGTCACAAGCTTGACAAAAATAATAACAGTACAGGCCCGAAAGATAACCCACACAACATTTAACTCTGTGCAAATGATTATCATTGCAATCTTCGTACAACCGTTAGTTGCATTAGATGCACTGAATCCAGTCACACATGGGACCTTTTTTAGCATAAAAGTATCCTTTACACACAGCAAAAAAATCGTCATTATTGTCCTCATCAAAACTATCACCACGTATCTAGAGGAATTTCTTCGCTTGAGGAAGACAAACTGGCACGTCTGTTTTTCTTCTGTTTCTTCGAAGGTTTCTTGTTATTTGTTTTGGTCAAGCTTTCTTTGGGCCTTTTCCTGCATAGTTGCTCTCCTCTGTGATTCAGTTAAGATTTTTGATGTTAGATTTTTACGCCCAGTTGGTTTGCTTTTTCAGACCAGAGGAATAGGGCCGTGCTCCCGTGTTCTGTGCTGGTGATAGCAACCGTTGATGATAGACCATTTATCATTAATTGCATTTAAGTATCATTAATTATAATAGTTATTATTAATTGCATTTATATTTTATAGTATAGTATAGTTATGCATTTATATTTTTTAGTATACAGTACTACAAAAATTAAAAAAGCAACAACACATTTTAAAGTTTATTTTATTTATTTCTGAATCATGCGGCGTCTTCCCCCAAGTATAAGGGGAAATTCCACGCACGCTTATTTCCTTATTTGCTACAGCTCTGCCTCTACATGCATCGTAAGTGTAACATAATGCGTAACTCACTTATATATATTGCTAATATTTTATTTAAAACCACAAGTACGTTTATAAACTTTCAATATAGGTAACGGAATATTATAAAAGCACTTTGTAAATGTTCACAAGATCCACAAATAATGCCGATTAAAGACGATGACTTCAGATCAATTCGCAAGCCACACTTAATGTTGGAACAGACTCTTCACACAATAGGCCCAGTATTGCTATCCATCTACGTATAAAAGTGCTATTAACAAACTGGCATCTTCCTCTGAATTCTCTTACATATGCACACACACACACACACACACACACACACACACACACACACACACACACACACACACACACACACACACACACACACACACACACACACACACACACACACACACACACACACACACACACACACACACACACACACACACACACACACACACACACACACACACACACACACACACACACACACACACACACACACACACACACACACATATATATATATATATATATATATATATATATGGAATCGGTTGTGGAGTCGCCACCCAATTGAATCTCTCAACAAAACTCCAAAGACAAAACAACACGCAGTCTTCACGGGCAGGCGCAGCTGATCCAATGTTCAACACGAACTTTGCTTTTGAAGGGAGCGAGGAGAGAGAAAAAGAGACTAGACTGGGGGTGCGTGAGCAGACGTTCCCATCGTCACATCATGGAAATCTATTTGATGGAAATTTAGCTACATTTTTAATTAATTTTTGTTACGTTTCAAATAAACCAGAAGAAAGACAAATGTCTTGGACCCTTGTTGTCTCCCACAAATTATGGGGGCGTGAAAGGGATAGATAAAATCTCGAATTGATCAAAGTTTGGAACGCGTGAACAAAAGAAGCGTCCGTGAAGAAGACGCGCCGCCATTTTTTGGAAACTTCGCTCAACCTGTGTAGAGGTTGAATTTCATTCGAACCCAGCGTGAATATTCCGCCTGTGTAGAGGTAGGAACTAGTGATTTAACACCTGCGAAGAGGTGTCATTTTAACAATTTCAAGAACCATTTTTCGTCTAACGATATAACCTGCGAAGAGGTTGAGGAAACTGTGTTCATCTGCGTAGAGATGAATCAGTGATTTTCTTCAATTATTGGATACATTGTTCGTGCGAGCAACAAGGGAGCTAGAAAAAAAAGGTAGGATCTTTCCTTTTTTAAAAAAAATGTATAAAAACGCTCTTAAAAACGCTCTCTCATAAGAGTTGTAGAGGAGCTAGACGGTACTGTGGAGAGTACGGACACCATAGCTAAACTAAAGACTAAAATTGAGGAGAGTAGTACATTTGAAAGGGATGTAGATTTCGTTAAAACTTTAATTAAAAACTGTATCGATGAGAGGGTATCGCGAAACGAAAGACAGGCAACTTTAGAAAATCAGAAAATTGAGCTTGAAAAACTACAGTTAGAAAAAGAAGTCGAGCTTCAGACGGCTAAATTTAAAGCATTAAGACCAGTCAGTAGGGTAAACCTCTTTTAAAAATCGATTTTGAGTTTTTTTTTTTTCTGAAATCTACAAATCAAGACCTTTCCAATGATATAACATACAAGCCATTAGCCTTGCATAACATACAAACCATTATATGAATTAGAAGTATTTTAAAATAATTTTAAAAAAATAATCAGTTGATTTACCACGCCCATTTTGACAAATAGAAATATAAACATTGCCTTTTTAAAACTGGGGAAAAGTTGCAAAGCCTCGAGTAATTTTTATTTTTTAATACCCAAATTAACTTTAGATAATTGTATAATTGCAACTGTTAGATTTGCTAAAAACCTTTGGAGGCAATTTAAGATTTTCATGTGGGTTTTAGTAAATGTTATACTTAAAATGTAGGCATTTTTTACTGAAATTTAGGTCTTTTCTTTAGTTTAAATTCATTTTTAATTAGTTAATAAATGATTACTAAATCTTCGCGTGTTTAAGTATTGTTAAAAAAAAATTAGAATCTATGTATAATTGTGACCAGGTGAGAAATATTTACATAATGAATCTTCATTTTATAACTGCATAATGGATAATGAAGATAATATACTTAACATAGGATACTTTTACAAGGTAGGATTTTTTATAAAAATTGTTTTCTAAATGTTTTTTTTTTAAATTGTATAAATGTACTCTGTTTCTTAAATGCAATTGTGTATACTGAAGTGACAATTTTAAATATTCTTAAGCAGATATCATAACAAAAAATGACAATTTTCAATAAATTCATAATAATCATATTTTCTCGCTCAACTAAAAGTTTGTTTTTGAAAAAATTAATTAATATATTTAAAAAATTTCACTTAAGTATAAATATAAATGTATAATTAATACATATAGTCGAAAGTCTTGAGTTCATATGTTTAATAGTTTCTGAGATAAAGGTACGAGATGATACATCAAGTGTGATGTTTGTTGCCTTTGCGGGTGGATCCTAGACAAGCACACTGCTTGGCGACAAAAATTTTGGCGCCAAAATTTTTGGCGGTAAAGTTTACAATATGGCAAACCTTCCGGATTGTCCAGTCCGGTGGCTAAAATATGGTAACCCTAAAACCGGTCAAGCAAAAAAATCGGGTGAAAAGTGAACATCGTTCATTTTCGCCCTTGACCCTGCTGCAACACGTCGAGTTCAACCCTGCTCATACTTTCTTCCCACGTGTTCCGATTTTTGGCTTGATTTTGCACCGGTTGTTAGAATGGCGTGTGAAAGAAAATTCCTTGAAAGCGAGGCAACTACAGGATTTTTTCTTTTGCTTGGAAAACAAGGGAATAAGGCTGTTTTAGATTGGGTCATGAAAGAAGGATTAATTCCCTCCAGATATGAGTGTCCGAAGTGTAAAAAGGATATGCGTTTGGTTGAACGAAAGGGTACGATTGATGGTTTTGAATGCCGTTGTCGAGTACAGTCGAAAGAGAATCCCCACTTTGTTTGCCGGAGTGTAAGGAAAGGTACGTGGTTTAGTGATAGTAGATTGAGTATTTGTGTGATCTTGCGATTAACCAGGTATTGGTTTGGCAAGAGTATGAATGAGTTTGTAGTGAATGATTGAAACATTAACAAAAACACAGTGGTGGATTGGTATATGTTTCGCCGTGAGATTTGTATGGTTGCATGTGTAAATGAGAGCGCGAAACTTGGAGGAGAAGGAAAAATTGTGGAAATTGATGAAAGTTTGTTCGGAAAAATGAAATATGGCAAAGGAAAAAGAGTGAAAGGAAACTGGGTATTTGGTGGTGTGCAAAGAGATTCGAAAAAATGTTTCTTCCGTGTGGTGCCAAATAGAACGAAAGTGGAATTACTTTCAGTAATTCGTGAATGGATTTTGCCGGGAACCACGATAATTTCGGACTGTTGGAGGGCTTACAAATGTCTGTCGGTTGAGGGATACACACATCTCACAGTCAACAACAGTCTGACTTTTAAGGATCCCGAGACCGTTGCACACACTAATTGAATCGAAGGAACGTGGTCGGCCATCCAAAGAAGTTTGAAAGGTCACACGGCCCATGTGGAGGGTCAATTTGACTCATACCTTGCAGAGTATATGTGGCGTCGATCAAACGAACACAAAATGATCGACGCAAACTTCCAGGATTATCTCAAAGCAATTGCACGTGTGTATCCTCCACATGAATCGGATGACCAAAAAAAGTGACGTAAGGGATTTTTTACAATTTTTAAAATGCTTTTTTTCCTTTATTTTACTGCCTTTATCTCGTAAAAATGCTCTTTTTGCCCTTTTCTTTATTTTATGCTTTTGTGTGAATACAAGTGTTTTCAGCGTCCCTGACGCCATTAGGGAAACCCCGTTCTTTAGAATTTTTGAAGAGGAGATGAGACCGTCCCCCCCCCTTTTCCTTCGTTTCCGGACCTGACACCATTAAGGAAACCCCGTTTTCTTAAGGTTTTTGATCACCAGCTAAGACCGGCAACCCCTGATTTTTCTTCGTTTTCGTCCATGGCGTCATTTTTTGAAACATGGCTTTTGGCGCCATTTGGCGAAAAAAAATGGCGCCAAAAACAGCAGTGTGCCAGACTAGGATTTTACTGCCTTTGCGAGAAGCTTGTTGCATGCATAAAAATACATAAATTTCATGTTTAAAAACATAAAAATAGTTTTATTTTGGCTGTTTTAGAAAACATTTGTCAAGTTTAGAGTAATTTTTGAAGTTTAAACCTTAGAAAATGTCTGCAACAACAAAAAAAACCTAATGATAACTTTATAAAAAAATCCCAGAGAAACTTTCAAAATGTCGTATATATATATATATATATATATATATATATATATATAATCAGATATTTTATATATATATATATATATATATAAATACCATCTCAAATTCATACAAAAACCATATTGATACATTTTCACATTATATTTATGTTGCTTTATGTTCAAATTTGATATCTGTAAAGCATGAAAGCTACTAATTCTTCAAAAATTGATACAGAATTGAGAAAATTGATGTAATACTAGAAATTATCTCGTTAACCCCCTGAAAAATGCTATTCTGGGCAATTTAAGACTTTGTTTGCTTACTATTTTATGCAAAATAAATTTCAAAGATGCTAATGTTCAATAAAATGGGACAAATACATGTTGTAATTCATTATTTTTGTGATAAAGTGGCACTTTATAGTGAAAATTAAATTTTCTCAAAAATGATGTTTTTAAAACTGTATTCATGTTTTTCTCAGAATATAATGTATGAATGTAATGAATTCCCCCCTCATGTTACTTATATGTAACTATATATATTCATGTGAGTTTTTTGGGGATTTTCCCGAAATATTTGACTGGAGTCCATATATCGTGACAAAAAACGTCAATTTTTTAAAAAATTCATAGTGATATTTTTATGTTACATGTTTTTGAGAAAACTAAACAATATATTTTAAATATTTCACTTAATTGTAAATATTAATGTTTATTTATTGTTCAGACAAGTTTTTAAGCTTTAATAATTCAAAAGTTTTTCAATAATAGGTAACTAACAACAACTCAGATGTGTAATGCTTTTTGTCGTTGCGAGAAGTTTGTTACATGCATAAAAATACACCAATTTCATGTTTAAAAACATAAAAACAGTTTTATTTTTGACTTTTTTAGAAATCCTTTGTACAGTTTAGAGAAAATTTTGAATTTGGAAACTTTTAGAAATTGTGTTTGCATGGAAACATACAAATCCATAATTACATTTTTCTAACGTCGTAAAATCACATATTCCCAAATCATGACTTTTACATATTGATACATGTTTACATTATATTTATGATGTTATAAGGTCAAATTTGATATTTATAATGCATTGAAGTTAAAAATTCTTCACAGATTGTTACATAATTTGTGAAAATTGATGCAAAATGCTAAAAAAAATCTCGTTGAACAAAAACTGAAAATTACTATATACTATGTATTTTCTGAACATTTTAAGGCTTTTTTGTTTCATATTTTATGTTTAAAAAATTAAGAAGATACTAATGTTTAATAAAATAGGGCAAATACATGTTGTATTTCATTATTTTTGTAATTAAGTGCCTTTTTACACTTAAAATGCAATTATCTTAAAATGATTGTTTTCAAAGTGCGTGTACCTTTTTAATAGAAAATAATGATTGAAACTACTTGCAATTTTTACTGCACATAAATAATATGTAACTATATATAATGGAGCTACTTTCTGGGAGATTTTCCTAAAATATTTTGCTCAGAAGCAGTTATCGTAAAAAAAATGACAATTTTCACAAATTTCAAAGCGATACTTTTACGATGAATTTTTTTTGAAAAAAGTAAACAATATATTTGAAACATGTTACAATTATTTAAATAAAAAAGCCTAATTATTATACAGCCAAAATTTGAAGTTTTTATGTTTAACAATTTCTGAGAAACAGGTTCCTAAAATGGCTCAATTTAACATTATCGGTATAGGGCCTACCGACTACCCTTAAGTTTAAATCCTGCAGCTAAAACGGAAGAGAAATAGCTCGAAACAGACATAGAAAACATGATTAAAAGCATTAAAACTTTATCTCTTCCTGTTCCCACCAGATCTGAAAATTTTAATCTGTTCTTCCAATCATCAGAACACGCATTTTTAACTAAGAAAATTAATGACGAATATAAATCTGAAATTTTAATAAATCTTTTAGGCGAAAGAGCTCATAATGTCTTATTGTATATTAAAAAGGAGGAATTAAATGACTATGAGAAACTTAAATCAATAGTACTCAGAGAATTCTAAGTAACCCCTCGCGAGTGTTTAAACTCATTTAAAAATGCTGTAAAATCATCAGGCGAGACATACATCTAATTTGCTGCAAGATTGACGGCAAACTTCCAATATTATTGTTAAGAAAAGTTAAAAAAAGTCAATTCCTTTGAATCTCTATGTGATCTTTTAATTTCTGATAGATTATTTGAAACTTTAAATAAGGAAACCACAACTCATATTGGCATTCGAGAAGCGGAAGACTGGTTTAGGCCTATTGATTTAGCTAAAGATTGCGATATTTATATTTCATATAGAAGCGGATCGCGTAAGGAAACTCCTATTGCTTGTGGATATACCGAAGTCCCCTTTAAAATAGATCACGAAACTATAAACCAAAGAGTAGAGGTAGCTATCCCCCCAAAATCTTGAAAGACAAAATAAAAATTGCTACATATGCGGTGATTCATTTCATTATGCAAGAGATTGTGAGAAGCGTTTTAAGCCTAAAGAATCTAGCAGCCACACCTATAATAGAAAAACGAGAATAGTTTGAAAGTCAAAAGCGACAAAACAACAAAAAAACGATGAGTTCGTGCAACGGCTCCAATACGTAAACATTTTTGTAGAAAATCAGCCCGTAATAGCCTTGATTGATTCAGTTTGCCATATCCCAGTTTTAAATTCCTCACTGATTACATTCAACAAACCTCTCGAAGGAAGAATAACATTAAGCTCATGTTTTACGAAAAGAGCGTCGTAGACGTGGCGTCAGTGAATATTTCTCTTACTCAGCACTCTCCCAGTTTAAGTGTTCGAACGGCAATATCACTGACCTTGACTGAAGGATTTATTATACATCCCAGTGTATATACTGAAATAAAGAAAATAAGTCATGCGAAGAGTGATGTTTTGTTGAGTGAAAGTGAATCCTTTTTGGGTGCTTATTCTATTTTTACTGTTGCAAATGTAATAGAAAATTCTAGTTATGTTTGTCACATGTTAAAAACTTTAATATTAGAAATGATTTGAGTTATCTGATTAAGAATTATAAACCTAATAAAATTAAGAGTACTAAGTTAAAAATGAGTATTATATTGAAATATGATATTCCTGTGTGTCAGAGAGCCAGACGTTTATCTTATTCTGAAAAATTACAGATAAACGATCAAATTGATGATTGGTTACAACAGGGTATTATGAGAGAAAGTTGTTCTGATTATTGTTCACCTATAGTATTGTGTAAGAAAAAGGATGGTAATTTAAGAATCTGCATTGATTATCGCAAAATTAATTCGAAAACTGACAAAGATCGGTATCATTTACCCTTAATAGAAGAAGTTCTAGATCTGTTGGGCAGTCGGGAAATTTCTTCTCAACTCTATTGATTTAACAAACAGATTCTTTCACGTTGAAATGGAAGAAAGCAGTAAAAAATTTACTTCATTCGTCACACATAATGGGCAATATGAATTTAATAAAATTCCATTTGGTCTTTGTAATAGTCCGAGTGTTTTTCAAAGAGTTATCAATCACGTTTTCCGAGACCTTCTTAAAGATGAAGTTGTCATAATCTACATGGATGATATTATTATCCCTTCTTCGGATGAACTTGACGAGTTAAACTGTTTAACTAGGGTGTTAAAAACTGCATCTGAATATGGATTAGAATTAAATTTTAAAAAATGTAACTTCCTCAAGTCAAAGATTGAATTCTTGGGACACATAATTGAAAAGGGTACAATTAAACCTTCTTTGGACAAAACCAACGCAGTTCAGAATTTTCCAGAACCTAAAAACGTGAAACAGGTCCAAAGCTTCCTTGAACTGTCAGGTTACTTTCGAAGTTTATCCAAAATTATTCCATAATAGCCAAACCTCTCAGTGATTTACTACGGGATAATGCTGTGTTTCATTTCGGACCTGAACAGCAATTAGCATTTCAAACTTTACGACAAAAACTTTCTGCGAATCCGGTGCTTCATATTTTCAAACAAGGTGCAAGATTTGAATTGCATACTGATTCTAATAAATTTGGTTATGGTGCGATTCTGTTGCAACAATCGGACGATAGTAAACTTCACCCCGTACACTATTTTAGCAAGAAAACCACTCCCCAGGAGGAAAAATATTCAAGTTATGAACTTGAAGTTTTGGCTATAATCGAATCTCTTAAGAAATTTAGGAACTATCTCGTTGGCAACAAATTTAAAATTGTAACTGATTGTTCGGCATTCCAAAAAACTATGAGTAAAAAACAACTCCTAAAATTGCTAGATGGGCCTTATATTTAGAAGACTTTAATTATGAAATTATTCATCATCCAGGCAAACAAATGAGACATGTAGATTGTTTAAGCCGGTATCCTGTTATGACCATAACATATGATGAAATAACCACTAAACTAGCAAATTGTCAGCGAAATGATGAGTACATTAATTCATTAAAAATCCTTTTAGAAAATAAGCAAATTAATGATTTTGTTGTTAAAAATGTCTTATATAAAATTGAAAATGATAATGATGTTTTGGTAGTACCTCGACAGATGCAAACAGAAATTGTTAAAAATATTCATTCTAAAGGACATCTTGGTATTAATAAAACTAAAAGCATGGTAAAACAAAGTTTTTATTTTCCTAATGTTAGAAAATGTGTTGAAAATGTTATTAATAATTGTATTGAATGCATTCTTGTAAACAAAAAACGAGGGAAAGGTGAAGGGTTGTTAAATCCTATTCCTAAGGAAAATATCCCTCTTAGCACTTACTATATTGACTTTTTAGGTCCTTTGCCATCTACAAATAAAAACTATAACCACATTCTTTCAATAATAGATGCATTCACTAAATTCGTATGGTTATATCTCTCTCCCGTAAAGTATACTTCTTCCTGTGATGCTCTAGAGAAACTTAAGCAACAAGAGATAACATTTGGTAATCCTCACCGTATCATAACAGTAAAGGTACTGCATTTACTTCAAAAGAATTTCGAGAATTCTGTGAGAATGAGAACATCCAACATCTAAGCATAACAACTGGAATACCCCGAGGGAACGGACAGATTGAACGGATTCATAGTTCTCTGATCCCAATTTTTTCCAAGCTATCCATTGATGAACATCGAAATGGTACAAGTTTGTTCCAGCCGTATAGAGAACACTCAATTTAACAATTTCACGAAGCACTCAGATGACGCCGTTTCAACTCTTGACCGGAGTAAAGATGAGGACCAAACAAGATCTTGGGATTCTAAAACTATTGGAAGAGGAAATCGTGGAGATATTCACCGAAAATCGTGAAAAAATTCGGTAGGAAGCCAAGCGAAACATTCTGAAGATGCAAGAGGAAAACTGTCGAAATTTTAATAAGAAACGGAAAAAGGCGTACCAGTATGAGATCAGAGTATCGTCGCCATCCAACGGACACAGTTTGGAACTGGCTTGAAACTGAGGTCTAAGTTCTTCGGTCCCTATGAAGTCGTAAAAGTAAAACCTAAGGGTCGATATGATGTCAGAAAAATTGGACTGCATGAAGGACCCAATACTACATCCACAGCAGCAGACCACATGAAGATGTGGAGAGAAACTGTCTAATTCAGCAAAATTATGCTATGTTAAATCTTTGTGTATTTGTTGTATAGTCCTTGTCTGTTCCGTGTTTTTTGTATGTTTCAGATTCTCCTCGGGTCTCCATGAAAAAAAAAAAAATTAAGTACCGCTGCGGACAGCGTGCGGTCAGGCTGGCCGTAGTGGAATCGCGCGCGCGCGCGCGGTTGTGGAGTTACCACCCAATTGAATCTTTCAACAAAACTCCAATGACAAAACAACAAGCAGTCTTCGCGCACAGGCGCAGCTGATCCAATAATCAACACGAACTTTGTTTTTGAAGGGAACCAGGAGAGAGAAAAAGAGACTAGACTGGGGGTGCGTGAGCAGACGTTCCCATCGTCACATCAAGGAAATCTATTTGATAGAAATTTAGCTACATTTTTTAATTATAATTTTTGTTACATTTCAAATAAACCAGAAGAAAGACAAATGTCTTGGACCTTTGTTGTCTCCCATATATATATATATATATATATATATATATATATATATATATATATATATATATATATATATATCAGGCAAAATAATGCTTGATATATTTGTTAATGGATAACCCAGTAGTATAGGCAAATTTCAGGTGAAGGTTGCCTGGCCTCAAAACATTGTTGAACCTACATTCTAAGAGTTTGCTAATGTGCTACTAGGGCTACTTATTTCTGACTATACTGACTACTATAGTTCTACTTACGCTTATTTAGGATTATAACTATATATATATATATATATATATATATATATATATATATATATATATATATATATATGATTGTACACACAATTTCGTAAAACGTTAAAATATTGAGAGTTGGAATCTAACTACCTGTTCTAAGTTCATTTTATACCTAAAAATTCTTTAAGTCGCTAATCTTAGTTTGGTGTGTGTATAAATTACACACTTAAAGAATTTTGAAGATAATCGTGCTTCTATATATTTAAAATAAAAATTAGATATTCCTCCAGAAAGTAAACAAGGAGGAAAAATTCTTAGCAGAGGTACTCGTGTCACAGTTGAAGTCTTCATAAGGGGATTCGTTTGTAAACCATCCGAAAATATATCGAGTAATGAAAAACGAAGTTTCTCTTACCAGCTGCAAAACATTTGAGTGGCTCAGAAGGTGTTCCACAATTAGTTCCTATACCGTCAGGACTTGCCATATAAGGAGTATTATTAATACGCTGAGTACGCAACTGGCCTGAAAATAATCAATGAAATATAACTAAAAAAATTTTGCCTTGTTGTTAAAATACTCGTACAATTAGATGAAAAGGTCTACACAAATAAATTTTTTTATATAAATCCTCAGGAAACAAATTAGAAACTTTATTCTTAGATCAGTGCTAATATGTTCCTGGTAGATATGATCACCCTCGTTATAGACGTATAGCATTCTTAAAAAGATAATATCTACTCATTCTAAGCATTTTAAGACATAATTATTCTATGTAGTTACCACACATATGGATGCTCCTTTAAGTTTGCTTGAATGTAAGTTGCTATATAAAGAATAGTACTAAGAAATAAGGCTTGGAAATTAATTTACTTCTAGATCTGGGTCTTTATGCAGCAAAAATAGTGGCAGAAATACAATTGATAAATGAATTATTTCTAAGTATTTTATGAAATTTTTCCAGGCAGAAATACAAACTTGAAAATTAAACATATTGTCACCGTATTTTATTTCTGTTTATTGAAAAAAATGTACTATATGGTAAGTTGTACAAGACTATTGACTCAAATAAATATAATAAACTATTATAATATACACTTCTTAATAAGTATTTATTACCTTTATTAAAAGATCGTAATGTTTTTGTCCTATCAATAGTTGAACCGTATATAGTAGAACCATCCAGAAAAGATGTCGCTTTGTTCAGCTGTTCTCGTCTTCCTGTCAGGAATTGAGAATTACTATTAAACAGAAATGCGTGTGCCAAAAAATTTTAGAGTTTAGCTACTGATTTAAAAAATTATCCTATTTAGTGTAAAATAAAATAGCTTTTTTAAAATGTGTATATGAAGGCTCTCTCTTATATTCGTGTAAAATATAGATACTACTTTATATTTATTTTCTTATAGTAGAAAGAAGTGTTTTATTTATATAGATTAAGTTAAAAAAATAAAATGAAGAATATAATGCTTTAAAATTCTAATTTTATTTTCTATGAATATATATTAAATTGTATAAATATATAATAATTGGACACACACACACAACATTTCTTTAACTATTTATAATAACAATAACTTATTTTATGGTTCATTTCTGTTCCTGATTTCTTACCTCCACATTCACCGTGAACAGGGGTAGATCTAACGAAATTTAGACACTTTACATTTCTAGGCCCGTAGAAAGGATCTCCTTCAGGTATATCAATCTGAAGACATTCTTTTGGACGACTTTCAGGATACTTGTCAAATTTCTCATCGCAGCATGGGATACTATCTATAATTAATTTCAATTTTCACGGTTAAAAATTCATAAATGAAATACTTCGAAATACGGGACTTAAGTATCACTCACTATTAAATGAGCCAAAAAATTGAAGGTTGAAAAAACTGAAATTGGTTAAGCTGAATTGTATGAAGAGCTGTTAAAATAAATTAACAATAAGACTGAAAAAAAATCGTATTATGCATGATATTTACTGTAAGTCTTAAGATAAAAATTATAGACTACAAGTAAATAAGAATACTGTTTTATTTAAAAAAAATCAATTACTTGAATGAACCCTTTTGTCTGCTGACAGATCGCTTGAATCGTGGTAAAGTAAAAGTACATATATATTGCAATGTATTTGTGTGGAAAAGTGATAAGATTCTGTAACGGGTTCTCACGCGCATTGAACTAACCTTAACTCTGACTTATTTACTCTGAATGTTGGATATGGGAACATTTTGTGAAAATATATGCAAATGAACATTACTATTTTAGTAGAAGGAGAGTAGTAAATAGGGTAGAGAAAGGATGGAAGTGATACATAGAAGAATTAGACGGCGTTATAGAAGCGTTATTAATGTCAGAGCAACTTTGCAATAAAAGATGCCTGTGGTTCTTGCTATTACAAATCTACCATTTAGAGATCGCGAAAAAACTTTATTCTTATTAGTTAGAGTCTGGTTAAATTAAATTGCTCTACATACTTAATTTATTTTGATAGTGATTGAGGATTTTGACATGGATCAATCGTCAAATAACTAAAAAACTTGATATTTTTAAATGACATTGAGTGAAACACTAGAAGCAGATAAGAGTTGAAAAAATGGATATATACTCAAATCCTGAAACTTTTATATTATCCTCTTTCATAAAAAACCTATCAATGGAACTCCCTACAGCTTTTTAAAGTAAATTGCTGCTTAAATAGTAATCACTTCCTATAAATATCATCATAAAAAGTAAGATTTATAAATTTTATAGTATATTAGGATATAACATAATTCTTGAAAAACTATGTAGCATGAAATATGAATAATTAAAAAGGGGTTCATATTAAGTTAATACTTGTCATAAATAATTTTTAAACAGTTTATAAACTTATCTCTACAATAAACCAAAAGAGAACTCAATGGTATATGAATTTTAATTTTTGTAACAAAACAAATTTAAACACACGTTTGAAAAAATATATTTAATTACTGCGCTTTTTGATTACTAATGTTATGAATTACATGTGATTTTTTTAAAAATCTTGTTTGCACGCGCTTCGTTGGTTGAGTACTAGTTATTAATAAAATGTAGTAGATTAAATTTTTTGTTCGTGTTTTCTTACACACAATTCCGGCTATGCAAATAATTAAATGAAGAATGTTCTTTTTTTGATTCTAGGCAAAATCTAATGGCACAGACCAACAGAAAAAGAATTACTTGTGTTGATCGCAGTTTGAACCATATCGTGATCTATGATGAGTCCAAAACTAATAAAGAGTGATGTGACATTAAGATCGGGTTTCATCTTTTTGGAATATAATTTGTGACTCAAATATCGCGGGTTTGGCAGAAGATTTCCACTCTTTGAAGTTCGGACACTGGACACTCCTGAAAAACATCAACACATGGGAAGGTTAATTTCAGTTGGAGATGAATTCTATCACTAAAACATAGAAGTTTGGAGAAATTCCCAATCTCACTCACCATCTCCGTAGCCGGGTGCAACCATTCGAACAAAAGGAGTTCCGCTTTTCCCCCAGGTCGGATGGACTGGATTGTTGCACGTACCATCTATTTTTCTGTATTTGTAAGCCGAAAAGCATCGAGTTCTCCAAACTGGCTTGCATTCCTTTGGCATGAAGGATATATCAATGCTGAAATTATATATTAGGAGATATATATATTTCGTGAGTGGGTGTGTTTGTCATACACACAAATCTCGAATGTCGTAAGGCATCGAATATTTAAATATATATGTATAGTAAGTGGTTTCATAACTAACGCTTTCAATGTTATTATGTTATTTGAGCTGGATTGAACTCTATTGACTTGAGCTAAGTGACTTTTGCCAACAGATTTGCGGATTCGTTAGCGATAATGATATCCAGCACAGAAGAGACCCAAGGTATTTCATTTGGACTCTTTAATTTTATTTTACATCTTTATTTTATGTACGTGATAAAATATCTATAAGAAAAACTCGCTATATATTCCTCAGTTATAATACGACTCTAAAATGATGACTGAAAGAAGATTAAATTTGATTTTAATTTACATCGCATTCTGAAGGCTATCGGGGACAGATTGCGCAATTTTGTCAAGAACAACACCTCAGTTGGCACCCCCTCGCCCTAATTTCACACCACTCCAACGGAAAGAGAACCATGATAAGTTGAACGTGCATCAGCCACTCTACACGGTGGGTCTTCAATTGCTTCAAGTCCGCTATTCGACCACGCAAGCTACGAGTTCACGACCATGACCATTTGGCTACTACGTTGAAGTGAAAACACTACAGTTTTTCTACTAAAAGGATCCTAGTACACCTTTTTCCTCATTTAACAAACAAAGAAGGAATGCATTTCTGTGGACTGAAACAAGTTTTCAACTGATGTGTGACGAACGCATAGTAAGTTACATAGAATTAAAACATCACCTTCTCAAATCATATTTGGGATCGGAGAGAACATCATTATTAGTGCAATTTTAAGGTTTTATTAAAAGAGTATCTCTAAGATTTTAATAATTTTACTCATTCTTACTTGGAAAGATGTCTATTATTAGCAAATTTTCCGGCACAAGAAAATTCTAAAGCTTTCTCTTTTAAAATATGTAAAACAAAAAGAAAGAAAAGAAATAGATAAAAAGATTGCATTTTAAGTGTGGGTTTTAATTTTTTAAATCAGTTATAGTAAAGTGTTTTTAAGTACAAAAATTGTAATTAAATTTTTTTACCGAGTTTTCAAATGCAAAAATAAATATGAAAAATTATCAATCCTTATTAAAATCTTTTTATAACATGTGTGATTTTTTACTTGTTTACTGAGAAAATATTTTGAAAAATCTCAAGTATGTAACATCCCCTTCCCATCAATATACGTAGTAACAAATCGCAAAATTACATCGTCTACTTTTGTATATTTATTGAGGTTTATGATAAAAATTATTTCATTATAATTTTAAATGACAGAGTTTTCCATATAATAGTTATTTCTATACGATACGAAGTTTGTTCATTAAGTTTTTAAAATTAAATAAATCTGAGATGATCTTTTCTTGTTAAATGCATGGTTTTGTTTAGTTGTGACAAATATAACAACAAAAATATAAATATGTCCTAAAAAATGCTTTTTTTATCACAACGTGTTACATCACAGTTTGGTTAGTAGAACAGACGTAAACATTTTAGCTGTTTTGATTATTATTCTGACGCAATGGTGTCAGAGGAAGCAAACTGTATGTGAAGCAAATCGACTTAGTGTTAGGCAGTAGGGCATCAGATCAAATATTTGTTGAGCAGCAGAAAGCCCGAATCTCTCTTATAAAATATTTGGAGAATTCTTAAGAATATGAATACAGAACAATTATAAGATTCTATGGCAGAAATGGTAAGAAATCTCCATAGATTCACTGAACCATTTAATTTCTTCCGTGCTTAAAACGTATGGAAGTAACCTTTTGATAATCAAACTGAATGAATATTTTTAATTATTTTGCTCACACACACAATGAAGTACACTTGCATACTATTATCTTTTGTTTAGTTACAAATTAACCCAATATATACCAGGTGTTCCGAAAATGACCGACGATTTGAATAATCAGTTTGAAAACTGAAGGCGATAGAAATGTACAATTTGTTGTATTCTGCTTAGGTACAAGAGGTATATTCTCACCTAGTTTCAAAATTAGTTACAAAGTTCGTCAACAGGTGGCACTTCAGACTGCGAAAAACTAAAAAAAAATGTTTTTTGTCTGTTTCGTTAAACATGCACAGCATTTTGGTGTGTTCCAACGAGTAAACCATTCTCGAAACACACGTCATAATGCCGATATGTCAAATGGAACAACCAAATCACATTTATTTATAGTTCCTAATCGGAAGCCCCATCTGTTGACAAACTGTGTAACTAATTATAAAACTTGGTGAGAATGAATTGCCTGGTTACTAAAGCAAAATGCAGCAAACCGGTCATTTTTATATCAACTTTCTTCCTTTTTTAAAACTTAATTTTCAAATCGTCGGTCGTTTTGGGGACACCTGGAACGTAATGTTATTTAAATAAAATGTATTTTAACACCTAGTAGTGTTATTTTTCCAAATTCATTCATTTGCAGTTATTTCCTAAGTGAACAAACTTCAATGAAATTAGCTATGAATCTATAAATATCTTCAAAGAATATGGGCATGAATATTTGAGCACTCTTTCTGTTCAATTATAATATATATATATATATATATATATATATGTGTGTGTGTGTGTGTGTATGCATTCCATCTCGACAAACTTTAATTATACATAGAGATTTTGTTCATTACAAAAGTAAGAAATACAATTAACAGTAAAACTATGAATGTGAACACTTTCTTGATTATAAGTATACATACCATTTTCCTAAATCTCTTCGAACTTTCTCCGCCATTAATGCACAGTTCACCAAAGATTGAGAAACCGCTGGAGCTTGTAAGAAGTTTGCAAAAGGGCATCCTGATGGTGCAGCAACACCTGAATAAGAAATATTTTGTTGCAGTTACCTATTTTTTTCATAGCTTTTGCGCTGAAACCATTTGTGATAAACATTCTCAAATCTGGATTCTAAAATACTACATGGTGGGAAGCAAAAAAAGTCAACTTCTTTTGGAAAATCTTTGCAATTAGTTTCTTCTGTTTGTGTGTTCTCATAAGAGTGTATAATAGCACATTTTCTTAGTACAAGATGAAGTAATATACCTTGAAGAAATTAGGCTTTTTAATAAAGTTTTAGAGGTATCGAAGGAAAAAAGATATAAAATTAAAGAATAGTATAAAATGCAGTATTATGGAATGTTGCCAAACATCTTAAGTTCTACAAAAAAAACCTAGGAAAAAAACGAATTCAGAGAGAATCTTCTCAGACTCACATTGCTATTACATTGGTGATCATAAAAGGTTATTATACGATAATCATTATTGATCATATAACCTTTAAATGATTTGATACACTGATGTTAACAACATTTTTAACAACACTCTAAACTAAGGAATTTATCCCATTCCTTCAATAAACCTTTACCATGTTGTTTCCGAATTGCAGGTTTCAATCTAGAATCACCTCTGTTAACGTCTGTATTTGAACTAATACAAATGCTATTGTTGATGGACCTAGTAATTTTGAGCTATGGTCAAGTGATACGGATGACTCCTGAAAGGAACTTGTTCGTCTAGCATCGACATTCAGACCACCGTTTAGACCCAGATAGATTTAACGTGCATCAGTCCCACTGCACAGCGAATCTTTAGTGGAATCAAGATTCCAACACGTGGCGCGACCACTCCAATACCACGACTGCTATTAGTTTAGCCATTGGTACTTTGTGTTTCCTCCACTTGGCTGATACAAATAATGTACCTTTACATGGCTGGAGTGTGAAAAATGTCCTGGAACATCAAGTCTTTATAAGTTGTGGAGATTCAATTATTTTAGACCACTGTTTGTTCTCTTTCAGCGTGAAAACGCGCTTGATAAGTTGGTATTAATATATTACCTTATTTGATGAAACGTATCTTTAGTTTAATAAGAAGTTTTTAACAAAAAAATTCGTTGTTTATGTTCATTACATTATATGGTACGAATATATTCAATGATTTTTTTTTGTGATGCAAGTGAAGGACTGAAAAGCGAATATGTGGAAAAACAAACTACCACCTTTGATTTAACCTTTTAATGATTATTTATCTTACAAGAAAATTGCACAAAAATAAGTGCAAATAAAAGTATTCTAATTAAAAATAAACCAACTATCTTCAATTATGTTATAAATTGTCTAGTATTGCCATTGGATATGTAAAATAGAAAAAAAAATTGGGAATAAGAAATGGTTTTCTAAGTATCTTACTTTTTTAGGAAATATTATGGACACACGAAAAATAGAAGAAGGAATCTATTGTTTCGACAAGAGAAAGAAAGAATTGATGAAAACAAATTCCTCAATGTTTTTTATGACAACAGAACTTTAAATGGAAGGTACAATTAAGTGAATAAAAAATAAAATCATAATAGAGTTGTAGAAAGTAAAAATTCAGTCCTACAAGGTATGAATGAGCAAATAAAAATCTCAACAAATTGGATTTTTAGATGGTTAATTTCATTTATAAAACTTTGAGTAAAGCTAAATTTTTTTTATATCCTTTAAATACACTATGCAACAAAAAACCACTTTTTGTCTATTTCCTAGTTTTAAATAGTCTATTCTTACTAATTTTGGGTTAAAAAAACGAATATGTAAATGAAATTTATTTATTAGCTCTTGTTTTTAAGATATACCACATCCCATCCATCAATTTATGGATAAATTTGAAGTACAAAACATTACTAAGAAATACAATACAATAAGTGATGTTTCAAGAAACAGTGTTCATATCAGAAATCAGTAGTATTTTTTAGTTTATTTTTTGTGAGCATTTCCTTTTAGATTGCCTCTTGTATGTCGAGAGAGAGAGAGAGAGAAGCTCGAGAGTATCCCTTATAACTGTCCAGCAGTAGTCTGTGAGCATTGACTCATCCCAACGACCCTGATATATACATTCAATTGCTGCGATATCTTGATGAAACCTTTCATCATGTTCATCATTTTCAGCTCTACAGTTCTTAAGGAAAAAAATCAAGATTGGAATGTAAACATATGGATCTTTAGACACATATTGCATCCTGGGTCATGGAACTCTTTTGTAGAAGTTCTTTCTCCGACTGTTGATGGTTCTCACCTTTTTTGCTGCCTAAAAATCCTCGTACCACACTTTTAAAGGCTTCACAGGCTATTTTCTCTTTCCCTTTGTGACGGGTCTTTACGCGACCTTCTCACTAATCCTCTTGGGGAATCTTTGGGCTAGCATTCGCGTTTAATTCACAGCCCTGCCTCTCAAGAAGAAACTCTGATATGAAGATTAGTTAGAGTAAATAAAGTCAGAGTTTGGTAATTGTAAGAGAGAAGGAGCGGAGAATCTGTTACAAAGGTGAGATTTAATTGAGTTACACAACGTGAGTTAAGAACGGAGTTTGCCACTATACTAATTTAGTGGATTGGGAATTTATAGTCTAAGATTGATTAGGTTAAGTTGAACTGTTTACTTGCGCTTGTTCACTTAGAGTTATTGCTTTCTTTATATCCCTCCTAGGGCTTCCTCTTGCGGTTTAACTTTGTGATTGATTAGTGTGCTTGAATAATAATAAATAGTAGTTATTATGGATGTTTCTGGTCACGCTTTGTTTCCTCCCACACCCTTAGGCAGACAGGACGGTGAGGGAGCGACTTCAGGGGGAAGTCGCTCACACCTTCCAGAATTTGATCCAAAGTGGCGTCCTTCATAATTTTGCGCATTTGATGGCTCACGACGATTCCCTCCTTAACCTTTGCATCGCTCAATCTTGGGAATTTCGATCTAAGGTATTGGAAAGCCTCTCCATTCTTTTTCATGGATTTCACAAAGTTCTTCATGAATTCCAGCTTAATGTGCAGGGGTGGAAACAGAATTTTATTTGGGTTTACTAGAAGATCATTTGGGACATTTCTCTCACCGGATTTTAAATTTCTAGACGGCCATTTTTCTTGTATGTGGTGACAAATTTATCTCTACTGTCCTACAAACTAAGAAAACAGCAATACTTGTTACAGCATAACTGCATTCCCATGAGTAAAACAATGACTTTTAAGTCACCACAGATCCATTTATGATCTTTGTACTAACTATAGAAGTCATTTCACATTTGCATAAATTTCTTTCACATGAACCGAACGTCCAATGGGAATGAAAGGAAGAAGGTTGCCGTTGTGTAGTAATACTGCTTTCAAACTAATCTTGGAAAAATCTATAAACAACCTCCAGTATTTAGATAATAACCGATGTTCATGAAATTCATCAAGCCATTGACATTATACATGCAACTACATGTTCTTTCTTCTCAAAGAAAAGAAGATTCTTTTCAGGAATCCTGTACTCTGTAAACTTGACACCTGGTAGATAGATTCCATTGCTGCAGTCTGGATGCCAGAAGCTCTGCCTTCTTCTTTGGCAAGTAAAGGTCTCTTATACGAGGTCACTCAATTCAACTTGATTTAGTCTGTGGGATACATTCAAATATTCTGCCTCGAAATATGGGTCATGGGATTTTCCAGGTCTCTGATGAATTCTTCTTCAATATAATGCTTTACAAACTCAAACTTTTTAGGGGAGCGGACAAGAATTGGCATATCAGCTGAGTGAGGAACCGGCTGAATGGATGAGGGAATGCAGGGATAGTACAAACGGTCTTTCTTCTTTCTTGACGAACCCATGTTCATACGGGGTCGTCATAGAAAAATAACAATTGTCGGCATGGTTAGTTGACTCACGCTAAACCATGGGTACATCAAACTGCATTGAACCCACCCAGCCACTCTTGCAGTCTCACTGAGCAAGAGTTACAAAAGACGTGTGGGGCCTATGGTTTATTCTATTCACCTACCACCGCTCCGAAGTAAGCTGTCTTTACAACAGAGCTGATAGCTCGCTTCTGGGCTGCAAAAGTTATTTCGCCACAAACGTAACAAAACTTGTCAAGGTTATTAACATAGTTCCGTGACATTCTGATTGCAGGAAATGGAAACATTTGAAGGATCTATTAAAGAGAAACTTGTGACAGGGCTTTTATCTAGATATCTATTAACTGTCCTCTTGGGATTTCTTTGGGAATGAAATGGCAATTTTTGCCAACCAACTCAAGAAGAACGAGTATACGAGCTGTAAATTAGGTATGTAAATTAGGAATCATATATATATATGAGAAGTTTGGCATTCGCGTGGTCGCTAGGTGTTGTTAAGTAGAAAGATAGTCGCAAGATGATATGAGATATAGTCTAGAAGAGGAATCCTAATCCTGGAAATTAGCCTTACAGTGCCGGTGAAAATTAACCAAAAGGGGGTCCGAACCCAACGGAGTATAACCAGATTAAAGCCAGAACAGAAGTAATAAGGACCGTAGCTGTTTATCTAGGATATAGCGGCAAGATTGATAAGTTAAACTTTAAGTATAAAGCTTTTACTTGTGAGATAGTATTTAATCTATAAAGTTAGATTCAGTGGTTAGTTGTGCTATCGAATGGTAATAAGTGTTGCATCTTCTCGTTCTTGATCATACTCCTTAGATTATTCTTGTTGTTGTATTGTGTTTAAACTAAGAGAGATCTTAATAAACAACTTTAGTATGAATGACTTAAGTAGTTCTTTGTTCCTCCGTACAGACACAGGTCGCGTGGATAGTGTAGAACGGAGATTCCCATCGTCAAGGACATCACAAACTGCTTTTTAACACTTTCTGGTACGTTCCACGTTGCTGGTACAAGCAGTCTTTCAGACCTAAATATAGTTGACTTGATTTACCTTGAGTTGTAAAAAGAAAAAGAGCGAATGTCACTTGAATCATGCACTATTGTCTGTTCTTTGTTCTACTGATGCTCTTCATTCAAAACTCGCCTGAAATGATGGCGCTGTTACACGCCTTTCGTAGATTTCAAAAATCGATTCTGAGGCAAGTGCTTCCATTTACCCACTCAAATGAAAATCCCAAAGATTATACTCAGAAAGTAAAGAGGTGGAAATATAGCTATTTATGAGTATGGAGGAGTTCTGATTCTTGAAAACAAGAGCTAATCTGGAGTTTTTATGGTGATTTTCGTGTTTAGCGGGCTAAAATACTTCATAACAAACTATTTTTGAGCCCGAACATTTTTGGTGTTTTCCTAGTGTTACCAAATGTGTTATATTTATTATTTACGTACAAGTTTCTTGAAGCAATTAAAAACTATGGAACGAGCTTAGTTGCTTGACTTTTAAAAGAAATTAAATTTCAATACAAGGAAGATTAAGGAATTATCATTAAATTGATTTGATTTGATTTTTGCACTCTAAAGCAACACCAGGGCTATAGGCACACAATGGACCTTTTTTATCCTCTGTCAAGTGACAAGGGCAACATCTTAGCTGGCTTCCTACTCTTCAAGCTTCCATACCATGCCAACGTGAGGGCTTTGAGCCACGGCAGATTTAACGTACAAAAGACTATCTACACGGCGGGTCTTCAGAGGATTCAAGACTCGAACTCATCGGCCACGAGTTCCTCGGCTACCACGGCAACTTCAGTTGGTTTAAAGCTTTCCTTTCAATGCATTTTTTATAGTTGCATACTTACTTCGATTTGAAAACTTTGTGCACTTTTCACTTATCTCCTTCTGCATTTCATATTCACGACTCATTTCAGATTTCAGTTTCTTTTCTGCAGTTTCCCATGCTTCTAAAAATTCTTGCATATCTTTTACAGTTTTGTCATCTAAGTAAGAGATTAAGATTATTCATCTTTAGAACAAAAGTATAAGCTTTTTATAACTGTGCTAGAAAACATTGTTGAGGTATGAAACACAGCATAGATATTGAATCATTCAACATATTTTTACATAGCTATTAAATTTATTCTTTGGTAGAAGAAAACAAAAAAAAATAGGTTAAGTAACATAGTGTAGAATTAATAATGCAAGGAATTTTATAAAATTATTTTATTAAATCTAAATTGCAAATGTTCCAGTGTGAAAGAATGAGAGCAACTTTAGTCCTAAGCTTCTGAAAAAATATGTGAAATTCTAAATACCACGGAAAAATGATAATGCGAAACTAAATGCAGACAGACAACTAATCAACAAAAGTTTTTACTGATATTTTTAAGAATTAAAAATGGAAGCTTATAATATTAATATTATGGTTATCTGTTTCAATGTCAAGGACATGCATTTTTTTAAAAAAATTTGAGCAAGCACACAATTTCAGAAATAGCAAGTTTTGTTCATTTTTATAATTCACCAACGTATTTCTTATTGATAATAAACATAATGCCTTAACATGAGTTACATTTGAAAATAATAGCGTCTGAAAATAAAATGACAGACTTCCGAACTATGAGAAGTTTAAATAACAAAAAACTGAGGTACATGTAACGTTATATAGCTTGCTATGTGAACTAAAATAGAAGATTAGAGGAGAAAAAATATAAAAGGTCAGCGCCAGTCGACACCTTACGCTAACATAAAAGCCTGAAGACTTGTTTAAATTAATTTTTTTTATGAAACCATCTGTTTCAGGTCAAACATGTTTAAAATATATATTAAAAATGTAGCTGGGCACATACTGTATATCTGATTATTTCATCGGAATTATGAAATGCCATAGTGTAGGTGTCTTTAACCTTTCACACGCTCAAGGTCCAAATTAACAAATATACAATGATCTGTGGACAACGTCAATAAATTGACGCGGGCCCCATGACTGTCAAAAAATATTGTAGTAAGGAAATTTATATAAAAAATGGGAAGTTTCTTTAAAAGCTGATTCTAAGAGAAGAGATGGTGTTTACGGATTTGTACATATATATATTGGGTTCAAAAAAAGACTTCAATGGAAGTCGAATGAAAATATTTTGCAAACCTGCTATCCCTTTAGCGGACAGTGGCTAATAGGTTCTAGCCACATATTAAAATTGTTTTTATCCAAGTGGGTGTTGGATATTTAGTCTATCCATAAGTGTTAATTGAAGCTAAGACGCATACAAATTAATACAAATAGCAGCACGATATCTTTTTTTGCATTTCATGTCCTCTGATGGGTAGTGAAAAACAGTTTTTTTCGTTGTAAATCTAAAACTTGTATTTGGATTACTGTACATAAAATTTCTCATCTTTGAAAAAAATTTCGACATGTCTTAAGTATACTTTTCTCTCATCTGAATGAATTAAGCCAATTTGCAATTAAAAAAAGGTGTTATTTATGCTTTTGGAAAGGTTTTTGTATGTGGCTCTATCCACTGCACACATAGAACAGAAAAATGACCTAGAAATTTTCTCTTTTCCTCCATTCGAGAGAGAGAGCACTTAGAATCATGTGAGAATGTTGGGGTACGGAAATATAAAAAAACTTTGTTTACAATATGTGGTACAAGATTCTCGGGTTCGAAAATCTTTCATTACAGCTTTTTCTGATCGGAGAAAACATTTGCTTATTACAAAGTTTCACAGCAAATAGCTCATCAAATTTGTGAAATAACGAATTTAAATTCTCAAAAATATTACTTTATTTCTAACTTTTTATACTAAAATTAAATAAAATGTAAAATATGGATATATACCAATTTCAATGTATATTTTAAGTAATATATATATATATATATATGTTGTACAATTATTCTATTATTATTTAATTACACTTATACTTTGTATTTAATTGTTATTGAAATAGTTATCAGTATAAATGTTAATTTTTCATAAAAAGTTTATTATGATATGATTCATTATTTCTGTCCTGAAAAGTAAGTTAAATGTCTTAAGTGCGCAGTGGGTATAACGTCTATCCACCACCCAAGAAAAAAAAATCCTCGATCAGATATTTTTTTTGTGACTAAATAACGTTTATAGAAGATGAGAACATTCCATTTATCAAGCACTTTATCATAGAAATTGTATTTTAACTGTGTGCCCGTTAAAGGGTTAAAGGTGTTAACCATCTTTTTCCCGATAAGTTTTAAAATTTACGCATTGTAATTTTTATATTTACAGTTACTTAAAATACAGTGAAACTTTTGAAAAACTCGTCATTTTCAGAAAATTTTATCACAAATGGATATCAAACACATTAGTGAAATATTTTAAGTGTCAATAATAACAGAAAAACGGCGTTTTTCACGACAATAAGCAGGTAAAGCATTTTTTTTTAAAATTGGCTCAAATTCAAATGATGAGCCACTAAGATGCCTTCATCGGGCCATTCGTAGCCCGCGTGTGTGTTGAAGACCCCTACCATAGTTCAAAAACTTTTGAAAAAGAGAGTTGGAGAAAGTATTGCATGATATACAATTGGTGTAATATGATTTTAAAAAATATTGAAAAATTAAACTTCTCTTAAAGAAAATAATTTATATATTTAACATTCATTGCACGGACAAAAAAAGTTTCCTCATGAACTAAAACATTCAATGAGCTATTTTTTTAACTACCTATATATTTAGTAAGTGAAACGAAATTTTGTAATAAATCATAATCTTAAGCTTGCTATATGGATGGCATAGAATATTAATGGTGTCCTTATGAATTTTTAATTATTATTTCTGAAATATTTCTTAACCAGTGTCTCAGACTTGTCTTATCATTGAGTTATTGATAGAGACAAGAGATAATGCAAATTAGCACTCTAATATGTAATATTTCAATGAAAAATATAATAAAATAAGAATAATTATCACTCAAAATCTAGTTTATTATTGTGTGTTTCATTCTGATAAGGTGTTTCTCTAAATGCATAGAACGAATGGATAAAAAAGACGTACTCAACTATTTTAATATAAATTTGAATAGTTACGCGCGTGTATGCGATATATGAGAAATAAAATTAAAAGTTATAGGTTTGTACATGTCAATTTTTTAACATCTTCTTAAAAAAGATTTCTTTATATTCAAAATTTTTAATGTTCTGTTAATTTTTTGAACCTCGACACTTGATTCGAATCCAGATTTAAAGTTTTAACACTTCTCTGTCTTTGATACTGGTGCTTTGAACATTAAAAAATTATTAGTTTTTTGATGAAGGGATGGAATACAAATTATACTTGAAGTAAAATATTTTTGTTAATGTGATGTGGAAAGTTTCGCTTGAAAAGTTAGGAACATTTAAAAATGGATTTAAGGCTAGAAATATAAATATTTTTATTTCACTTTTTTTAAAAAATATTTAAATTAAATATAAACGCGTGAATAAAAATTTACGTGAAATTTATTCATGAAACTCAAGTTTGGAACATTGGTTATAGATTGAATTCGAAATACTCATTCAGGCAAAAAACAAACAAACAGGCATTTACTTAATGTAGAGATTTTCTTCCAACCTTTGTCAACATTATCCCATTTCATACTTCCATTTTGTACTTCACTGTCATCAGGAGCCTTTTGCCTATGGGCTACTTCTTTGTCAGCAGAATTTGAAGAACCTAGCAAAGAGGAGCGATGTAAACAACAACATTGTAATTTAATTTTAAAATACATGCGTATTTCTTAAAACTTTTCATTTATTAGTTTCTTTCAATGCATTATTATAGGAAACTACCAACACTGACGTTGAAAGCTAAGATAGACTTTAAAAAAAAAAATTTTGAAAATTATTTCTCTTCTTATGTGAGAAATGTATGAGAAGAAAGCATTTGCAAAGCTGTAGACAGTTTCAAGTTAAGTATTAAAGAGAATTTAACTCCAGTCCAAAGAGACCTAAATTAATTTTAAAATTTTAAAATGAAAATTCGAGTGAAGAAAGTAAGTCATTAAGAAAATATCAACTATTTATTTTTCGTTTGGAAGTTAGATTAGAATAAATAAAATACATTCAAGTCAATCTGATATTCTCTATTATGTCCTAATGATTTTCTCATTTTTCTAAAATAATAAAAATGTTGATTCTGAACAGTATATTATTTAGCTCTTCAAAGATAATAGCTGTAATACACTTCAGTATTATTTATTTTCCCCCTACAATTGCTTGCGAAATTTTAAATTGAGCATTATATTCCATATTAACATGCAGTTTTATTTCACTTTGTTTTAATATGCAATATGACACTTTTTAAAAAATGTAGAAAGTTTTAATGCTACTTACTAATGATACTTTCTTCTATTTAGTTTTTTTGCTAATTCCATAACAAATTAAAAATTGCAACGTTTGAAAAATTCTGATTAGCTTACTGCTCGAACTTATTATCAATAATAATTTTACTATTTTCATAGTTCGTGTTCAACATAATTTTCTTAAGCTTTTTATCTGTTTCCTTAAGAAAATACCAGTTAGCTCTAAGTTTTTATTGATTTTATGTTATTTTGCGATGTTTTTCTTGACAAGTTTAAAGTTGTGTAGCAGCTTTTTTGATATATTATCCACTCTTATTAATAATAATAACAAGCCCTAAATTTGTCAATTTTCAGAGTTCCCTGATAATCTATTTTGTTTCATCAAAGGATTTAAAACCCTGAAAACCTACCTTGAAATATTTCGTTCAAATGATTCGTTATTCAGTATTAGGGTACTTGAAATACATAAATTAACTTCTTTTATTACTTTGTTAACCATTAAAATTACAACACCATAAAGGAAAGCTAACACAAAAAAAAATATTTGTTACATGTAAACAGTACGCGACAGGAAGAGAAAACATGATTAAATTTGAAAGCAGTTAGTGGGGGTTTATAGGGGTACAAAATTAGTAGAAACAGCTTCCATCCCTGTCAGCTAAAACGACTTTTACCCGGTTTGGTATGAAGTCGAACTGGGGTTGGATGACAAAAACACACAATTCCTTACATGCTACTTTAAGCCAATGCTACACTTTATAAACCATATTAGATAGAGAGGGTTGGTGATAGCACGCAGAAATAGGACTCATATGAAAAGACCTGTATCCAGCTTTGTGGCCCAAATCACCGTATCTATGCTGGATTGTCAAGGAAACCGAAGTAATTGTCGCCGTACTAACAGCCCACGCTGCTGCAAACGTCTTTCTCAGCGTACGAGCGAATACCGAGCCAACATGCCCGTTTCCTGACTACTGGTCCGTGATGTGGTTGTACGGTTTTGAAGGGCTGACCTCACAATATGTCCCCCCCCCTCAGCAACCCATTGATTCAGTATCGGCATGACAGTGGTTGGATTTCGACCAGTGCGAAAGAACGATAATCCTCACTTTCGATCCTGCCTTTGTCGATTTCCGACACTTGCTCTGGTAAGCATTTCTTATTATTCAAGGCATAATGCGATATTCTGTGCAAACTCCGACCTTACGAAGCGCTTCCCGGATGAGACATCCACTCCACAACTTTTCTTTTATGTGGTGCTTCTTACGAGGTTCACTGCTGCTTAGTCTAAATGCGCTGAAATACTAATTATTTGCATATTCCAATGTCTTCTTCATGTGATTTTGACGTTCATGAGATCATTCCTTCCTGGTGCTGCAAGTTTAATGGCCAGCAGTGTATTTTTTTAAAAATTTAAAATGATTTTAGTTCTTGGTTCTTAAAAAAATTCTTATATAACATATTACCATTTTAACATTTTCTTTCCTTATTAATTAATATCACGAAACAAATAAAATGTATTTGTTGTTATAAATTAAAATGTAAAATGGGATAGATGGTGCTTCAAGTCATCTAAGAGTTATACTTCTGTTTTTGCCTGTAGAATCGGTTATAAACAGTAATACCTTGATTTAAGCTACCCAGACTTACGTGAATCCGGAGTTACGCGATTTTCAAATGTCTTCGATTCGTCTTTTTTCTCTTTTTGAGTGCTACTCATCTTGAATAATCTCAGTCCCCGTTTCCTATAATTGATAATGTGATTGAAGAAGTTGTCGATCATAGCAGGCAAATAAATGAAGATGATATTAATGATGTTCAAGAATTGTTGGATTTCCACAACCAGGAGATGACAATTCATGAGCTCATAGAAATGGATCAGCAAAAGCAAAACATTGAAGAATTTGATTCTTTATACCCTGTTCAATCAGTAGATCGAATGACGGTTAGGAATTTTACAGATGACCTCAGTTTCAATGAAAATGGATTACAAATTTTGGAAAATTTACACTTCCACGGAGAGCCAACTTTTTAAAAAAAAAAAGAATAAAAGAAATTATTAGCATGCTACGAAGAAATTTCGTGGATGTAGAAAAAAACCTTTGAGCCAGCAGATTACTTTGTAAGATTTTATGAATTCTACTACATCAAAATAACTTCGGTTTGTGATTTTATATTTGTGTTATCTAAGATTTTACTAGATATTTTTTTTAAAATTATTATTTTCTCTAGTATCCGGCCCCAACTCAAAATAATTTGTATGTATTTATATGCCAAATTATACTCCAACTTATGCTGTTATCCCTCAGCCCTCCACATCGAGTAAGTTTGGGGGATTTCTGAATGTTCTTTATACTATGTGTATGTCTTCTATGGCGTCTCAAAAAATAATCAGAAATGTGTAAAATTGTATTGGAATAGCATAACATATATAATGGGTATAATCTGGCCAATGGAATTAGGGATTCAGGAAATATAACATCTGTTTTTATGACAAATCTTAAGTTGCATTTATGGATCGAAATGAACCAAGGGTCCATTCTGAGTTAATGTGATAGTTTCTTAAAGTGGAAATAAAATTAATTAATAAAAAAGCTAGCATTTAGATATTGAAGAAGCCTTTAGTGCTTAATGAGGCGTTTCTAACGTTTTTCACGTCTTTACTAAAAAAAAAAGAACTTATCTAAAAAATTATTACTTTCTATTATGTGTACTACAAAGACTGTTTACTTCATTATTTCTATTTATCTGCAATATAAAGTTCTCGTACTGAAATGCACACAGTATATTACATTTTTATTAATTTAAACCACTCAAAAAATACAAGACAGACTATTTACTTTTGTATTATCAGAACAAATATAATTATAAACTCCTTTTCATTAAAAATACTGATTAGAGAAATAGGGGGAAATTTCAGAGCTGTAAAGTAAGAAAACGATCCTGAGAATAAAATAAACTTTAAAACTTCTAATGAAAAGCCTAAAATGCATTTTGCTACAAAATTGTTAAAGCTTTCATTGATAGAACTCATTTTTGTGCATGTGTGAATGAAAAATACTTGTAGCAAACATATGGAAAAGCTTCTTAGATCAGTTTGGACATTTTACAAAAATTCCTTACATTATTATTTTAGATATAAAATATTCTAAATTTAATTTTCTTACCTAGAGGAAATATTTTCTTCCACCCCTTGTCAACATTATCCCATTTTTTATTGTTAAAATCCTTTTTCGGAGTTACCAAGTCTTTTTTCTCTTGCCATGTCATATCTTGCGCCTTTTTGTTATATTTGAATGGAGATCCTAAAAATGTCCTTTCATGATTACTTCAAGAACTACATATACATAAAACATAAGATTTCAATTTATTGTAAAATACCAACGAAACTGAAAAAATTCATTAATTTTTGCAGATAAATTAAATAAATACAAAATCTACACCGGAAATCCAATACAAATTAGTAAGGGGATTAACAAACTGAACGCCACATGGGAGTTACATGTAACTATAGGATAAAAAAAACATTAATAAAATTTTAAAAAAGATAAGATTCATGAGAAAAATCGTCCTTTTGAAAAGGTTAATTTGCTTAAATGAGCGTCTCTCTACCGTTCATCTAAAGCAATTGACGACAATCCTCGTAATTTTGAATAATGACCAAGTGACAAAGAAGATATCTAAGATTATACCCCCCCCCTCTCTCTCTCATATTCTTATTTCATTACTTAAAGTAAACTCAGTGGCGCAACAGTCCATGAGGACCAAGAGTCTACTGGCACGTCTCCGGTTTTGTGACCTTGGATGCTGAAGTGCAAGAGCAGATGTTCCGCTCAGTGGGTCAGTCTGATGCGAAACCCCAGTGTTTAGTTTCGAAGAAGCTTGATACTCATTTATCGACCCATTGAAGGGATGAAAAGGTTGAGTCCAAGCCCGGGGTTTGGACCTCGCACCTGTGGTGTGGAAGCATGATACGCTATCTCTCGGCGCGTCTATTTCATTACTTAATTTATAAAATTTTATCCTATTTTTAGATTCTAGTTCCTTCATTTCCCGAAATCGACTCATTTAAATGTGTCAAAAAATGAAGTGAATCCTATCTCCCAGTTTTCTCTTCAGAAGAGCATTCGGGAAGAGAGATTTAAGTCCTGAGTTGATATCATGAGTATGACTTATTCTTTAAAAGCAAACACTCAATTCAAATAGGAATGCATTGCACGGGGTTTAATTATTAGCATGCAAATAGTTTTTTAGTTCCCTTTGCATTGATTTCTGTTGAGTAGAAGCTCACTTTTATTACATCTCTTAAATTGAGAGTTTGGTTATAATAAAGAATAGATATTTAGCTTTTATTTGTCTCACATAGTGTTTGATATTCAGAGGAGAGGCATTTAGAATTAATCTAAGAAACAAACCAAGACTCAATATCGTAACTTCTTCTCTATGCATCGTGGCGACATTCAGTCTCGGATAATTTCACACAAAACAGTTCATGCTAATCTATTGGATCATTTTTCGTTGACTCATTTGATTTGACTCGAATATATCTGATCCTGAACCTTGATCACCGTAAACCACATTGTCTAAAAAAATCATTAAATTTTTATTATATTTTGGGAATCATTTATACAATGCAATTACAAACGAAATTCTGACGAAAATATCGAAGTTAATTTCGACTTTCTGATTGAAAATGTGAACTTTAAAATGATATACATTTAAATTAAAAAATATTTATTTCTTTCAAATGGGTTGTATTTTGCCCTTTGCAGACACGGCAAGTCCCCCCGAGTGGAAGCCATTTCATTGGTGCCACCATCTCATGGCGGCTTCCACTACCAAATTGTAACGTTTGAATTTTACTTAAGTCAAACCCTTGTTGGATGCGAAACATTGTTGGGATCTAATTTTGCTGAGAGTACCAGAGCCAAATTGATACTCAAGGGATTTTTGACATGCCACTTAATAATAGGACATATGTGCCTACGATTTTCGCATCCAGAAAATCTGTCACCGGGATCGAACCCGCAACCTTAGTTTTATGAGGTGGGCACTCTACATCACTGCCATCGAGCGATATTAAAATTAAAAATAATTTTTCGTAATAATTAAGATGAATCAATTAGTATTTAATAAAGCAACAGAAACAGAAGAAAGACCCTACGTATATATCAATGTAATTTTACCAATAACGCTGCATTACATATAATACATTCATTATGTATAATAATAGGCACCGATTAATTAGTAATTTAACTTATAAATTAAAGAAATCGTCAAAATAATTTTACTTTGAAAGAGCTTACTTAATACATTCGTTGATGCATCCAGAGAATTGACAGAATCCTCTGAAATTTAAAAAGGTGTATCGTGTTATTTTTGTTTTTGAAAATAAGTACAGTAGCCAAAAGAAATAAATAAGAAATTTAATTTTTTACCATCAGATAAGTCATCACGCGTAGCTCTATATTTTTAACCCTCCCTATAATTCCGGATGGTTTCATAGGGAAACGAATTTTTTCATTTTATTATGATGCAACGCATTCTTCTCTTCAAAGAGAGTTGTTTTTCCCAACTACTTATGTCTCAGGGAAATGATGAAGTGAGGGATTTCATCAAATCCCTTAGGTATATGTGATCAAGTTACGGATAATGTTAAAATAACATCTCTTGTGTCGGTTATTTCCTTGAAGAAAGTAAGTGATTTAATCAAATTCCTGAATTGTTTTAGTGAAAAGATGAAATAAAAGAGAATTTAAAAACGTTTTTCAATTCCTACTATTAGTTCACTCTCCCTACTATTAGTTCTGTTATATATATCTTATTCATATTTTCAATCGTTGAAAAAATACTTTCTATTCATCCATTCCAGTCCCAATCCATTTATTTAAACTTGTAGTGGATGACATTTGATGTCAATGAAGTTTTTCCTACTTAGGTCAGCAAAGAGAAATTTTATTACAATGAATATAAATAGGCCACTATATTAAGTGACAGAATAGAAAGCGATTTTCTTTGCAACTCTCCATTCCTTTTCCTATATAGGATGTTGGACTACTTTTTCTGGTTTTTTTGTTACTATTTATTCTTATTAATTAAATTTAATTATTCTAATAAAATAGTGTAGCAAAAAGTGAAATCACATTCTCAGAAATTAGGCTACCCCGGTTGGGATTCGAACCCACGATTTTTTTTTTTGCATTAGAAGGCCAACGCGCTATCCATTGCTTGTGCTACTAGGACACAACGAACAAATTTCCTTTCTTTATATGCTGTTGGACTATTATTTTTTTACTATTTATTGATTTTTTACCCTTAACAAAAGCAAATATTATATAGTATAAAAAGCCTTTCTATTTTCTACTGAGATCCTGAAGTTGTGTATTTTGGAGTTAAATTAAAAGTTATAAAAATAAGTTTTTTTTTACCTTTATGGAAATTTTCTGTCTTCATTCCTTCATCATAATTGTATTTTGTTGGTTTCCAAAATTCTTTATTCTTTTTATCTTCCTTCACATACTTTTCTTTTTTGTCTTGCCAAGTTTTGTCGAAAGATTTCTTGTTATATTTAAATGGTGACCCTTATAGGTCGGAAAAATAATTCTTTCAGTTCCAAAGAAACTTTGTTACAATATCAAGTTACAATAATTTACAAATATGAATTTAATCACCATTAGGGAATCAGAAACTGATTATAAATCTTTATAAACTTACCTAATAAGTCGGCACTAGTTGTAAAATTGGCTCCAAAAGTATCTTGTATTATTTCTAGTAAAAACAACACACTAAAATTACAAACATTATGAGCAATACATTTTGACACAGAATGTATTTGAAAATTCATAACTATACATTAGGCCCAATTTCGTTAAATAAATAACCTATACAATTTTAATTACTAAAATAATCATTACTCATATTAATTACATTAAAATAGAATGCTTACCTAGCATGTCATTTTCTGTTAATGGTTTATCAGACAGAGCTTGAAACTCCTTTAACAGTTCTAAAAATTAATAAAATTACTATATATATATATTTACATACCAATATATATATATGTAACAATTCACGTTAATTTCATCTTAAAAGCTTTTTTAAATTTTAATGGTCCTGAAACCTCCAAGACTTGGCGTAAGTAATTAATTATTAGCTACCCACCTAACGGGAATAATTGTTACTTTAAACACTTGAAAACTATGTAATCATTGAATTTAGAGTAGTTATTATGTAAGCCATATCTTACGATTATCTGCGCCTTTAAGAAGACATGTGAGTTTTTGAATTTTCGGTAGCCCCTTTACATATAAACCTCGATTTCAAGGAAAATTTGCTGCTACTTGTAGGTATAATGTTACTTTAAGCTTTTGTACATTGTCTTTTATTCTACTTTGTGTTCGTGTGTGTCGTAATTAAATGTCTACATGTCAAATAAAATTGGAGTATCCGTCCACGAGGACATGCGTCATCAATTCAACAGCCCATCATAAAATAATGAAATAACGTTAATGCCTTCCAATCGACGAATCTACTATAAACACATAAATATACAGGGGGATCCCGAATTCATGGTTCAAACTTTAAGGGTTGGTGTAGGACATTGCAACAATTATTTGTTGAAAAGGAATGGATGGGCGCAAGTGACGCAGTGAGGCACAAACACAAAAAATAAGATATGAAAGGAAAACAAAGTGTTTATTTAAAGCGTCGTTGACAAGTACGTTTTATAGAATAACTGTTTAGTACATGAGCTATGAAGTCCAGTAGCAGGGCAAATTACTGTACCACCCACTAACAGTCGGAGAAAAAATCTGCCGGATTAAAAGTTTGTACTCCCTGAAAATTTCGTTTCACACTCTACATACGGTCTGATGACTCACACTTAAGTGATGAGCAACAGCTGTTGTACCTGACTCGTGTCGATCAGCCACATTGTTCAAAATGTTTTCTTTCCAGGCTTGGTCTACGTACAGCTCTTCGTCGATCAGCATCATGTCTGGTGATGTAGAACGAACGTGTTTCACGAAGTTGATGATGCAACTGCCGAAAAATTCTGTGATCCGGCGTTTCTCGATCAGAAAACTGCGCGTGATACATTCGTAGCGCAGCTCTGAAGTTACATTTTCACGGCCGTACATCTAATGCATGTCTGCATTTTCGGCATACGTCAAGTCTACCATCGTAGACGTAAGCACAATTGTGAAGGACGCTTTCCCCTGCTGAGATGCATCATGTTGTACGGCGACTAGACATCTACTGCTTCCTACTGGCAACACAACCAAACAATAACTCCATTTCTCTTTTCTTTTATTTCCTCTGTTTAAGCATCACCGCATCACTTGCACCCATACCGTCCTATGCAAAAAAATGATTGTTACACAATATCCTATATCTATCCTTAAAGTTTGTACCATGAATTGGGACCAACCTGTATACACACAGGATGCATCAGGATTATTGGTACAAACTTTATGGGGAGGTAGAGGACATCATCACAAGGATTCAGATTTACATAGCAACTCATGGTAGTAAATGTCTTCATTCGGCTTTGAGTGGCGTTGTTCACAAGAGCGTTGGAGGTACCAGACATCTTTAAAGCAGTCATTTGAGCTGTCATCACCCGCAGAGGAGTACGGAACGTTATCCGAGCAGAGAATCGAACTGACAGATAGGCACCTCTAGCGTCTGCAGATTATTTCATCTTTTTGAAAGAGCTGCTACCAAGCTTACTTGATCCTGTCCCACAACATATTAGACGTCATATGTAGTTTCAACATAATGGGACACCTCCTCACTATAGTAGATGTGTTCGTGAATATTTGAATCAGGGGTTTGGTCACCGATAGATTGGGTGTGGTGAACCAGTTCCCTGTACACCACACTCTCCTGATATAAGCAACATGGATTTATTTTTAAGGGTGCTCTGAAAAGTGCTGTGTACGCAACATCTGTGGATTACGAAATGTATCTGGTTGCAAGAATCATCTATGCTGGCGAGGATATCCCACAAAATCCAGGTGTATTTGAGTGGGTTCACCAACCCATGGTCCACTTGCGTAACGCATGCATTGCATTGCAACTTTGAACATGTTTTGTGACATTTTCACATACCATATACCACATTACATGTAATATCTTTGACCAATAAATATTTCAGATAATCTTGGTCTTGTGTTTCTTCTTTTCTTGTACCTGTCCTACTCTCCCATGACGCTTTCGACCATGAGTTGCTATACAAATCTAAATCCTTGTGATGTCTCCAATGTCAATGTCCAATGTGATGTCTTGTTTGTCTCAATAATCCTGGGACTGTATTTACTCGAATCTAAGCCACACTTGTTCTTGTTGAAAATCGGGTGTGACTTAGAATCGAAGGAAGGAATATTCGTTGGATGGGGCAATTAGAGCAATTACAGGCTCGTGCATAGATTTAAAAGTTTATTATACTGGTAAAACAATTTTTTTATTCACTCCTTATTATAGTTCTCATTTAAATTTATTTTATTTTGTTAAAATTGGATATCGATAAACCATTTTACACTATTTTATATTTTTCACAAACACTTGTTGAGAATTAGGGGTGTGGCTTAGAATAGATAGCAGCTTAGATTCGAATGGATACAGTATATATGTATAGATGGTTATCAAAACAATGGAGACACCTTAGATTTATTTCTAAAGAATTATTTAATGGTATGGTGTAGGATCACCTTTGGCATGTATGCAGTTTAGATTCGCCTAGGAATGGACTCATACAAGTGCTGAATAGTGTTTAGGGGAATATTGTACCATTTTTTATGTAGATAGTGTGAAAGTCCTGGGAGAGATGCAGGTGGAGGATATCGATTCCGTATTGAACGCTATTAAATGGACGGTTCAATTATATTGCGGTCGGATGACTGGTAGGGTCAAGGTAAATGACTAATTTAATCTCCATGTTTACCAAACCATGATTGGACAAGCCCCATCGCATGGATAGATGCATTATCATCCTAGAAAAGCAAACATCCTCCTGCAAGAGACAAAGGTAGAACGGGTCCATTCGCGAGCCTCCTACTAGTCCTCTTGGGGAAAAACAATTTCCTTAAATATTGTTCTATAGAAAACTTTCTCCCGAAAAAGATGTGATTTATGTAAATCAAGGCTTATATTTAAGCATTAACTTTTAGGTTCGAGAGAGTGAGATAGGTGAGGAATTAGATGACAGAAGTTAGTGATTAACGTTAAGTAGTAGAAAGCTAGTCGAGCGTGACTCGTTGATTAATTGCTTTTAAAATTGATAGTTGACGATTTGAAAGATAATTGAATAAGATATTTGAATTGGAATAGTTTTCGGCTAGAAGTTTAGAACAAAAATTCAATTATTCGGAACGTATATTACCAAAACGTTCCAAAAGTAAGAGATTCTATTCATAATTAAATAATAATTATCTCGTTTACCTCATTTGTGCTCCAATACTTAATTATAGGTACATTTCCTAACCTGGGTTGTTGAGACTTGTTAAAAAGTTAATAAATTATATTTGTTTTGATTATGGTTGATCTTCATTCTAACTCTCGAATGGGATGCAGTATGGGATGTACCTAGTCAGCTAAAATTTATCTATATTTCTCCCCAGGGATCCTTCATTTCAGGGTTATGATTGATCCAGCAGAAAATCACGACATGGATGCCCATATCATGACAGATCCACATCCCTGCATGTCAGTTGGAACGAGGCGTACACGATCATACACTTGTATAGATGCCCTCCAAACGTGCACCCGTTCTGTTGTAGGGGGAAATGTGAAAGACGATTCATCAGACCAAATTACTTTCTTCCACTTATCGATGGACCAGGTTTTAAGAGTGTGACACCACTGCAGACAACTTTTGGCATTAACATCTGTGACAAGTGGCTTGGGAATTGCTGCTCTGCCGTAAATGTTCTATTTATGAAGCTGCTTTCTAACCTTTATCATTGGCACTGGAGAATCCGGATGCTGATTGAGCTCTGTAGTCATTTTAGCTGCAATTGTTAGCTTTTTAGAGATTACAATACGCTTCAATACACATCGGTCTCTTTCACTGAGCTTCTCTTTCCACCCACTGTTTTGGTCGTGGTAGCCAAGAGGTCAAGGTATCGGATCGTGGCTGGTTTGTCACGAGTTCGAGCCTAGTACCACTAAAGACCCGCCGCGTAGGGGCAATGCACGTTAAATCTGTCGAGAGCTCAAACGTCCTCCCGTTGGTGTGGTGGGGTAGTTAGGAGAGAGGGGTGCCAGCTCAGATGTCGTCCTCGTCATTTGACCATGGTTCAGAATTATGAGGTCCGTTGGCAAAAGCCCCCGTGCAGCTGAATAGTGCGACGTTAATGTTCAATCAATCCATCCATCCACTGTTTTGCTTCGGCGAAATTTTCTTGTCACGCTGTGTATATGCTGTCATGACTTTATATATATATATAGACATCGTACCTCTAGAAATGCCAAAAAGTTGGGATGTTTCAATTGCACTTTCTTTAGCTCTAGTCGGAATCCTACTATTTGCCCTCTTTGAAAATCTGAAAGGTCCGACATTTTACGCTTTTTTTTTTTTAAAAAAAATCAAGAATAATAGAACTTTAATAAAGGTACTACATACTACCAGAATACATACATTTATAATTATAAAAAAACTGTGGTTACTATTGTTATATTTTAAGCTTACGAAGCACATAAAAATGTCACTTTGTATGTATGTATGCATGTATACATATGTAATTAAATCAAGCAATAATAAATGAAATATAAATTCATATTTGGAATGGAATTAATGAATTTATAAATTTATTTTCTGTTACTTAGGTATTTTAACATGCTTGTATAAGTTTCACTTGTATGTAACGGAATCTTTGAACTTGATTTTTACCCACTTTAAAAGGTCAGATTAATTCTAAATTTTGCACACTTGTCAAGGACAGATGGTAATACAATAATATCATAATTCTGTTCCATTGTCCTGATCAGGATTATCAGAAATAACGATTTCCAGATTTGGCGACTAATTCCATATACCATTTCCAGAATGGGCAACTAATTCCATATGCGATTTCCAGATTTGGTGACTAATTCCATATACTATTTCCAAATTTAACGATAATTCTAGGTCTCCTTGCCCGACTAAAAGATTAAGTTAGAACCCTAAAGCAGAAGCGTGCGTCAGCATTTTCTTACCATAATATAAACAATTGTGTAGAGTTTCTGAAAATGGAAATAAAAATTTGAAAAAAGAAAACTCATATATGTGTGAAAAAGAAAAAATGTGTTCGAACTCAGAGATGGGCAAACTTTTTCGGTCACGCACCAAATATTTAAAAGAAATGTTTGGCGGCTAAGATAATGTTATTGAGGTAAAACCGTGGGGTGCTCTGTATCAATTGTTATAATTTCTTACTAGTTCTATTCTGAAATGCTGAGTTAGTGCAAAAATGTAGTACAGCCACCTCACACTTTTACCTCAATGACATTAATTTTCTCGTTAATCACATTTTATTCTTATATTAAGAATTATTTTTTCACTTTTTAGTTCGATTAACCATAAAAGCGTGTTTTTAAAATTTTTAAACTATAGTTTATTTAGCAATAGTATTTCAGGAATGTTTTTATCACAAACACATAACACTTAATAAAGTTACAACGAATACACAGCTTGTAATTATTAATGGGGAATAAAAAAATTACCCAACAATTCTTCTTCAGCCTTCTTCAATGACTCTTCGTAGTCCTCTGGTAAAAAAATTTAATTTATTAACTGATAAATTACTCGCACACTTAAGTGTATATTACTTGGAAATTACTGGTAAATAATTACTTATATAATTTCTCAAGAAATTTTAAGAAAGATTTGAAATTTATTAATTTCAGGAACACATACATGCAACAATATTCGCTTAAAAACTATTTTAACAAGTTTGTATATTTACGTTAGTTGTAAATTTTATATCTTCTAAATTAATCATGTATATTTTTAAACTAAAGAAATTCTTCAAAATTAAAACGATTACGTCATTTTTTCAATATTATAAAAATTAGAAAAAAAATTGCGAGCATTGATTGGTTAAAAACCAATCCCTATTTCCATTTTTTAACAATTCATGTATGAAAGGTCAATGTAGACATTTTTTAGCGTCATCTCAATTCAATGGAAGTATTAAATTGGACCCCAAACGCGATGAATATAAATCATTTCTGTTTGCTTCTAAGACCTGAAAAATGATTTAACTGTTATAAATATTTCAAGTATGATTATATTTAGACAAACAAGTAACAAGTAACTTAACAAAATTCTATATTAAAATGATAAATAAAATACGAATAATAAATATTCGAGGCATGCAAATAAAATTTTGTGTTCTAATTTTAAAATTAAAACAAATGACACTTATAAAAAACTTTGAAACTTCTTCTCTAATGAAAAAAATATTTTTTAAACTAAAAATTTCGATAATATGATAATATTCTCAAGTATCGATTTTTAAATTGATTAGAATACAAAAGATTTAGCTGACTATACTTTTAAAAAAATCACCATAAAATAAATAAATTCTTTCCCAAAAATTCTTTCATTTTTACTGTAGTAATATTCCTCAAAATTAACTTTTATTTTTAAATATAGTAAATTTTTAAAATTACAATGAATGATTAACCCATATTTGAATTAGATAATGAATGTAAAGCATGGGTCGATTAATTAATTACCTTGTATGATGTCATTAATATTCCAAGTATTCTTCCGTTTTATTAAAATTATCCACCAAAAAAACCTATATATTATTCAGGTCACATAGAAACACTGGCATCAAAGAGTTTAAATGAGGGTTACATAAATAATGTAGAACACTATATATAAAAAAAATCTAGTGATTTTCTATCTTTCGTTTCAGTACAGATAACATGATGTTCGTTCAATATATCATAAGCTGATGTATAAAAAAATTCACTTTTACAAAAGATGGGTGGACAATAAATGTAAAACATGAAAAATTATTAATATTGATAAAATCAAAGATAATTCTTAATTTACCATCTGTAAAACATTTAACTGTGTTTATTATTTGACTTGTAAATAGTGCCAATTTAAATATATAGGACAGACTTCTATTAAGATTAATATAAGAATTAATCAACACAGGCCTGACACTAAAAACTTTATTAGTATTAAAAACTCAAATGAAATAGAAATACGACACTTTAATTTACATATTTTTGAAAATGTTGCACTTACTATTATTAAAGTAGTCCCTAATATTAAAGAAAGATTATATGGTGGGAAAAAATACTATAAATATTATAATGCAGTTTATCTTTACAGAATAAATGTATTATAAAAATATTCTGAATGCAATTAAACAAAATATTCAAGATTATTATTATAATAATGAGATTAAAGAGCTGATGAAAGAAAAACTAGTGGGGATAGAACTAAAAGATTATGTAGAGACAAAAATGTTCTTAAAAATAGTATTTTAGATGTATGAAAAAGTTTTGAGAACAACTTTAACATGAAACACATCAAAGCATTTATATTTGGACTGAGTAAAGCAAAACTATGTGTTACAAAAAAAATACTAAATGCAAATGAATTAAAAGATTGCCAGTTTTACATATTATAATAGACATTCACAAATATTTGAAACATAAACATAAAATAAAAGTCAACGTAAATACAAAATATCAAACAGATTATTGTACATTATTATATATGAATAAATCCTACGATAGTATTGATTTTTAGAAAATATTTCTTCTGTCTATAGTTCAGATTTTGAAGATCTTTTCAACTCTATAGATATTGATGATATGATGAAAATACTTTTAAAATTGCTTAAAAATAACGTATTTGAAAACATTAATTATGATAGCTTTAGTTCTTTTATTAGGTGTGTACTAAAAGAGATCTGTGTATGCATTATAAAGGTAATTATGTTATCGACAGACTAAGAGTTTGCCCCAAGGTGGCCCAGCTAGCAACTGTCTAGCCAATTTATATTTACATTATTTTGAAAATAGCTTCATAGATAATTCTGAGTATTACATTTTTCGGTATATAGATGGTATTATCATTTTTGGCAGGCAAGACAATTTTAAACCTAACACCAATTTATATCCTCAACACCTTAATTTAATACAGACAAATGGTAACAACTATGAAGCAAATTTTCGTGATATAGAAATCAAATTAAAATATAATGTTTTATAATTACTAATGAGACAAAAGAGAGAGATGAATTTAAATTCAATATAATAAAAGTACCTCATTGCAAAAGTAATGCACATGTTTCAATATTCAGAAATATTATTATTAATTACATGCAACGTGACAAATTTCTTGTTTCGAAAAAATCAGAAAAAAATTATAAACATTTTATTAAATACTGTTTAATTCAAAAATATCCAATTAATTTTATTAATAGTTATTTGTATAAAGAAATTCTAAACAGTAAGGATTAAATTCCTTAGAATATTAATAGTTTATTATGATGATTATTATTATTATTTAAATTTACATTTTTCCTAGTTAGATATGCTTATAAGTTTCTTGCATGTTCAAATTATAGTTAAAATTACTTATTCCTTTAGTTTTAATTTAACCATAGTAATTTTTAATAGGCAAATACAAATATAATCCTAGAGTCCCTCAAGTAACGGTAGTATTTATGTACTATACAACTTAACATGTACTATATTTAATTATTTTAGTGCTATTAATTTCATACTTTTGCTATGTGCCACTATTGAGCCAATAGAATGTTTTGAATCTGCATCTGGCTCCAGAATCTGGCAATAACTGATTTATTGTGCACAGATTCTGCACGGGCTATGCATTTTTGAATACAATATTAGGTAAGTTACCTTTTTCTTGTAATATATTTAGAAATTTTATCCGTTATTTTCAATAGGATTTCGCTTAGTATTATTAACAGAAAGGGGGAAGGTTAGCTGGCCAGAAAACATGTTAAACCCCACTTTTATTTAAATTATTTTATATATAAGAACTGTCCTAAGTCAGCAATGTTTATAATACTGCAGCATCCGTATATTTTTTAAATTCTAATATATTTATAAATTCTAATATCTGTTTTATATTCCAATTTCTGTTTTTGTATGTTTCATCTTTAGTATTTTACTTATAAAATACAGTAAAGAAAACATTTTGTTGAAGAGTAATTTTTAAGGCAATTAAGATATTGCAAAGGTACTGGCTAATAAGTACTCATTATTGACTGCTATCTTGTATATTTATTCATCTTTATATATAAGAAAAATAAAGTACGAAAGAATTTATTATAACGTTTATCGTACTTCTAGAATAGTATTTTATTAAAGAATAGAAAGGTGTAATCATATTGAATGTACTATTGTATTGAATAATGTGTTCTATTTGACATGAATAAAACAGTTAAAAGTTAGAAACAGACATAGCAAAAAATTTATTAGTATGCTATAAATTATTTAAAATTTAGTCTTTGTAATTAAGTATTTAAATACCGCTAATAATTTGGTAACTGAGGTGATTTAAACTGTTTTCCATGTATTCATTAAAATAAAATGAATAATACTCTTCTGTTAAACTTTCTGAACAATGCATGAATTACACCACGTATTAATTTGGTGATACACACACACATGCATATATATATATATATATATATATATATATATATATATATATATATATATATATATGTATATATATGTATATATATATATGTATATATATATATATATAAGGGGTGATTCGCTACCAGACCGACAGTTACTGGGTGTGTAGGAAATACGGAGACTACACGGAATCATATAGTTATGCAGTTGCGAGTTATGGTGCACAGAAACTGAGAAAAAAAAACAGAAACAGTAACACATTAATGAAATATAAAGCATTTTATTGAAAGGTTGTACTAAAAGAGGAGTTCGAAATTCCGACCTGAAGTAGTCTAGCAGGCCTGACAGCTGCACCGCATGGAATTCCTTACGTTCTCGAAGATTCCTGGCATGTCACGTATCCACACGGCAGCTACAGATATTCAAGCAATGGGATCTTTAACTGAAGGAACGGACGTCTCGTGTATCACACTCTTCATATGACCAGAACCAGACACACTTGCCAATGTTACGTGATGTAGAACACACCTGTTCGGCCAACGTTCCTGGTACAACCACCGACCATTACAATCCGCAGCTCCATACACGATCAGCATCTCGATCAGTTCCTCATTTAAGTACGAGTTAATCCTACTACCTCGTGAAATGGATCGCGGATGACGACTTCCAACATGATCTGTTTTCACGAAACCTTCCGTTCAGTACCAACTACCACAAGGCTGCCCTTTAAGAATCTTTCAGAACGTAAGGAATTCCATGCAGCGCCTCTGTCAGGCTTGCCAGACAACTTTTGGTCAAAATTTCAAACAGCTGTTGCAGTAAAACCTTTAAATAAAACGTTTCCAATCCCTTTAATATTTTGTTGCTTTTGTTCATTTTGCACCAACTACGGCTCTCTAGCGATCCTGCATTCCTATGCGATTACGATCTGTACCCCCTACACCCCCTACAAGCGCGAATATATATGGAACCCTCTCTTCCCCCAATTTCACTCTGCGTACCTTGTGGGACTACTGCCGTAACACACTTATACATACCTATGTTAGAAGCCTTTGCCCAATCTTTTACTTTGTCTATACTTTTACTTATAAATTTTTCCTCTTTGACAACTGTATCATTATCTTTCCAAGATTTGTCTGGAAACTTCTTTTTGAATTTCATAGTTGATCCTGTAAGGGAAAAAATTGTAACAGTTATGAAGACGCATTCAATGAAAATAATAGGATTTTTATTTTACATAATTGTAATTAAATCTCTTACCAAGCAGATCATTATCCATTATTATTTCATCTGCTGAGGTTGGTTCCAAATTTTCAAATACTATAAGCAAAGTGACCACAAGAAGAAACAGCCTATAATTATAAATATAGGAAGCGTAAGGGAAAATTTCATAAAAAATTTGAAATTACGATTCTCCAAATCGTAAAGTTTCTTTTATAGAATAAGTAGTTTAAGAAATGCGAGTTAAATTAAAGGTTTTTTAAAAAAATTCAGTGATATTGAAAACAGCCAGAATATGGATATGACGTAATGAGAAACTCTGAATCAATTGAATAACTCAATTGACAATAAGAGCATGTATCATATAACAAAATGATTAATTGAGTCTTTATTTCATTCGGTTAATGAAAATCTCAATTAAATATAATAATCAATAAAAGGAGCCAAGGTACGTAGCAAAACACTCTCTACAGTAAAAAGATTTCTGAATAAGAAAATGCAAAATAGTAAATTGTTCAATGCATTATTTACATGATATTTATTAGGTCGGAAAAACTACTTGGAATGTCACAATCCAGATTTTATTTGAGTTTCTTAGCTACGAATATTTTTTTTAAATAACTGTCCGCATAAGGCACAGTCTGGGGTAATGGGGTCCAAATTAATTAAGGCTTACTGTACTAAAAAAGGGGGAATTATCTTGCTGCCTTTTATAAAGCTGCCCTTATTGACTTTTTTTTTGCAACAGGAATATCAATTATTTTTTAAGGGGCTGATTTTAATCATGACAGGAATATATATTTTAGGAAAACTGTTATTCGTTTATTATTTTCAAAACTAGCAACAATAATTTAACCGTTTGTGACAAATCTATACGGAACTTTATCACTAACCTTCTGAGACGTCCTTTTTAGGGAAATTTAATTCCCCTACCTATTTCCAATCAGCTCCAAAAAGAGGACAGGGATTCCTTGTTATGCAGATTAGATAAAGTATTTAAGTCAAACGGAATAGTAAAGTAAAAAGCAGTAGGAGAGAGAGATTCAAGCAGGAAAGTATAATGGTGAAGTTAGAGATTTATTATTGAAGATTTCTAGGTGGATAAATCTCAGGAAGAGCTGAGCTGCAGTGTGGTAAATATTGATTTATAATTAAATTCTCATTAAAGTTTTATATTAGGAGTGAGATTAAAGTTAAATGTTCAATAGGAACATTATTGAATATAATTCTGGGATCTCTTATCGCGGGGTAATCTCTGCGTGATCGATATTCTAATTGTTAATTAATTGGATAATTAAATATTTAAGTTAATATAAAGGAAAGTCCCTTTTAAACCTCATAAAGCTATTTTCATTTAGTTGTAATTAAAAGTCTTTGATTCTATTTGGGAAAGATAACTAAATAAAGAAAGTTATTTATAAAAATGGCTACCGGTTCCTATTTGACTCAAAATCATTCTCGTTCTCAAAGTGAGATCCAAGGGGACCTTCACACCTTAACTTCGAAATTTTTAAAATTTCTGTGAAAAAATTATATCAGCTAGTTCTCAAGCAATAATAAAAGGGAAAAATGCGAAAAAAAATTAAGCAGTTTTAAATTAAATTTCAGTCATCTTTTTTTGTTTGTTGCAGAAGTGCAACATTGCGCAGTAGTGCTGTAAATTACAAAACTTTTTTTATATGAGGATTTTATTATTCATCATAAAATGTTTAAATATCTTACCTGGTAATTTATTTAACAAGAGGAAACATAAAATATAATGGATTCTTTTTATAGCAAAAACACAGTTCTTGAGGCATCAGAGATTTTTATAATTGTCGTGTTTGCTGGAAAAAATGTACTTCCAACTAGTGACAAAATTAGGATGTATTTCGTTGCAGTAATCTTTTTTTCTCAGATAAGTGTTTTGTCGTAATTAAAAAAATATTGAGTCTGTTAAATTAAAATAAATCATATGTTTCAGAAATGCAACAGTGCGAAGTTAAGGGTTATGAATAGAAGAGAGCTACATTTATCGGGAGAATTCCAATGTAATCTTTTGTAGAATGCATGGATAATTCTCCCTTTTTACAAAATCTACCTTATATTCGGGAAAAAAACTGACATAAATCGTTACATACTTCAACATATTACAAAACCAGAAAAACGGTTATTTTCGGAAAATTGTTTTTTTAGAAGCAAAATATATATAAAATCTCTTGTTTTTGTATTTTTTCCTGCACGTAAGGAAATCTCTTCCCAGGCTAAAGGTTTGTTAGTCGAGTAAGGCCTTAAATATAATTAACAAATATGCATATTAATCAATACAGGTAAGATATATTTTATTTCAAGTTTCTACGACTCTTTCCTTTTCTTTTGCGTCCTTGAAATAGAAAGACACATTTTTCTATTCATCGCCCAGTGCATTATGTTTAAAAAGTCGACTTATTTTAGTTAATTAAGTGAGTGATAACGTAAATTTACTAAACCATCTGCATAGTAATCAAAAGTGTCAAGGCTGAAAATGTTTGCACAACGTGGGTATTTTCTGAAACATACGAATTAGATTATGCCCACATGCGGCCCAAGAAGTGAAGCGAAAAAATATTAATGTACCACTCAACCTTTTCTTCTGCTGGACCGCATACATACGTCAGCTGTTTCACGCGGGCCGCTACATGAGGATAAATGGGGAACAGGGGGGAGAAATGCTTTAAGACCAAGATAACATTGGAAATTTGAAATACGGAAAATTGATCAAAATATTTTATATAATTTCTGTTTTGCTTTTTTTAATTATTATTATTTTATATTTTTTATTTTTGTCACTAACACTAAATCAGAAGCATTTAAGAAACACTCCTTCACAATTTCTGCATCAGTAAACGGCTTCATATGATTACCAATAATATAACAAACTTTATAGGATGTCTTTGTTACCGCTGTGATATTACCACTTTGTTGCTGTTGAAAAGATTATTCAACAAAGCCTATTTATTACCTCTTGAAAGAAATCTTCGAGGAAAAGAGTCATTGAATGATTCATGTTATTGGTATTTTTTAAATACAGCACTTTCGTGACAAATCAAATAATTACTGATCCATGTTTGTTTTTCACTACAAAATAGTTAATCTGCCCGTCGTCTTGAAATGACATATATTCTTCGAATGTTTTTCGCTTGCAAGATATGAAAGATAGTTAAAAGTTAGTTCCACCCATAAAATTGTCGCTACTCCACCGTTGTCTGTCATCACTAATCATAACCGTTCCCAATAGAAAAATAATAGCTATTCGTACCCGTACGACACCGACAGCATAAAGCAAAATTGATATATTTAATTTCTTAAAAAAAGAATTTCCCACCAAGTTATTAATACAATGTTCTTAAATAAGTACATTTCTCAGAGCAATGGACCATGACCGGGCCACAGGTTGGTTCTCGCTGACCTAGATGGTTAATTTTATTTTTGAATGTTTATTTTTGAAATTAGATGACGGCGTTTGCTCAAAAAATGGTTTTATAGCCACATCAATTTCTTCTTCTGAACGAAAATGTATCACACATAAGCTCTTTTTTAGATTAAAAAATAACCAAATCACACATAACTTGATCCGGAGAATAAGGGGGATGCTTCATGACTTTAATTTGTTTTTGTTAAGAAACTCAACTGTTAATCTGGCTGTATGAGAAGATGCATTGTCATGGTGAAGCATTAATCCCCTAACACATTCACTTCTTTTAGAATTTCTATTAAACAATTCACGTCCTCAAAGGACTGTTGTGAAGGAACGTCTAGAAAAAGAGGGTACCTGCAGAATGGATTAGCCAGTGTGCTTCCCTGATTTTAACTCCATCGGGCCATGTGGGATGTTTTGGGCCTTACAGCAAGATCATATCCTCCGGAGAACACCAGTCAGCTGATGTTTCTCGTGTGTTTGGTATCTTTGACGTCAAGAACTGTTAGATAATTTGATACAGAGTATAAAAGAGAAGAATTAATGTCTCCCGAGGAGCTGAAGTGAACTTAAAGTTATGCGCAATGTAACTAGAGTGTGAGCCACGAAATTGTATAGGAAAAGTTGGCCAATATGTGATACATTTATTTATTAAAAATCTATCATTCATAACACAAGCACAACTTACTGAATTAATCTTTGAAGCTTATATTTTTACTGAATGAAGAACTTTTGATAATTTTGACGGATTAATTTTGTTGGATTAAGAAGTTTTTGTTGAAGGATTTTCACTTACCCCAGAATTATACCAGTTATTGTTATTTCATAAGGTATTCTTCTGCATATATTTTTACGCCTCGAGAAGTCAGCAGCTGTTGGAATAAGAGGACTTCCTTCATGTGGAATCTCCATTGCACTTCAATGAAAAAAAATTCATATTTCTTATTATATTACAAGTAGAACAACTTCGTAGTTGTTTAAGCGCTATATTTATATGCTGTGTTAAAATTTTTATTCCATTTCAATGTTTCTTTATAGATTTTTTAAAAATATTGTAAATAAAATGTAATTCCGTTCAGTATCGTAATAAGTGGTAAATCGATTTACGTAGTAACTGTTAATCGTGTTGTAGAAATTCACTTCAAACAAATAGATATACGAAATACATATTTAATAAATTTTAATGGAGTTATTTGAAAGAAATTTTACAAAGCTGTTGCTTCATACTGTAAATGATTATAGTAAACAGCACTTAAAAATTGAACTTTATTTTAATAATACTCCTAAGTCAAAAATATATTCAGAAATAATCAACTTGTATTTACATTAGTTAAATATTTTTATAATCAACATTAATCAGTTATATATATAACTCCATATCAATTACTTATCAGTAGTGACCAAATGTGTTATTTTTACAGTTAATTATTTCGTTATTAAGCAAATAATTTTTTTAAAATTACTTTTTTAAGAGTTATAAGAAATTAAAATTTGTGTTTGGAAAAAAACTTACTGTTAGATCTAAAGAAAACAGTCTTTTCTTGTGTTTCAAGAATAATAAATATTGTCTTAAGACATAAGTTAAGATATCAGTGGTTTAAGTAATTATTAAATACATATAAGACAATTTATAAATCCTTTATGTATTACGAAGTGGAATTAAATAAAAAAACAAAAGTTTTTTTTAAAATTAATCGAGTACACTTTTGCTAATTAGAACTCTCATATATATATACATATAAATGATGCCATAATTTTTCAATTATTACCATCAGTCCTAAAGGAACCACAATAGTTGGAAGAAATAAAAGCTGAATTTATTCAATAAAAGATTATATATATATATATATATATATATATATATATATAATCGAGTCCAAATATATACATAGTTTATATTATTACTAAAAATATACAGTTGAACCGATTTTTGTGCGGTTGATAGAAACGACATAAAAATAACCGGCCGAAAATTTTTTTTTTAAATTTTGTTAATTCTTACATATAACAAGCAAATTCGTCGAAATACTGCTGAAATTTCTTTTTATGCGGTCGCACAAAAATAAAATAGCATAAAAAAGGACCGCACAAAACAGGTTCTAATGTACATTACTTTTAAGTAATTATTTATTCCCAAATTAATTTAAAAATAAATCATTCCAACTTTAAATAATATTAAACATCGAAAATGATTCCAAATAAATTAATTCAACAAAATTATAGCTAACTTGGAAGGTAGATGAGAAAAGCATGTAATTAAAATAATTAGAAAAAATAATAAGATTTCCATCATTCTTAATAATTCTCAAGAAATTGACTCCATTCTTCACACACACGAAGAAAGTAGAAAGAAATAAAAAAGAAAGGAAAGGAAACTCTTTCAAACGCTCTCCTTTTCCCTTAAAGTAAATAAAATAAATTTAATTAAAATTTGTATAGGGTTAAAAAAGGTACATAATTGATTTTCTTACCAAGAAAATTTATTTATGTATTGCAAATGTAAATTAAGTTTTTATTGGAAAATAAATCTCAATTATAACTCAAACATTCCTGACATAGTATTTTTTAAAAAGAGAAAACTTTATTAAATATTATAGTACAAGGAATCAAAATTAATACATCGTATTAAATATTAGAGTATGAAAAAAACAAACTCATATCTAAAGACAGATGTTGAAAAGAATAATAAAAATGTTATCAATCTATTTAAAAATCTGTTGTCTTCCAGCACTATTTCAAAGTAAAAATTCTTCTGTACACATTCATCACTTTGGATTTCGATTGGATCATGTTTAATCATGTTTTTCATAATAATCCTAAGGCAAAAATAATTTGATCAAAAAAATAATAATCTACGCATTCAAGTATGAAATTTGGAAATCATCATTAAAAATTCCTGACTAATTGATTAATATTTCTAATATAGAGATTTAAATGAGAAACAAATTTTACACTCAAATCTAATATTGTTCTGCTTAGGAATTATTGAATAGCATAATCATAAGGAAGGAGCGAGAAAATAATTCTATAATATTTCTTCTGAGAAGAAAAATAGGTGTAGTATATTCAGTTAATTAAATTCTTATAAAATATTCATTAAATATTTTTTAAATTCATTTATGAAGTCGAAAGCAACAGTAAAAATTGTTAAAATAATTAATTACAACAGCACATTAAAGGCAATTAATATACATTAAATTTACATAATATAAGTTAAATATATTTATTTATTTACTTATTTAATGAAATGAAAAAGGTTACTTTAAAAGGGCAACTTTAATTATCGCTTAAAAATTAATGATTATTTGTGTTTATTTGTAAACATATTGGTTTAAGAAATGAGTGATTCAAATAAAAATTTAAAAAAATAATGGTATTAAGTGATTGAATACATATATCTCTCAAGTTGAATAATAAAAATTAAATTTCTCAATATGAGTTAAAAATTATCCTTTGAATACACTAAAATAATGAACACAAATAAAATAAACTTTTTTCAGAATGTTATTGCTAAGTTCAAATGAAACCACCTTCTTATTTACGTAATTATTACAAATAATAAATAAAAATAAATAAAAAATTAACAAAATGAATTCAAACATGTTTTTTTAAATAAAAATATTAAAAAGTAATTTTTTCTGACATCAATATAAATGAAAAAAATATCAAACATTACTATTACATATATTACAGATAATTCACCTGAATAAAACATATATTTTGTCAAAACTCCCCGCGAGTCCAAAACAACATTTTTTTTATCAAGAAAATAAAGAAGGAATTTAAATCTCTTGTTCATGTGTTAAAACTTTATAAAACAATAAATATTATAAATCAATCTACGATTTATTTATTTCTAAAATAAATTTTTGTAACTAAATATGCATGAAAAACATGAAGTACCATAAATAAAATTCTTAATTTAGAGAATTTTTTCATTTGATTCTAAAAGGAACAATGCTTTAAAAAGTAGATAATAAATAAGCAGATAAAATCATCCTTAAAAAAGAATTAATTACTTATCTTTTACCTGATAAATATTTAAATAAAATCAGAAAATTTCAGCAATCGAATTCAATATTATTATTACGAAGTATTTAAAAGAATGCACCCGTAAGTAGAAAAATATTGTGTCAACCATCTCGAGGGAGAAAAAATACTTGTCAAAAGAAAAAGTATATAAGTGATGTATTCGAATAACTTAAGTTATACATTTGTTAAATTAAAAAAAATTTGTAAATACTAAATATTATTAACCACTTGAAAAATTATTTATTTATAATATACATTTACTCATACTTAATGTAAGAAATTCAAAAGTACAGCTTTAATATTGTGTTGTACAATAAGTAAAATTATTTTTAAAAGAACTTACCATGAACTTCAAAGAAAAAATATTCTCTCCGGAAAAAAAAAATATATTCAACTATGCTGCTAAGATTAGCATAAAAAATAACGTAACCAAACAACTAAAAATAACATAACATATTTTTTCTCTTTAAAAAAAAGATTTAAATGATGTTATTATTACGAAAAACACTAAGTGGATGACAGCGGAGGAAATAACTTTTTGCCAAGGTTTGCGAATCCGAAGGGAGGACCTCTTTCCAACAGATGAAAAAGAAGAGAAAAAAACAAACAAAAAACATATCACTTAAAAATCTTCTTTGCCTTGGAGGAAAAATCTAATACAGAGAATAAGATTTTCCCTCCAATCACGTCACAAGGTAAGATGGTTCGAGTGAAAAACGATCTTTCATCCCCCTTCGAACGAATCAGATAAAGAAAGATGGGGTTTCACTTTTTTTTCTTTTTCATATTAATATTTTGGCGAAGAAATTATTTCGCCAAATCTTCAACATCATTTAAGATATACTTTAAGATAAATATTTTATCGATGTGATGCCACCAACTCGATCACTGGAATCTAATTCAATATAAATATTTCAATAAGGATCACTAAAAGCTGTTTTTTCATCCATCTTTATATAGAAGATTACCTTGCAAGGAAGAAAACTATAAGGAAACATATTTTAAATGCATGCATAAAGCAAATGTGATCCGTGTTATTGCTAATTGATAAGTTGAATAGAAAAAAAAGGAACCCAAATTTTGAGCACTTCGTCAGTAATTTTTAATGTTATACGGGGTATATTTCATAACATTTATTTTTTTCTTGAAGGTGCTCAAATTGCTCCTTGTGAATGAAATTTCAAAATTGTATTTTTAGTGGCGTAAAACGCATTATACGTGTGTTTAGAAGAAATTTGATAGTTCTTTTTAAAAAAATTCACCTAAAAACATTTTGATTTAGCTTTTTTCAAAATAAATTAATAATGCTCAACTGAAACATTGATTTATATTTTTTTAAATATCCACAAATTCTGAAGATTTTAAAATTTTAAATGCAATTTACTTTATTCATAAATCAAACTTATTAATATAAGAGCCGTAAAATTAATAAGTTTCATTGACGAATGTAATAATATATTTTTACATACACAATCAACAATACAATTTTTGAAAAGAGGAACCAAATAGAATTTCTTTAAAATAATGTAATTTGCATATTTTTGCAGTTTTACTCTTTCTAGAATTTTAAGAACATTTAAAAAGGCATAAAAGATAAAATATATCTTTTGACTTATTGGTGAATCTATTAGTGAATATAGTTATGAGAATGAATTTTTCTAGAAGAATCAAAATTAGATTAGAACAGTTAAGTCGTATAAAAAGAGCAACCCAGTTGAAAATTCAAGGTCTTTCTTGAGTAAAAAATTTAAATGAATTTATATAAAATTTGATGCACATCGACATTATTCTCAAATTTCATTTAAGAAAGAGATATTCCCTTTTCTTCTTGAACTCATTATTATTAAAAATTTTTAAAACAGTTATACTATTTATTAAATCTCAACTATTAATTACTTATCTGAATGTAAAAAAAAGAGTATTGGTTTTTATATATATATAAAATGAAACTTAGGAAATCTCATGAAAAAGGAAAACACTTTCATTCAATTTTGAAAAGTTAAAAGAAATTTAAAATTATTATATTATTATTTTTATCACACATAAAAAGATTTTTGTTTAAAAATTTCGTACATTTGGATGGAACTGTATTACGCCTAGCACAACAAACAAGATGTTTTAGACCATTATTGATTTTAATAAAATATACAGGAAACATATTTTTGATACTGCTATACAACAAAATCATTTTGGTTAAAACTTTTAAAAAATGGAATTTATTATAGACGCACAGGAAACGAAATATTTTTAAAAGGAAATGCCCGAAGTTTTGTTGTTGAAAAAACTCACATTTTTGTTAAACTATCATTTTATTTTTTAAATACACTTTTCCAAAACACTTCAAAAAGGAAATTCTGTCCAGGAATTATCAAGTACCTTATGCATAACTGCAATTTTTTAATGCATCTGCATGAATTTTTACAATGAACTGGATTTTTACGAAAAATTTTACAAGCAATATATTTTTTAAAAGTGTTTTTAAAAACAATAACTAATTAATACCATTCCTAATTGACCAAATCAAACTTCATACGAGTTAATATGTTTTAAAGCATTATTATCGAATAATAGCTCATGTATGGGTTGAAATTATGCTCAGATCTGTCTATGACGGTTGGAAGAGTTAAATTACATCTTCGTAATTGACTAACTTTATAATGAAAGAATTTTATAAATCCTTACGATAAGGTGATATTTGGAAAAAAAAGAAGGAAGGAGAAGTCTAGAGGGTGCAAAATAAATAAATAAATGTTCCATTGTGGAATTCAATTTTTCTTCCAAGTTTCATTCGAATCCGATTGTTCCAGAGAAAAGCTTAAGGCTGTTTTCGGTAAAAATACGAACTAAATACGAAGCACATTTTGAGACAGAAAAATGTCTCAATGTTCATGGAAATATGCAGAATTCTAACACTCGTTAACAATAGAGTGTTTTTAAAAATTTCAAAATATTCCATGAATACTTTATTTTTCATTCTAATACAGGAAGGCATAGCCCATTTTTAACATTACGGTATAGGAGCGAAACACATTTTATACCAGAAAAAAGGAATCATCTTGGTTAAAAAAGGGAAGTATGATAAAAAATGCTGCTCCCTAAATTATAGTGAAGCTAGAATATCATATTAAATGTTCATTTCTTTTATATCTTACGCAGCTAGTTGTAGAAACTAGCAAATTAAGAATTAGCTAATGTAAATCTGAATTCCTCTTAGCAATGGCGTAACGTGCACTCCCGCAACCTCCACATCGCGGGGGGCCCAGGGTTCTAAAGGGCCCAAAGTCTGACTGACGCAAGTGTAAAATTCCCTTTGTAAAATTCAACGTGGGGGCCCAAAACCTGACTTTGCAGAGAGGCCCAAATGTTCTCCGTTACGCCACTGCCTCTTAGAATTATAAAATCCATTATTGATAGCCTTAGTGGAGCATCAGGTTTTCAAAGTCAAAGCTCAATGACCTTTTATGAATCCGACTGAAAACTATATCAAAGCTTATGCCGTTTTAACAAGACAATGTACTTTCTAGTTTATTATACTTCGAAATATATAATGATTGCATATATTTGCCAAAATTAATTGGAAAAAGAGAGTAAAAAATGCAACTGCAAAAATAATGTAATAAATGTAGCACCTCGCCTAATTTTACGCCTTCTTCCATGGATATGGTGGCATGGAGAACGATTAACCATCAATCAAAAATTAAAATTTTTTTGATATTTAAGACGTGAGCAAAGGTAACAAAAGGAGAAAAAAAATTACCTCGTCCTATACTCATTTCTTCGTAAGTGCCACAAGTCAAGGTTACACTGATCCAAGTCTAGACGGCGCATAACCTTGAAGCATGTAAATATTTCAAATGGATTTCAAGGCGTTTGAAAAGATGAATGGACTGTCCTCTGCGTTAATGAAAACTATCAATTCTGCAACGTAAAAACTATCTGGATATATCATGAATTCTTTTTCTTTCGACTCTTTTTAGTTATCTGATATTTATAATTTTACTTATACTTAATGATGTTCCATATAACTAGGATAATTATTATTAACAGCAGTAACAAAATTACGACAGATTTACTCGGTGGCCTAACTGAGAATATTAGCCCCCCTGCAAAGTCAGGTTTTGGGCCCCAAGCCGGATCTTACGTGCTGAGCATCACTCAGGCTTTGAGAGTCCTGCCCCCCTCGCGGTGCACTTTACACCACTGGATATACTGCTTGCTTATATATACGCAAATGACTAATAAACCTTTCTGAAGCAGTAAAAATGAACAGCGCTGATTGATTGGAAAAACTCTATTTTGATAAAAATGAACTTTGATGTTCTGCTAAGTAATACTTATTCACACTAACCAGAGAGAACAGTGAAACTTTTCAACTTTTCCGTACTGCCTATATTATTTTACAATGATCAAGGTGAAATTTAACTTCAACTAGCTGCAAAAATCACTCCTAATTTTTTTATTATTGTAACCGTGAAATATTTTTAGAGTTGTTTATCATAAGTATTTTTTATATACGTAAAATCGTCTATTTCTGCGGCTTTTTAAGACAATAAAGATAAATGTTTGTTGAAATCAAAACAGACTTTAAAGTGTTTAATAATTTTTAATGGAATTTAAAATTTTTATTGTATCAATAATTTCTAAGAATTTGAAAACTTTTGTAAATGAATTTTCCAAGACATCATTAATTCCAAGACAATTTTAGAATTGGATTAGCATGCCTTGCTTGCAGCCAAATGTGGATCACTTCTCTTTTCTATCTTATTCATCCACAAATATTCACTCATAAGAATACTTAGCAATCTTTTTTTTATTCAGAGGGCATTAGTTTCTTCATTAAAGTATTTTTTATGGAAACTTGCATGGTATTTCATTTGGCATATTTAACTAGCAAGCGAGAAATGTTGATATGCTTCCTTCGACTGACATTATAATCAATAAAAATTGAATTTTTCAAAAAAAAAAAATTGAATGAGGATGAATAATCTGTGTAAGTGAATTTAAAAAGGCTTTTTTGCATAAAATGATGGAAAAGTAATTGATAAGTCACTCTAAAAAAAGAAATCGAACTACCTATGTGTTTGGAAATTTTTTTAAGGCTTATTGATGTTGAGATCAAGTACATTTGATAAATGATGCAAACTACTCTAAACAGAATAGTTCTTTGGAACAAAGCCTTGGTTTCTTAAAGAAAATAAATAAAAGAACACCAGTTGCATGTTTTCAAGCGCATCAGCAGAGAAAGATTTATGGTTAATTTATACTGTGAATTTTGTTGTTAATAAACAAGTTAAATAATTTACATATCAAAATAGTAAATGTAAAAAAATAATAATAAAATGAATAAGCTGCAAATACATAATAAATATATGTATTTAATAAACATAAATAAATAATATACAAGTCGAATAAAGTATAAATTTATGAATAATAAATAAAACTAATTGTGATAAATAATAAATTGTAAGCATATCCTAGCAAAATAACAAACAAATAATACATAAAATCTAAATATACAATGAAAAAAAAACCAAATAAATTATAAGTAAGTTTTAAATATAATACATAATTCATGTCTAACAAAAAATAGATAAGTTCTAAATTCATAATGAATAAATAAAAATAAACAAAAATTAATTAAAGGTAAAATGAACAAATTTTGAATAATTAATAAATGAATAAAATGAATGTTATGTGTGTGAATGCATTAAATTATTAATTTATACAATAAGATTTTATTTTCTTTCAAATTCCATATTATTCCATATTCCTTCAGCATTTTTTTAAACTTTTGAAAATAAGAAGTAAAAGTTTTATTTAATAGGATATATTTATTATTTTCTCAAAAAATTCATTTACTAAATATTATAGCAAATTTTATTTCATATTTTTCGTACACCATTATTATCACATTATTATTTTTCAAAATCTGTTTCATGAATTGGGAAATAATATCAGCTAAAGTGGAGAGCTAAGCTATTTAAACAATGAAAAAGTTTAAAATTTTATTACTTCCAAGATTTTTTTAATATTTAACTATCAATATTATTAAGAAATTATAAAATGATATAAAAAAGAAAATTAATTCTCATTGGGTTCAATAGTATAATAATTCCGTATTCCCATGTTCAAGAAACAGCTCAATTCCATTTTATTCGATTTTTTTTAATGTTGTAGTCAAAGGAAATGAGGATACGTTATATTTTTAAATAAATATCATTCCATTCTTTTATATAACTGATGCCCATCAAATTTATCTTATATATTTTAATTTACAGAAGAGAAACACTAATTAAAAGTTTTTTCAAGCCAAATTGTGCGCAGACAGGTTTCTTACAAATAAATATGAATGAAATTGTAGAGATATCTTAATTTTCTATATGTTCAAATAGATATTGAAAAAATGGAGACACCATATATTAATTTTAGTAACAAATTTATACAAACACTAAAAAAACATATATGAGAAACAATAATTTTTATTTTAATTACCAAGTGTGTTTACCACTCAAAATAAAATAGCGTTAAACTGCTTATATAGCAAACATTAACCATTCTAAGATTTTCGCTGCGAAATTCGTTATTGCTCGGCAAGCAGAGGACACATAAAGCAGCGTTACGATATGTTGGACTACTTTTTTTTGTAATGATTAACAAAAGATTTTTGAAAAGATTGTTTCAAAAATTCCATGAGGACTTTTTTTACTTTTTTTTTCTGATTTATTAACGTTGTTCAATTCATCGACCACACCACCGAGTGCTCTCGTATTGGAAATTATACATTTTATTCAGTAAAAATACATTTTGTACATTTTTAAATAGGTATGTTAAAGTTTCCTGGAATTCATTGAATAAATAATATTACACAAGACTTTTTATGCTAAGTCATTGTTTCATAATTACACAAACAGCACTTATTCCGTACCACATATTTTTCTTTCTCATTATATAGCTATTGACAAGGCAAACTGAGACGATACCTTTAAGATTTGACTTAGATATGAGAAACTAATGTGTATTAAATATGTTATCAAAATTTTCGAAAAATTTTTTCAATATTTTATTTCACCTCATACGTATTTTCAAACTAGATTCTTAAAAATTTGGCAGCATTGGGCTGATATTCATCTCACGAAGTTGTTCCTATCGCATTTCGAATATGCATAAATGACGATATGCAATGGGAAGGAAAGATATGCTTTCTATTTTTTTGGCATGGCAAAATGATACATCTTTTTTACCTTCTCTTCGAAAAAGAGACCTTTGAAGTAATAGGATGCTTCCATCCATCTGTTATCTTCGATGAAGAAAATGTGATGTGATACTGCATTTGTAATATTATATCAGTGTCTCATCTTCGCTCATTTCACCTTGACGCTTCCTTTATAGAATTTCTGCACTTTTCATCTGAAATATTCATGAAGCGAATTCTGTATTTTTCGATACAAGTTTTACTTTCAAACTGAACTTTTTTCTTCAAATTAATAGGAACAGATATATTTTTGCTATAAGAAAAATATAAATTGGGAAGGGTTATTTTTCTTACTATATATAGTATTGAAATGGAATTTTTTAAAAAAGAAATTGTGGTAGAATAATGCTCTTACCCAGCGAATTTTGTGTTGCTTACCATTTTCTAACTTAAATTAAATTAATATTAATATTTTTATTGATTTCAAAATTTAAAAATAAAACGAAATTAGAGTAAATGAAGTATTTCCATTTTTTTTTTTTAAAAGTATGTTAAAGAACTAAAGTTTTAAGATAATTTTACTGATTTAGGTTTATTTTTAGCAAATTATATGCTTTAAATATAAATTGCTTCAATGTGAAATAACCTCTAACAAAATTTTTAAAAAATGAGTATAATTAATTTTTAAAAAAATATAATAATAATTTAATATAATAATTAAGTTGTTTGACATATAATTTGTTAAATTTTGTGAGTATAAAAATTTGAAAATCTAATTCGAAAAAGAAAATAAATGCAATTAAAATTCAAGTACAATGATGAAATTTTTTGAAAAGATTTTGATAGGATCTAAAAAATTTATAAAATTTTTACAAACATAACTGAATTTTTTGTTTGTGTTTTCAGAATTTTGCTTTATTAATATTTAAGAGTTATTTCTATGTATAACATTTTCCTCTTTACATTCTGTCATTTTCGGCTTTATTCATTCATATGAGGAAAACAGTAATTTTTAAATTTTTAAATTACTTATATAACGTTATAACTTTTGATTATTTAAGAAATATTTTCCATAATATTCACACGATTCTACATAGCAATATATTCTATAGTAAACGATTAAATGTTTGTAGCAAATAATTTCCAAAACTTTCACAAAACGTTTTTTCAAAAAAGTGTTTCGGCCTTGAATTCAAAAATATCCCACATTATGAAATTTTAAGTTGAGAACTTGAAAATATTTTACAGAGAAAAACCATTCGTTAAAAAAAGGAACTTCTAATGAGCTGAAAAAAATTCCTATCTCATCAGTGTCTCGCATTTTAATCAACCAACTACTTCTTAAATCATGAGTAGTTAAGCATTTTTTTCATTTAATTACATATTCATAACTTGCTTAGTCTGAATAAATTTTCTACTGGAGCAGCATTTTTAAATGATTTTCTCTAACTGTAAAATAACAGAACGTTAGCTATGCAAAGTAAATTTACTTATATTAAAACTGACAATTTCAAAGCCTTGAAATCATATGACAAGTTATAGAATAGATTATTTTTCAAAAAGTTTCCCTGACTTGAATTTTTATGAAATTAATCGAGTTAGTAAAAGAGAAAAATTAATTGATTATGTATATAAAACTTAGTATTAATTTTCTTAAACAAAATAAAGATTATGTACATAAAAAAGCCATTTACGTCCAATTTTTTTTCCTTTTTTGGTACTAAAAATTTAAATTGTAAATTACTCTACTTTTTCCTATGTACTCGGCTAATTCTAAGTTATCTCCAAATTCATTGATTTCTTCATTTACGATAATAAATACTAATATCCTACCAAACGTGTTGGAACGAATTAAAATATTTTTAATTTCTCACAATTATATATTCAATAAATCTTCATTTGTTAATAAATTAGAAATTTATGAAGCGAACTAGGGAAAGAGAGAGAGAATATATAGATAAACTGTGTGTACTACTCTTGCACTGTAACTGGAATACTCTCAACCTGTAATAAGGCTGCATTAATTTTGCTTTACCATGATAAGATCATATCTGAGAAAATTGTCGTTAAACGTACTATGCTAGCTTTAAAGGTATTGACATGTCATAAGGGGATGTTAATGTGCTTTTGTAATTGTTCATTATATCTGTAACTCAAACTCAAACTCAGAGGCGCAACAGCCCATGAGGGCAGGGCCTATTGTGCCCATCCCAGTATAAGCAGTTTCTCAAACTGTGGGGCTCACCCCCTGGGGAGGCACGATAACCCTGCGAGGGGAGCACGAGCATATAGAAAATAAGAGGTTTAGAAAAATAATTTTTTGGAATGAAGTAAAACAAAATGTTTTCTGACATAATAAAAAATACACGTTTACACTGATATAATTTATATATATATATATATATATTATCTGGTGAAATTACATTACAAATTTACAAAACAAAAGCTACTAAATTTACAAGACAAAAGCTTATTTTTCTCTTCTAGAAAAATACATTCATTGTAGTGTCCACTTTTGCTTGGTTTCTTAAATTTTAAACATCCGACCATGACTTGCTTCATTGCAATAATTCTTCTGACCACTTGTTCAAAAGAATATAAAAAGAAACGGTACACAACCTGGTTTTTATGACTTGTAGTTGACGTCTCTTATTAGGACCTCTAGAGATATTGATTGGCTAGTACTCGCTCCTTTCCTTTCCTGGTCCTCCCGTTGTTGATCACCTCTTCGTCTGGCATTCCTGTTGGCTGATCTTGTTTGCTCTTCGATGTAGGGGGGCTGTAGTTTCTTCCTCTGCTTCTCCTGGCTCTAATTGGTCCTCCCTGTTGTGTCTTCATCTCCATGGCCAGTCGGGACTCTACTACTCTTCCACCTCGTGGTCTGAGGTTGTAGCCACTCGTGCTGGACGCTACTGTTTTTCTGTTCGGCTTTTCTTTCTATATTTTGGCAAAGCACTATTAGTATCATTTGATGACAAAATTCTTTTATGCACTCTATGTTCTGAACCCTTCCGTATCTTCCTTTCTGGTCCTCCTGACCAAGATTCATGTGATCGTATATACCCTATTTTTTGATTTTTGTTTCTTTTAATCCTTCTACTTGTCTCAGACCAAGAACTAGGTGTTGATCTGATAAGTGGTCCACGTTTATTGGTCTTATTTGTGTGTCTCTCACTCTGATCTTTCTTAAAACTTATCCCTCTTTCCTCTAACTCATGCTTTACATTTGGCCCTTTCTTTCTACCATACTGCGACTCATTTGATCTCCTTTGTACTCTGTCAAAACTACTCGATTCTTGTCTTGAACTATTGCTATCTGAACTGTGACAAATCTATACGGAATTTTATCACTAACCTTCTGAGACGTCCTTTTTAGGGAAATTTAATTCCCCTACCTATTTCCAATTAGCTCCAAAAAGAGGACAGGGATTCCTTATTATGCAGATTAAATAAAGTATTTAAGTCACACGGAATGGTAAAGTGAGAGGCAGTAGGAGAAAGAGATTGAAGCAGGAAGTTATATTAGTGAAGTTAGAGATTTATTATTGAAGGTTTCTAGGTGGATAAATCTCAGGAAGAGCTGAGCTGCAGTGTGGTAAATATTGATTTATAATTAAAGTCTCATTAAAGTTTTATATTAGGAGTGAGATTAAAGTTAAATGTTTAATAGGAACATTATTGAATATAATTCTGGGATCTCTTATCGCGGTAATCTCTGCGTGATCGATATTCTAATTGTTAATTAATTGGATCATTAAATATTTAAGTTAATATAAAGGAAAGTCCCTTTTAAACCTCATAAAACTATTTTCATTTAGTTGTAATTAAAAGTCTTTGATTCTCTTTGGGAAAGATAACTAAATTAAAAAAGATATTTATAAAAATGGCTACCGGTTCTTATTTGACTCAAAATCATTATCGTTCTCAAAGTGAGATCCAAGGGGATCTTCACAGAACTACCAGTTCTTATCTCTATCTCGTCACATTTCCTATGACGATATTTCTAACTTGATCAACATTGACCGTAACCTTTTTCCCGACCTCCATATCACTACGTTGTTATTCTTTACATCTAATACTCTATACCAGTGCTTCTCAAACTTTCTAGACTTGCGACCCAATTTTCAATCATAATTTTCCTCGCGCCCCCCTCCATATCAATGTATTGAATTCAAAATTAATAAACTTTGACTTAAAGGTACAAGGCTACTCTAATTATAAACCATACAAATTATCAAGATAAATGCTAAATTTTGTATATAATTTGATGACATGAAATTACTGGTAATTATTAAACTAGTTCTTAGCTTAGTAAATTAATTATGAAACACATTGTGCAGTACTGATACATGTATAAGTGTACTGTATCAATATAAATGTGTATTTTATTTTTTATTATGTCAGAATGTATTTCTTTTTTGTGTGCTTCATTTCGGTAAATTAATAGTTTTTTTTTAAAACAATAAACTTTTATTTTCGACTTTTTCATAAGCTCGCGCCCCCCTTGTAGAGTTATCATGCCCCCCTATAGGGGCGCGCCTCACAGTTTGAGAAACACTGTTCTATACGGACCTTCAAATTTTGGTTTAAATTTAGCTACCACTTATCTTGTTGCCGAACTTAAAGGATGTGTTGCTATCAAAACCCAATCATCCACCTTAATTTGCACATAACGCCTGCTTCTATTATAGTATTTCTCCCATTTTTCATGCTTAGCCTTTGTGTTTCGTCTAGCTTCCTCAAACAATCTCTCAATATCTCCTACTGCAAATTCCGTTCCGTCTGATACCATCACTAATTTCTGAAAAGGCGTAATCAACTTTCGACCTAAAAATAATTCTGCAGGGGTTTTCCCCGTTGTTTCATTCACTGCTGTACGAATAGCATAAGCAAACTCACGTAATAACTTGTCCCATGCGTCATGTTGATCATTGATATAAATTGCAATCATTTGCCCTAGATCGCGATTTACGCGTTCGGATCTATAGGGTGTTTTTTTGAGAGGTATAGAACTTTAAATTGCAATAAAACAACGATGTATTATTCTATTGACATGAATTTTTTTTATTCGAAAGATAATCTTGTGGCATTACATTTTAAATATGATATCTGGCATAGGACTGCCACGGCTGGCTCGGATGTAGTCCAATCTGGAAGTCCAATTTTCGATGACTTTTTCCAACATTTGTGGCCGTATATAGGCAATAACACGGCGAATGTTGTCTTCCAAATGGTCAAGCGTTTGTGGCTTATCCGCATAGACCAATGACTTTACATAGCCCCACAAAAAATAGTCTAGCGGTGTTAAATCACAAGATCTTGGAGGCCAATTCACAGGTCCAAAACGTGAAATTAGGCGGTCACCCAACGTGTCTTTCAATAAATCGATTGTGGCACGAGCTATGTGACATGTTGCGCCGTCTTGTTGGAACCACAGCTCCTGGACATCATGGTTGTTCAATTCAGGAATGAAAAAGTTAGTAATCATGGCTCTATACCGATCACCATTGACTGTAACGTTGTGGTCTTCATCGTTTTTGAAGAAGGATTCCACCAGCCCATAAAGCGCACCAAACAGTCAGTTTTTCTGGATGTAACGGTGTTTCGACATACACTTGTGGATTAGCTTCACTCCAAATGCGGCAGTTTTGTTTGTTGATGTAGCCATTCAAGCAGAAGTGCGCTTCATCGCTAAACAAAATTCGCTTATGAAAATCGACCATTATTTTCGAAATAAAATTGCACAATTTGAAAGCGTTGTTCAGACGTGAGTCTATTCATGATGAATTGCCAAACCAAACTGAGAATAAATCACTTGACAGCTGTTAAATCGGTAGCCCTCTTGGAAAGTAATGCCAACTTAAACTTCTATACCTGGAAAAAAACACCCTATATTTGCTGGAGGTCTATATACAACAGTCTTTACATGCCTTATGCATAATCTTTCGCTTAAATGCTCAAAAATATAAGAGATAAATTGGGGACCATTATCACTTATTAATTTTACTGAAGCTCCAAAACGCGATATATAATTATCAAAGAAATTATCCGCTATTACTCGAGTTGAGGCTTTTTTAAGGGGTATGATTTCAGCCCACTTGTTGAAATGATCCGTAATTACTAATACATATCGGTTGCGTCTCACTCTCGATGTCGGGGGTACGGACCTAACAAATCTAATGTAACTATATCATTTGGATAATTTGATACAATCGGAATTAATCGACCAGCTGGTAACGCGTTTTTTAAATTATTAATTTGGCACATATGGCATGTAAAGACATATTGATGGATAAATTTTCTCATATACGGGAAATAACAAACGTCCCTTATTTTATGGAAAGTTTTAAAATGTCCAAAATGACTTGCTATAGGCTTGTCTTGAAATTCTCTCATTATTTCATTCCTTAAAGACTTTGGAATGTATACTCGCATTTCACCTAATGACGTTGCATATTTCGCATAAAACAACAAGCCTTCTATTAATATAAAATCACGGGACCAATTCTCACATATTGTCGCATTAACCGAGCTATCTTCTTGTTTTTCCAGATATGTATAGATATGACCTAATTCTGGGTCTTTTCTTTGATCTTCTATTAACTATTCTCGTGACGAAAGTATCAACTCCCTGATTATTGCACAGTTAACCTTCTCTCCTATTAAACTTTCAACTGGGTTTCTCGACAAAACGTCAGCCACCGCATTTTGAGTTCCGGGGACGATGTTCCCATTCTATATTAAATTCTGATAATTTTAGTGCCCATTTGATCATTCTATTTGACAAATTTTTACCATGTGTTAAACGCGTCAATGCTGCGTGATCCGTAATAACCTTCATCGGCAAAGAACATAAATATATTCTGAATTTATTCAGAGCCCAAACCACTGCTAAACATTCCCCCCCTCTCTCTCTCTCTCTCTCTGTTACAGTGTAATTCCTCTCCGCAGTACTAAGCGTGCGAGAAGCAAATACTATTGGTCTCTGCTCTAGATTTAGAAATGCTCCTACCCCTATTGAACTCGCACCCGTAAATAACTCGAAAGGCTTTTCAAAATCTGGCACTTTCGTTATGGCCACCTTGACTGCATCGAATGCCTTCTGCGCCTATGTTGACCAACAAAATTTCTTTAGTTTTCGTTTAAGATTATAAAGGGGCTCACAAAGATCAGCATAATTTTTAATAAATTTTGCGTACCACTGGGACCAACCTAAAAATTTGAACACCTCCTTAGAATTTCGTGGAAGTTTCATCTCAACTATAGCTCGAACTTTTGTCTCATCCGTTTTAATTCCTTCCTTATTATTAATTAAACCTAAATATTTTAATTCATCACAACCAAATTTACATTTACTTTTATTTAAAGTTAACCCCGCATGTTGTAACAATCGAAAAACTTCTTTTAAATGTTCAATATGCTGAGTGAATAATAGAGACGATATAATCACGTTTTCCATGTGCACATTCACAAACTTCCCTATCACTGGTTTTAGTATGATGTCTATTGCCTTCTGAAGATTGGGAGCCGCCCTTGACAAGTCAAATGGCATACGGCGAAATGCGTAAGTGCCATTCTTCGTGACAAACGCTGTCTTAACCATATCACTGGGGTTTACTGCCAGTTGAAAATATCCCGATCTGAGGTCGAGAGCTGACATTATCACTGTATGGGGTATGTTCATTATTAAATCGTCTATTAAGGGTAAGGGATAACGGTGGTACTTTGTAATCGCATTAAGTTTCCGATAATCGACAGCAAATCTATACGCTTCCGGATTATCTGGTAGTAACCCATTATTTTTTCTACATAACGCAACTGGTGACGTGTACGGGGATTGAATGGGAATTATGGTTCCTTCTTTCAACAATTTGTCTACATGATAATCAAGTATCGCTTGTTTTACCCTGTCATAACGATACGAACGAGAAAAAACCGGTGGGTTATCTCCCGTGTCAATCTCATGATATAAAACACGTGTAAGCCCCGGTTTATCTGAAAAAAATCATTGAAACTATTTAACAAATCTCGCAACTTCTGTTTCTGTTTTTCCCCTAACTTTGTCTTAGAAAGATCTATTTCTACTTTTTCTCTTCCTCAATCGTTTTAACCACCTTATCAATCTGCGAATCAGGAATCGCCAACGATTTCCGATCAAAGTCCAAAATAAATTTTGATCCACTTATGAAATCTACTCCGAGAATACATGAATATTCCAAACCTGCCAATACATGAAACAACCAAGGCTTTTCAAATTCCCTTATTCGAACATTCAATTCCACAATACCAATATTATGACATTTAGCTCCCTGTGCCGTGATCACCTGAGTACGCAATTTCTTTATTGCTTATAAAAAAATATTTTCGGTATGTCTCCTCCGATATAAATGACTTCTCCACTCCAGTGTCCCATAATGCTTTCGTAAAAGTCTCGTTTAATAAAATAGGAAGATATGGAATTTCCCCTGGAGACACGCATATTGCAGAAAGTTTAATTGGTACCTCATTTATCGACAGCGTCTGATCACTTTGAGCATCACTAACTTTTAAAACATTTAATCGTCCCCTTTGCCTCCTATCGCCTCGACTTAAGTTCTCACTCGAACCCCTATTTCTGTGGTCCCCTCTACTAAAATCGTCTTTTTGACCTCCATTTCTAAACTGGTATCCCCTATCATTAAATCTTCGATCATCCTTCTGAAATCTATTTATTGTTTTCAAGCCACTGATGTCCTTGACGGCCATTCTCGTAGTTACCCCATAATCATTTCTACCTTTACTCTATCTACACACCACTTCAGAATTTCTCCAATTTCCTCGATTATAATCAACATTAGACATCCTACGCTCATTCCAACCACGTCTTTACCCATTATCACTATTTCTCGAACCCCTTATTGCCTTACATGAACATCTTTCCTCAAACTTAGCTAAGACCTCCAACAATTGAATCGTGTTTTGTGTATTTGGAACCTCCACGTAATTCTGGACTTGTGGTTCAAATCTAACAAAAATATGATCTACCAGGGCTTTCTCTGACATCCCCAGTTCTAACTTTTTATTCAATTTTAATAAATCGTAAACAAAATCCGTCGGCTCCTGGTTCTGTCTCTGTTGAGACACATAAAACTTGGTCTCTAAATCTTTCCTATTTTGGATGGCAGGGAATGATTTTGACAATGTTACTTTCAGCTGCGCGAAGTCCGTGGCGGTATTCTGCACTAACGCTGATCCGAATATCTGATACCAATCTTGGGCCCTGCCCAGGAGACTTCCTTTCAAATAAGCATCGATAAATCACTGGGTATCTCAAGTAATTTGATTTGATTGTCAATAACCTCCAAAAACTCGGTAGCGTTATCTGATCCGGAAAAGTACACTTCTTGTAAAACATTAATTCCTCTCGCGTTTCTTATCTCGGGGTCCGATAAATTAAATCTCATTGGGCGCCAATGTGATAATTCCCCCTGGTTTGATTATCTCTTTGGGTATCAGCGTGAGCTATATATATATATATATATATATATATATATATATATATATATATATATAGAAGTGTAGGATTAACGGAAGAACTAGAATCATACATAATCTTAATATAGCTTTATTAAGATTTTCAACTTAAAGCTTTAACAAATTAGATTACAATAATTTATGTGCGAGAATCTACGATGGCAAAACACACAACACACAATATATAGATAATAACAAATTAACCTAACACGGATCACTATCAATAACTGACTCTCGTAAACTCAATTCCAATAATATCGCCGATACTAATATTAAATAATCAATCCTACCTTGCTGTAGTTTGAAGTAACGATTATAACACCATGAAGCCGTACAATGACTCGAGTGCAATGGTATGCACCTTGATTCGATAGATCTCTTCACGTATAAATCCTACTATTCACCACGCAACGTTATCTACAACTTCTTCACTCTTGAACCACGAACTGTTTCCGTTCCTCTAATTGCCATCCCGCTTACTCAGAATTCTGATTTTTAAAAGCGTCCTAATTTGCATCTTTCTTTCACACTTCACTTCTTGGGTTTGGTTGGAAAAGAGTTGCCATTAATTCTGGCCCCAAAGAATCCAAAGGACATGTTAAAGAAAAGACGCGTGAGCCCGTCACATATTGTTAGCGAAAAGTGTCTGTGATTTATGATTTTTATTAAGGTTAGGAACATTTGGTACATTTTCTTTAGTTTTTTGGGTTTTTTTTTCAAACTTTCAAAGAAAAATTTAAAAGTCCTTGAAAGTAGGTAAGTATATTTTCTCTTAATTAAATTATTCACTGGGCTATATATATATATATATATATAGTGATTTTTATCGTGTATAGTAAAAATAATTATAAAATAAATTATAGCTTAAAAAAAACTAAAAAACACGTTTTAATAGTGAATTGAACTAAAAAGTAAAAAATAAATAAATATATATATTACTTAAAAGTAACATATACAAAATTTAATACTTATCTTGTTAATTTGTACGGTTTATAATTATGATTATATTGTAGCTTTAGCGCCCAAGTGCATTACTATTGCATTCAATACATTATTTGGGGGAGGTAAAAATTATGATTGAAAATTGGGTCGCCATTATTGAAAGTTTGAGAAGCATTGCAGTATAAGTGACCATTGGGCGCTGAAATGCATGAGCATATGTCCCGATCAGATGGTCAGTCTGAAGCGAGACCCTCAGTGTTTAAGTCCCAAAGTAAGCTTTTGGTACTCATTTATCGACCCACTGCAGTAGGGATGAAAGGATGAGTCGACCTTGCCCAGCTCATTAATAGAACCCGGAACTGTCGTGTGGTAGCGCACTACGCTACCACTCGACCCCTGGGCCTTCATATTTGTAACTACTTTTAATTTAAACACAACTAGAGCAACAAGAACTGTGAAGTATCAGTTACGGTATTGAACATTTTAAGTGTTTCATCCGATTGAAACCCTTACAAAACTGTGTATGTTATCCCTCAGTTTTTAGTCTAAATGTTCAGGTCAATGATCCATCTTGTTGGATCTTACGTCAGGTTTTTGCAACTCTCTTTTATCTTGAAGCTTTTAGTTCGGGTTGAGCTTTAGTTCTGTGGTCGTGGGCCCCTTTTTGATGTTTTTACTTTCCATAAGACAACTAAATCGATTCTGATCACAATTTTCTTTTTCTTCTGCATCATAATACAAGATCAAGGAACTAAAATAATTATGAGATGGTAAACTGAACTATGTAAAACACCATTTCCTTTGATTTTGTTTATATTTTTTAGCATCTGAGGAAGCTAAAATATCCACAACACGCTTATTGTACGAGTTATTACTATTTTCTGTTACTGTCATATCTTTCTTTTCTTTCTCAGGATTCATGCCAATAACTGTGGATCATTAAATAATATATTCATTTTCTTGCCCTCCGCGTGAAATTATATATATATATGTATATATATATATATATATATATATATATATATATATATATATCAATTCCATTTATATCGACAAAACAAATTTCTGCATTTTATCTCATGATTCAGGTTTCAATTCAGTCACAGATGGTTTTTTAGAATCCAAAAAGCGATTTCATCATGCACTTCCTAGGTATATGTTCCTTTAATTTTATATTTATAGTTAGAATTGTTGAAGGGCAATAAATGTCAAAGCTTACGATTTACGAAGTATAAATGCGAGGGAAACTCAAAAGAAAAGTCGAATATTCTTATTTTAAGTGTAGTTATTCTACTCAGGGAAGAAATATAATATGAAGATAAAAGAAAAGAAAGAAATTGAGAAACAAAGTACCGGGGAAAAAACCATTAATATATTCTGTGTATTTATCTCATAAAAGTTTCTGTGGTTTCTCGGAGGGAAATGATTTATGAACATTGTTTGAATGAATGCCAAACCAAAATTTATAATTTAAAGAAAAACAAAACTGTTTGTAAAGCGATAATTTAAATTATAATAATATATAATGATGCATACATTATACTGAAGTTTCATTAATAAAAATTAACAGAGGAAGTTTGAAGATGCGGTTCTAAACATAAAATACAATTAAATAAGGTTTGATAAATGTACTTTTTGATTTAATTCATAAAATTATTAGGGTAGTTTTTTGCAAAGAAGTTATATTTTTCTTTAAAGAGTAAATATCAGAATAAAAACTATAAAAGTAATTCTCATTTTGGATTACACAACGAAAAATTAATTTTACAAAATAATATAATCCCCAAAACTACTTTTTTTCAAAAGCTCTTCCGAATAAGTAGCCTGTTTTAATTTCTTAGACTGATGAAATTACAAAACATGAAATTTCAGTATGAAAAATGATATACGTATCTTTGATAGTAAGTGTGTGTGTGGGAATATGTTTTATCATTATTTAATTCTGACTTATAACTACTAAATGCGAAATATTTCCAGTTTAATGTCATAAATGTATTATCATTAATCTATATTAGTTGTATTCAAATCCACTAATTTATAGTGTAATGCCTTATTAGAATATTACCAATCCATATCAAACATATTCAGTTGCATAATTAATTGTATTTTTAAAACTATGAAATACGTCGCTAAACTTACCTCCAATAAATTATCCTTACTTAGAAGTTGATTTTTTTTCAATAGAATTCAATCTGAATGTATGTCGAATCCAATAATGACGCTTAGAGAACTATTCGAATGAGCTATCATAACACTTAAATACAGTCAAGAGCCTAAGTACGGATTGTTGTTTAAGACAATGAAGAGTTTCTTAAATTTGATAAAAGTTCCTTTGCTTAAGATAAGACTCCAACATCTTATGAGAACTGTTATCTTCCATTTGAAGCCTTTTCAGTTGGATGAGAGTATTGTGGGACAATTGTTTTTCAGGATTTCTTATTGTCCACAGTTATGGTAAACATATTATATATATGTTCTAGAGTTTCCATGCAAAAGCTGATAAAAAAAGTGCTCGTAGGATTTTTAAAATAAAAAAAATGTAAAGACCTCGTGATTTTTTAGCATGACCGATATAAGATTGCTTCATTATTTTTAGAGTAAAGAAAAATACACGTGTATTATTAGTAAACTATGAGAAACTTGGAGCAAAAATTATTTTTGACAGCTTGTTTTTAGTTTTCTCTTTTTTAAAACATTGATTTTTTTTGTGAAACACCCAGTACTTTTTTTTAACATTGCCATTTTTTGAAATTTACTACGATGGAAAGGTTAAGTAATGCATTTCATTCTTTTCGTTTGCCTTCATTTAATTTTGATACATTTCAGCATTATTTCAATTTGAAATTTTTCCCCGTGTTTTAAAAGAAATTTTCCTTAATTTTATTGATTTCGGAGCATGAGGGATGCTATAGCTTGTTTTTAATTAATTAAAAGTTGAATTTCACCACGTTTATAAATAAAAATTAAATCAGTCTCATGTTAACAATAATACTGAGCCCCCATCAATTGAAACAATTTTTGAAATGTCATCTCAATGTTTCTTCCGATTTGATACCTTAAATATCAAAGTTTGAATGGACTTTGTATTGTGGCTGCAATAATCAAGTGGTCATTATTATGAACTCATGACCCTCGTGGTTTCTGTCGAGTCAAGAGTTCGAATCCTGGTGTCTGAAGATATCCCGTGCAGAGTGGCTGATGCCCTTTAAATCTGTCAAGGATCAAAGTCCTCGCGTTAGTACGGTGTGGAATTTTGGACAAGGGATGACATTCTAGTTGTGCTCCTTGTAACTTGACTGGGGTTTAGATTACGAATTCCGTTGTTAATAGCCCGCGCGTAGCTTCAAAGTGTGACGTAAATAAAAAAAAATCCAATCAGAAGTTCTTATTCTTCAAATATATAAAATTCAGCCTTATTTAAGTACTTCTACTAACCTCCATTAGTGCCTTCACTTAATTAACCCGTTGTTTTCGTTTGAGTCGCAGAGAATATAGCTTTTCTCTTTAAGCAGATTTTTTTGACTAAAAAAGGTTTTAAGAATCCTTCCTTGAAAAAATCAGATCAGAGCTTCGGATCAGTAACGGTTAGCTTTGTTATTGTGAAATGTGCAGAGAATACGACATTGAAATATCAATACATTTCAATTATGATGTTTCTAACAAAAGGCAGAGTGAAAAAAATTTGTTTTCTTCCCATGAAATATGTTTACAAAAAGGAAGGTCACAGCTATATTACTTATTTTTTAGTATTCAAAGTACGTAATAAAAACTTAAAAATATATATCATTATCGGTTATATAAGATATTTAACTGAGATGACGTGAGGAAAATACCAAGGGAAAACTTAAAGGAATACAGAATGTGATATCTACACTTTTTTCTTTCCTTTTCGTTTTAGAAATTATATCCAATTAACTAACAAATATTGAAATTAACTTCAATGGAACAATTTCAAATAATTTATCATAGAATGTGTCCAACGTGAAAAGAAAACTAAGAGGTAGAAAAGTGAGAAGCAGTGTTTAACAACATCTATACAGTCTATTCAATCGGATATTTGTGCCAATACCTTAAAACAGTGTTTCTCTAAATTTCAATACTGGCGCCCCCCTTTTCAATCGCAATTTTTATTGCGCCCCTCCCCCTTATACATTAATAATGTATTGAATGCAATAATAATGCACTTTTGGACGCTAAAGCTACAATCCTTATTATAAACCGTACAAATTAATGGCATAAGTATGAAATTTTGTATGCGTTACTTTTAAGCAAAAAAAATTAAGTATTAAGATAATTATTATGTTATTTTTCCTTTCTCGAATTTTTAAATTGGAACAGATTGGAAAATGCGGTGGCTGCTTAGAAGACAAAATATAGATATCAGCTAGATATAGAAAAAGAACTTAGGGAGTCAATTTCTAATCATATAAGCATTCCTTTGAAAAACTTTGCTCTGCAAAACAAGCCCATGGAAGTCGCTAATACTTATTAAACTTGATCTTAATTTAGTATTAATTAATTAGTTATAAAATACTCTGTGCAGCACTGATAAATTAAAAAAGTATATCGGCTGAAGTACCCGCTCTTTGCACAAGCTCATTCTTAATATAATAGCTGAATTGTCAGGAGAGTAAAGCCAAGTGCGCGACAATGTTTACAAAAATGTAAAATGATTTTTTTTAAATGATTGCTCAAATTATAATTAGTTTTAAACGAACTGTAATTTTAAGCCTCACAGAATTAGTATTTAGAATTGATGTTGAATAATGAACAATAATATAAAATTCCGATGAAGAATAATTGTATTAATTTAAATTTTTAAAGCGAAAAGACTTCAACATGTTTTAACCCTGGAGCAGGCGCGCACTCGATACTAATGGTCGAGTGGGGTTATTGAGTCACCCCAATCCTTTTTTTATAATTATTTTTATAGTACACAATTAAAATCGTGAGATTCCAGTGAATAATTTAATTAAGAGAAAATATACTTACCTACTCCCAAGGACTTTTCAATTTTTCTTTGATAATTTTAGGAAAAAATCCAAGAAAACTAAACAAAAATGTTTCAAATGTGCGTGACCTTAAAAAAAGACACAAACCACAGACACTTTTCACTAACATTACAGGAATGTTATTTGCTGGCAAAACTGTCATATTTTATTGTCATATTAGTTATTATAATTTTATTGTCCTTTGATGTTCGACAAATAGCATGTTGAGCTTTTACTTGCTTGTGTGTTTTTGACAAAGCAAAGTGTGTCTTCTGATACTTATGACTTCATATTTTAGTTGATGGAGTTCTTTTGGTAGCATTTGAAAATGTTTCTTTCGTTTCATGTTCATCGCCTTTCTCAAAGTTACTTTAATGTGTATTATTTCAGCAGGATCATCCCTTTTTTTTATCAGTTTTATATAACTTCTTTCAATAGAGATCAAAGATAACCATTTCTTTTTATATATATGTATATATATAAATTCTGATCATTTACCAAACATTTACCTGCTCATCATGCTCATTTACCAAACCACAATAAGTCGAACAATAAGGCAATCAAAATCACTAAGTTATTCATGGGGAAGGGGAGGAATGTAGCATGAACACAGAAAATACTTTGGAAAAAAAGGGATCGCACCGGGAACTCAGTTTAAACAAGTACCTTAAAATTGCAAAAAAAAAAAAAAAAAAAAAAAAAAAAACCGTTTGTCACTCCCAAAAAAGAGGGAGATATGTGACAAAAATATTTTAGTTCATTTTAAGACTGTCAAACAGGAGGATAGTGTCAAGGCCATTGGTAACAATTATACAGTTTTGCCTGAATTACCGTTTTCGTGCACTCAGTGCTCGACGTGACCGTCCCCGGATTAAAAGTGTATTTATTACAATATGGATGTTCTAAAAAATTGTGCAAAACGTTTTTCATTATGCTTTATATGTATGTTTGGGAATACTCGTAAAAATAAATCTTGGCCTAGTAACCCTTCAAAATGCTCTTTGTGCTTTTCCAAAAATCATAAAAATATTTTACAAGTGAAAAAAGCGCAGCAGAAATAGTTTATTTACAACTTCCCTAAATGAAAAAACAAATACATAAGAGCAGGGACGTAACTAACCGTACATGTAAGTTCGAAGGTCAAACCGCAACAAATACATTCTGCTGCCTACAGCTAATGTACGATATTTCCGTAATATAACAGTGATGAATTTTTTATCTTCCTAAAATTTTTTTGATTATGGAAGTTTTGTTTTGTTTTTTCTCTGAAAGAGTAGAATTTTAGGTTTGAAAAGAAAACGTAAGAAAAATACCTCTCATCATGGGATTACAGCAAATCAAATAAAATGTTTTTTATTTGTTTATAGTATCAAAGACAGCTAAAAAATGAGATTTTGAAGTAGAAGCCTTTATTTTTGATGACGTAATATCGCAGATGATATATATAAATTATATCAGTGTAAATGTGTATTTTTTATTATGTTAGAGAGTATTTTGTTTTATTTCATTCCAGTAAATAAATTTTTTGTAATCTTTTATTTTCGATATGCTCGCGCCCCCAGGGGGCGCGCCCCACAGTTTGAGAAACACAGACTTTAAATAAACATCTTTTGCTGTTAACAATCAGATTAAAATTAGAATAGAAAATAATACAATTCTTACAAGAATTATAGTTATTTCGAAAAGGGCTAAATCTGATTGAATTATATTCATGGAACAAAATTTAATTTGAAACGCAATTATTATCATCTCTTGATTATTTAAGTGTCGTGTCTTATATTGGCTTAAAAACATTAATACTTTTGAAACTAAGTTTTTCAAAAATAATCATTTTTATTAAAACAGGTGTACATATAAATACTGCATAATTCAAAGGAAATGTTATTTTGTTTTAAGTAGGGCAATTAGTACATTTTGACTTGGGAAATTTACTGAGCTAAATTTGAACGATACGATCTTACTATTAGATGTACAAGTCTATTATTTATACGTATATCTCTTTCGAATAATTTATTCTAAAATAAATCACAAAATAATCTTTAAAATAAATTCGTTTAAAGTGAAAACAAAAATCAAATCCCTTTAAAAATAATCTGGTTAGCTCAAAATTTTTAAAAAATGGAAATTCCTTTATATCAATTAATTAAACTTCAAGACCTTTGAATGTTTACTTGGGTCACAGCCCACGTTTCAACAGTGAAACTAGCATCATCAACAGATAACAATTGGGAACAGTTTATCTTTTCTTGTTGTAGTTGTTGCTGTTCTTTAGAGACAACCAATGATGTCATTACGAATTCTTTACCTTGTAGTTAATTGGATGACGTCGAGTGCTGTCACTTAGTCAAAAAATACGTGAAATTGTCTGGTCATACGGAGCAATAAACCACCACTAGCATGGCACAGAAACGGATGTGAAATGAGCTGACAGCAACGTTTGCTTCGTGAAACTTATCAAGAAAATGAAGGCTCTGGAAGACCAAGGTGCACAAATACAAGGAGAGACTGAATGATTGTATGAACGGCGTCACTGTCCATCGGGCTACAGATTCTTCCATACCACACGTGGTATGTTTCATTATCTTATTACGCTTAGCTGTGACGTTAACAGCTGCTTTTAATATGTTTGCCCTTATCCTCTCAGCATCTGAAGAGTCGTCTTACAGTGTTATAGACAATCATCTTGATTTCCTGAAGGCTGGCAATGTGCAATGTTCAGTGATGAATCCCATTTTAGTCTTGGATCAGATGACAATTGAATCCGTCTGTAGAGGAGCCGGAGCCAGTGGTTTCAACCAGTTTTTGTTTTATAGAATCCCACAACTCTTTTCCCTGGTTGCATGATTGGGGAATTTCCCCTTATAACAGTAAGTCACCACTAGTACTGCTGCGAACAAATTTAAAATCTGAACGGTATGTTGATGACATCAAGCGATCAGTAGCATTAACCTTTATGACACTATATCACATGCCTGTTTTCCAACAAGATAATGCCAGTCCCCATAGGGATTACAAATCTTTAGATTTCGTTCGTGTTGCTGATAATTTTCTTTGGCCAACAAGGTCACTATACCTTTCACCAATCGAACATGCAAAAAGGAAATAGAAAGCCGTCATATTTGGACATCCTAAAATAATGAATATCTGAAAATAATTGACAAAAAGTAGAACGTATCGCAAGATAGGATTAACAATATTTTATCGTCGTATACAAGTAGGGGCGTAGCTATTGCCGTATCACCCGCATCAATGATACGAGGCCCCAACATATATGAAGAAAAAATTGTTGATATATTAAGAGACCCCAAAACTGGTGTGGAAGAAAATTTGATAAGGGACCCATTCAGGACTAGCTACGCCAGTGTATGTACTGACATTGGCTTGGAATTACTGAACTCGTTCATCAACGTTCAGCGTGCAATCGCAAGCAATTAGTGGTTCCGACAGCTTTGAATTTTCAATCATTTCATTATCTTTGCAGGAGCTTTATACATGCTAATTTCAATGTAAACAGCCTCTTTCTTCATGGTTATTCCTTTTTTCCTCTTTTCAAAACGGTAAATTTACTTCATTTCAAAAGCAATATAAAATCATCGAACCAATCACAATAATGTTCATTTTTCTGAAACAAAGATGAAAATATTATTTAATTCTGATTATACGAGTACTATAAAATATTAATAAATGATTTAAATTAATAATTTGTTGAATAAAAACCAATGTATGAATGAATATATATTTACTTGGAGCTCACATAAAAAAGAAAATTTATAGAATCAAAGTGAGTCATCTGAATTATATTCTTAAGTGCAGAATTTTTTTTGTTAGAAGCATCCATATTAAACATAGGCATAACTTACAAGAGAAAAAAAAGTATTGGATCTTCAAATAAAAAAGTAAAACAATCTGGACGTTTAAGTTTTGCTTAAATTTTTTTAAAAAAAAGATGATTGATTAAGAGAATGAGATGGAAAAAAATTGCAAGAGAGATCATAATTGATCATCTAGAATTTTGTAATTACGATAGCATCATTATCATTGATTGCAACCTGAGACTATAATCAGCAGCAGGGGAGTGGGGAAGGGTAGCACGTGCAGTTGGAGTGAGGCTGAAGAAAAAAGAATCTCAAGAAGGTACGTCAACTGTTCTTATCTCTTATCGAACTAGTCGATGTAGAAATGTGTTAGCGAAAGTTATCATTATTATTGAAGGGATATAAAATATTGAATGTTAGAGTGTTTGGGGTTCCTCTCATAAATGTGACGCAATGGAATATTTTGTGGGCTAGCTTTTTGAATACCGGAATATTTTGTACGAATCCAATAGAACTTCTATTTTCCTCCTCAAATATCGACATGTGTGTTCCATGGCATATCATATTTATATAAAGAACCATTCATATTTTAATTCTTATCCTTATCTAAGATTGCATTGATTTGGACTCGTTAGAATACAGTGGCATTTTGTAACGAAACAAAAGGAATCCGAAAAAGCCCATCATTGAAACTTATTGCTAAGTTTCCTTTTTCTTTAAATTTTTAAAAACAAAAATTGAGTTAGTTTGAATATTCTGGTATAGACTTTCAAATTTTTAAAAATATTTTTTCAAAAATTTACAGAAAAATGTAATTTTATAGGAATCTTAATTACTTTTTATTCTTTCTGATGTAATTTATTGTTCTCAAATAAATATAATAATCTAAATTTAAGAAATAAAAGAGAAATTTTACACAACATTAACATTATGTTCATATGATGCCTCGAGAATCTTTAACCCTACCAGGTTCATTTTATTTCTAGATTATGGATAAAAAAACGTCAACTTTTGTTATACTTATTTTTAAACATATAAATATCTTTTTAAACATAATAGTACCATTCGCATACAAAATTTCCTAAAAATTTCTGTAAAAAAAATCTTTTAAATAAATAATTTACCTGTTAAGTTGGTTTTTTGTATGGCAGAAATCATAAGATTTTGAAATCAATTCTCACTAAGTATAAATATATAAAGCTTCGAATACCTAGCTTTTATGTTGAATCAGAAATTTTATTTACATCATTTGTATTTTCCTAAATGATTATGAAATTATTAATCAAAATTTGATCGTGTAGGATAAATTCAAAAACACGGTACTCCACATAATCCAACATCGCAATATGGATTTTAGAACCTTGTTTCTCTTCTTACCTTCTTACTTTTATTATCTTTCTTGGAGCAACAAATATTAGCTTGTGTTTTATTAGTTTTCTTCGCTGTCGAGGAAATGTAGTCAACAAAGTGTCTTCCAGATAAGCGTGAAGGGGAGAGGGGTGCTCAGCAGAAGGACGTCCTCTTTCTGCAGAAAGTTCCCCCAAATGGTACTTTGCAATTATTCGAAACCGTAAAAAGCACATGTGAAATAATTCTGGAAAGACCGATTGCATAGTGAAAATTTTCACAGTGCCCGAGCTACACTCGGGTTGAGCCAGGAGGGTACGTTTCGCCTACCCAAGCTCAGGCCGGGATAACTGGGAAAGGGTTAACAATTGTGAAAATGAATAATGACTGCAGTAAATAAATGAATAATATTGGACTTTTTTTCAATACACAAGTCAAAATACAATGTATGGCTTTATTTTTTTTCCGAAACGTTGTGTCAACTTAAAAGAGTGCGAACTTACTCGACATTTGTTATATTGCGCATCTCTGTGCAAATGTGTGTTTAGTGCGTAAAAGTGTGATAAAAAGCACTTTGGATGCATGCACTTTGATGGGTGAAAATAATTTTTTCTACGTATAAATAATTTACATTAATAATCCGGTTTTTCAATATATTTTATATACCAACTATGGGTTGTGGTTTCAAGGTTCGTACTTTCAAGACTGTTTTGCTAAATCTGTCGGATTTCTAAGTTGTTGTAGAAAGGGAATTGCCTCGCCAACTCCTTCAACCTCGTCTTTTATTCTTTCTTTCTTTCTTTCGACAATTACCGTTATTTGTTTCTTGTGTAGTTTCCAATGACTTTTTTATTAATCTTTTACTTCCACTTCTGTGTGATGTATTTTTTAAGCAATTTATTAATTAGTAATTCCTTACCAAGGCTTCACCTTTTACGATATTCGAAATTCTTGCAGAATTTTCAAGGATTTAGAGACTTATCGAGACAAATCTAAATGGACAAGATCTAAATGATCGAGACATGGCTAAAAAATAATAATCCAAAATCTCTAAACAAGGTTTTTAAAAAATAAACAGTTTAAGAATGGAAAAAATTCAGGTTTTTTAATTTAAAAAAAAAGATTAATATGTTTAGTTATAAGTTTTAACATGTCCCAAAACTTCACTTGAAATTTTAATAGGCTTAAATTAGACTCATTTATTTATGCTACAAGAGATCAACTCAGATAGAAATAAATTATCGTAGTATTTAAATATTTTTTTCTTAAACGACAATTTAATTGAATGTATGATTGCTTTTTTTCCCGACAGTAACATGTTTTAAATAAAAATAACTTCAGGGTTTCAAATAAATCGTATCAAAAGGATATAAAATAGAAATATAAAAACTGGTTTGAATTTTTCTTTCTACCTAAGATTTTAATTAAAAAATGTTTTTGAAATATGCATGTAATGTCGTTTTCACGTGCTTCATTTTTTAGAATAAATGTTAAATGAAATAAGATATGAATCTTCTAGAACTATTTTTTCTTAAATGAATCTTTTTCATTCTTCGCATTATTTATATTTTGAATTACTTGTCATCTTTTTGTCGTAAATTATTTGTCCCTTTACATAATAATAAAATCAAATACAGTTAAAGAAACAAGTTAACTTTTATGTTCTCCTTAAATATTTTGTGATACACGAATGCCACAAAAAGTGAAGTTTCAAATGAATATAAAAAATTGTCCATGTGGATCTTTTGATATTTTTGTACCGATTCTGTGTTTTATGGTCCAAAGTATCAGGTAGATACTCTTTAAGTTCGAGCATAGTAATGAAACCATTTTTTTTTCGTATCCGCTCTTGAATAATATTTATAGAAATTTTTCAGAGTCAAAGCCCCACGAACAATGAAATTTTTTAGTGAAATAGAAAACGTTTTGAGCCTACTATTAGCTACATTAAATAACTTTATTAATTGTAGATTCACTAATTTTAAATGTAATTTAAATATGAATTGCTACAAATCCTCTAAAATGTAAATGTATTTTTGAAACTTTTATCAAATTACATTAAAAATTAAATTTAACGTTAAATTTTTAAAGCCTTATGAAAATTTATGAAATCTAGTTAATATTAGCTGATGTTTTGCTAATAGTGCTCAGAAAAATGTTTTTTTTAATTATTATTGTGTACAATTGTCCATAATGTGATATACAGAATTATAGCTTTTTAGAGTATGTATTACAAAACGATTAAACTATAACATATATAACTTAAGTCCGTAACGGATCAAAAATAGTTTTCGACTTTTCAAACCATCAGGATAATTTGAATATGGTGATAATGTCTTCAAAGTACTTTTTAGAAACGATTTATAAGAAAAAATAACTAAATAACCATTAAGTTACTCTCTCCTACTCCCGCAATATTTCCTATTGATTTTTGAAAGTTAAAAAAAGAAAGGAAAAATGAAGAAAGTGCATTCTTTGCATTGTTTATATATTCACTGTTTTAAAACGAGTATTATTTTAAACACGTGCTGTATTACATACTTTCAAACGGATTTGGAATATATCACGAAAACTGAATAAATATTGCCCACGTGAGTTATATAAAAGAAGTGAAAAAATAAATAAGAACATCAGAATAATTGTTAAAATGGTTCGAGGAAAATAAATACGAGGTGCGGCGGAAAAGTAATGAAAATAATTTTCTATTTACCATAGTTTTTATTTTTTTTAAACATCAATACTATCTCCTTCAAAGTAGTTCCCTTGGGCAGCTACACACTGATGAAGACTCATTGATGGAAGTCTTCAACCGTCCTTCCCACTCTTTTGGACGTTTTCCCTCCTTTCAGGGCATTTTGCAGTTGAGAACACGGACTGAGATCAGCTGGATAGGGAATCTCAAGAATGCCTTTTGAAGTCCTATGGAGGGCAGTGGGCATTATCATGAGGGAGCATTTATTGGTCTGCAATGTCTGGTCTCAGGCGAATGACCCTTTTTCTGATCCTTTCAATGACGTCTTGATAAAAAACTTGGTTGGCAGTTGGTCCTGGAGGAACAAATTATTTGTGAACGATTCAACTTTTGTCAAAATAAATAAATAAAATATGAGCATTGATTTGATCTTCGATTCGCTCATTCGAGTTTTCTTTGATCGAGGAATTTCCTCACTTTACCTCTTGGGAACAAGATCGTACTTAAAAATTCATGATTCATCACCTGATATCACACTACTACAGAAGTCTTGATCATTAGCGATTCTATTAAGAAGATCAAAACATTTGCTTTTTCAAATGTCCTGTGACGGGCTCATCGCGCTTTCTATTAATTTTCCTCTTGGGTTCTTTGGGGCAAAAAAAAGGCAAATTCTTTCCAATCAAATCCAGAAGCGAAACGTGACTATGCAAATTAAGAACCTTTTAAATAGCAGAAGTTTAGCGTAAGTGAGGTGACCTTTTGGGAAGTGATTCTGCTAGTCTGAGTTTAAACGCGTAAGCTGAAGCAAGCCGATATTCCAGCGTCAGCTATCTGTGAAAGTGCGTTTAGGCAAGGTGGATACCATTCCACGCGAGATAAGGAAATTACATTGAAGATTCGAGAGGGTTGCTGCTACCTAGGATATAGAGGTAGGACTGATCTACTAATTATTAGGAACTGTGTATAAACAGAGGTTAGGTGTAAGCGGTAAAGTAATTATAGTGGTCAGGATCACGCTGATTTGGTAATACGTATTGTGTGTTTTCTCACCTCAGATCCACTAAGTTAAAATTTAAATATTATCATTGTTTGTGTTTAAGTTAAGATCTTAATAAAGAGATATTAAGATTAGGTTCTTTATTCACTTCCACATCCCTAGGTCACGAAGATAACTTAGAAGTAAGGCATCACCCACGGGCGAATGCTTTGCAGTCATTCTGCAGAATTGTGAGGTTTTTCAGCACCATTTTGTCACCGACCTTTCGAAAGTGCAAATGTTGAGTCAAAATTTGATGAACGGTGAATCTGTTCAAAATTAATTGTTCACTCAACATTCTTGATGTTAAGTGATCTCACAAGAGTGTTCGTTGTTTTCATCAGTTTTAGAAGTTGAAGGCCTCCCTGAACGGTGTTCATCTTTCTGCCTTCCAAAAATGATTTGTACCAGCGAAACATTTGAGCTCGTGATAAAGAATAGGCCTGTTTTAAATTTTCAAACGTCACACTTGCTGATTCTTCAAGTTTTACACAAAACTTAATAGCACAACGTTGCTCCAAATTCAGCTGTCGCATTTTGCGTGACGTACAACGAAAACAACTTCGCTAATAGCAGTCACAAAATTCACGTAGTTAACGAAAGGAGCTGAAACTCGCACTGAGCTAAGGGAGGGTACTAATACACGTAGTCTATTAAGAACAACAACGCAGCGTTGCCATATAGCTTGCAGTGTTGCCAGTCTCATTAATTTCTGCCACAATTCGTAAATATTCTGAAGATTTTTTCGAAACATCTTTATTATACAGGGTGGTCCCGAATTTATGGTATAAACTTTAAGGGTAGTTACAGGACATTGTAACAATCATTGATTGTATACGAATATGTTGGCGCAAGTGACGCGGTGAGGCACACACAAAGAAGAAGAAACGACAGGAAAGACAAAGCGTTTGTTGAAAGCACCGTTGACAAGTGCAATGCTTACAACAACTGTTCATAACTGTTCAGCACATGAGCTATGGAGTTCAGCTGCAGCGCACATTGCTGTGCCACCCACTAGCAGTCGGAGAAAAAGTCTACCGGATTCAAAGCTTGTACTCGCTAAAAATGGAAGAAGTGTAATCGATTTTTATTTGACACTCTACATAAGGTCTGAGGACTCACACTTAAGTGATGAGCAACAGCTCTTGTACTTGACTCGGGTCGATCAGTCACAACATTCAAGATGCTTTCTTCCAGGCTTGGACTGCGTACAGTTCTTCATCGACCAGTATCATGTCTGGTGGCGTGGAATGAATATATATATGTTTCACGAAGTTGACGCAATCACTGAAAAATTCTGTGATCCGGCATTCGTCGATCAGGAAACTGCGTGACACATTTGTAGCGCCGTTCTGCCATTACCATTTTCACTGCCGTACTTGCAATGCATGTCTGTATTTTCGACATACTTAAAGTCTCCCATCGAAGAATTATTGTGAATAGCGCTTTCTCCTTCTGAGATGCACCATGTTGAACGGTGACTAGACATCTACTGGCCCTTACCGGTAACACAACCAAATGATAACTTCATTTGTCTTTTCTTTTATTTCCTCTGTTTGCGCTCATACTTTCCAAAAAAAAATAATTGTTACAATATCCTTAAAGTTTGTACCATAAATTCGGGACCACCCTGTATACACTCAACATCAATAAATATTATATAAAAGTTATAAAATTTCAAGTTAAAACTTCAATATTAATATTTTTGCAAATATTGAAGAAAGTGGAAAAAGAATCGTACATAACAATAACAATAATAAAAATACGAAGATTACGTGTTTTTTTTTAAATTAACGTTAAATTTTAAGAGTTTCCACACTGCTTGCTTTCCTTCAAATTTTTTAAAAAATGCGTGTATTTCTAAAAATATGATCACAATTCTTCAAGACCAATTTGCAAATTGAAATGCGATGTACACCAGCATCCCAAAGTTAAGGTAAAACCTGTTTTTGTGTTTGATTTGAAACGAAATGAACTCAGAACAAGAAATTTAGATGAAATATGCACTAAACAGTTTGTTATTGAATGTGGCACAGAAATTTGCGTGAGTTAAACACAAACATGATTAATAACAACAACAAAAAATCATTCTTGGCAGAAAACTTTTTTATGGGAGATAACAGTACCTCACAGTTTCATGAGGAAAAATATAGTAAACACGTTGCAAAAATAGGCTCTAATAAGGAATGTTTTCACTCCTAACTGCAATTCATCAGTGGTATTAACTTTCCATGTTCCTATTAAAGTATCCGAATACGCGTTCGGAACCGTGATTTTAAAAAAGCACATAAATGGATAACTTTCATGATATTTAGTGTCTCTTCTATTAGAATACATGTATAAAATTGTTTTAAGGATATTTTGACAAAAAAATTATTTAAATACAATATTTCGGCAAAAAATTAACTTAGAATAATCTTTTTTCCAAATGTTCTCCTTTTGTTAAAAATGCTTCTATTATAATAATATTTTGCCTGTATATAGCTCAGACATCTATACAGAGGCTCAACTATGATTTTTGAAAAAGTCACATTATTTTCAGAATTACAACCAATTGAAATAATTATCGGCGTTTTTTTCTTAAAACTGCTCCCCTCTGTTGTCGTAAAATATGAATAAATCCACTTTTAAGTTATATATTTGAAAAATTCTAGTTGAGCCTCTGAACAGAGGTCTGAGCTATACACAGGCAAAATATTATTCTAATAGAAGCATTTTTCACAAAAGGAGAAAATTTGGAAAAAAGATTATTCTAAGTTACTGTTTTGCCAAAATATTGTATTGAAATCAATTTTTTTTGTCCAAATGCCCTTAAAACAATTTTATGCATCTATTCTAATCTAAGTGACACTAAATATCATGAAAATTATCCATTGATGCGCTTTTGAAAATCCCGTCGTCGGATCCCTTAACTGCGAAGTGTTCCCTCTATTTTAATTTCCATATCTCCTAATAAAAATTTCTTTTCTGGATTTCAGAGAGGCAAGTCCACTGGAGCTGTCTTTCTTGACATCCAAAAGGCTTTTGACAGAGTCTGGGGAAGTGGGCTCATCTATAAACTAATAATTAATAAATTTCCTCCTGCTCTCATTCACTTAATTAACTCCTATCTAGTCAACAGGACCTTTTAAGTACGCGTTAATGATACTCTCTCTAACACCTTTAGGATAAACCATGGGGTCCCTCAGGGCAGTTTACTCGGCCCCCTCTTATTTAATATCTATATTAATGACATGTCCACTCACCCTCAAACTAGCACTAACATCTATGCGGATGACACTGTCACACTTGTGACAAATCTATACGGAACTTTATCACTAACCTTCTGAAACGTCTTTTTTTAGGGAAATTTAATTCCCTACCTATTTCCAATCAACTCCAAAAAGAGGACAGGGATTCCTTATTATGCAGATTAGATAAAATATTTAAGTCAAACGTAATAGTAAAGTGAGAGGCAGTAGGAGAAAGAGATTGAAGCAGGAAGTTATATTAGTGAAGTTAGAGATTTATTATTGAAGGTTTCTAGGAGGATAAATTAGGCACGGGAAGAGTTTAGATTCAATGTGGTAAATATTGATTTATAATTAAAGTCTCATTAAAGTTTTATATTAGGAGTGAGATTAAAGTTAAATGTTCAATAGGAACATTATTGAATATAATTCTGGGATCTCTTATTGCGGTAATCTCTGCGTGATCGATATTCTAATTTTTAATTAATTGGGTCATTAAATATTTAAGTTAATATAAAGGAAAGTCCCTTTTAAACCTCATAAATCTATTTTGATTTATTTGTTATTAAAAGTCTTTGATTCTATTTGGGAAAGATAATCATATAAAGAAAGTTATTTATAAAAATAGCTATTGGTTCTTATTTGACTCAAAATCATTCTCGTTCTCAAAGTGAGATCCAAGGGGATCTTCACACACTTGCAACTTATAAAAATCACAATACAATAACCTTGGCACTTAACAATCACCTATACCTATTACAAAATTTCTTTGATACATGGAAAATTAAAATTAATGTAGATAAAACTGTCGCGGTACTTTTCACCACAAGGAAAACTCAACCAACACCGCCCACGCTCTATTCCACACAACTACAATGGTCTCAGAGCCCAAAATACCTTGGACTGATTCTAGATAAAAAACTTACTTGGAAACAGCATCTGACTCACAAATTCCGGAAAGCTCTTAGAGCACTCTACCCCTTAATTGGCTGGAATTCTCAATTAAATATGTATAATAAGATACTTTTCTACAGTGCCGTTTTGCGACCAATTCTGACTTTTGGCTCGCCTGTGTGGGGCTATCCTGCAGATGCTAATATTAAAATTCTCGAGGTTGCTCAGAGAACTCGATTATTAGAAATATTGTTAAAGCAGATCGTTATACCAAAAATAATAATTCAATTATTTATAAAGACATTAAACTTCTCCCCTTAAAATTTACATTCAAAATCTGGCCATTTCATTTTTAGTAATCTTCCTAACATTGATAATATCAATGTGCAAAGTCTCAATAACTACATCCCAGTGCCAGATATTAAAAGACCTAGAAGGATTCTCCTAGACTCATATAATCCTCCCTAACAGTTACTTTAGTCACTCTCCTTATGGCGAGTGACCATAGTAAATTCAAAATTTTTCTTACTTCATCTATTAAACTTTATATTTTTATTTAATTCTTAACTTTTATCTTTCCTCTAATTTTCAATGCCACACAGGCTAGTTCACTAGATCCTCCCCATTGCCAAGTTCCAATGTCTCAGTGCAACCAATAGAGTACCTACTCCTCAGGACCTATCAGCCAATGGCGTTCATTTCACTCGAACAACCAAAGTGAAATTTTTTCCAACTCCGAGAGCCGCCAAAACCGATCCTGTAACCACGCCTTCCTACCACGTCCACTGAACCAATCAGGAGACTCTCACACATCAAGGCCCTTCCACATCAGGCCACATCGTACAATATTCGATATGGGAATAGGTAATATTATTTTAATTTATCTGACTGTATTTTGGAGATAAGCTAGCGTTCGGACTTGTTTGTTTTACGTCCGTATACGAATTTCGTTATCTCCTGTTAGGACATACTGATTTTGCATTTTTCAGTTGATACTGAGCTCTTTTAAAGAGCAGAAAGCCCGGGTCCCAGACCCCTACTGATTTATTTGCAATTCTTGACTGGAACGGATTACCGATATGGAACTGAACATGGACACGAATATAGATGACGGAATGGAACAGTCACTGTCAAACTCGGCCACCTCATCGAGACACTCCTCACGACCTGGAACGCCAATGGAATCTACTTGCAAGCGACACCAGGATCTGGATCATACTGCCAAAGTCTACTCTGAAGGAGTTACAACCACCAAAAGGACCATAGAAGGCTACCGAAGGAATGGACACGAAGATGATAACCCCCTGATTATTGATCAACTACGACAACTAGCTGAATATGAAGAATACGTACAACGAGCGGTGAGTGAGCTCTCCTCTCTTCCCCGTTGTGATATTCCCGGCTGTACTGATCATAATACCCTCACGTGCTCTCCCACTAAGCCTAACCTCCAAGATTCCCCCCACCTAAAAATACTGCAACTAAACGTAAGGAGAACGAAGACAGTTTCACCTCGCCTCCCTCACGTAAACTAGCTAAAAATATTAGTACAAACTCAAATTCTGAACTCAACTTTGAAATTAAATTAGATAATAAATTTAATCAACTAAAGAATCAGGAACCCCAAATAGAACCCGTTGCGGGAACTTCATCCGACTCAAGTATTGTTAATGTTACACAAAATAAAAGCACCACTAATAACAATCCTAATAATAAATCCAGTAACGTTAAGTCAAACACAAATAACCTACCCCCGCCCCCGTCATGCTTAGAATTACAACCACTTTCAGAGAACAAATGAAGACGCTAAAAGAATTAATGCCCAAACTTAGAAGTAAAAAAACAAGAGAATATATAAAACTCTACACAGATAATGCTGACGAAAAACACGAACTTGAAAATCACTTAGAAAGATTAAAATATGAATTTTATTCAATTACTCCTAAGGAAGAACGACCGATTAAAGTGGTCATCAAGGGTTTGCCAAAAGACACCAAAACTTCTGACATACATTCTGACCTAGTAGATCTGGGATTCACGGTTAACCGGGTCACTCAACTAGTAGGCAAAATAACCAATCAAGCCCTCCCTGTATTTTTAGTATCACTTCCGCGTAACATACACAACGCAAAAATTTTCAGCGTTAATAATTTATCCTATTTAACTGTAAGAGTAGAAGGCTACGATAACAAAGGGGTTACCCAATGTTATTAATGCAATAACTTTAATCATACGGCTGACAATTGCCACCTAAAGCCCCGATGCCTAAAATGCAGAGAGGCCCACCAGACTTCCGAATGCCAGATCAAGCGAGTTGATACTATGCATTCTATAAACTGTAACGTCTATGGTCACATGACAAACTATTCCAAGTGCCCACTTTATCCAAAGCCCAAAAAAGGCACCACCACCAAAACTAATTATACTAATGTTATCAATAGTCTAGTCAGACCCAACGTAACTTTCGCCCAAGCCACTCAAAATAAATAAGCACGCTCTACTTCCACTATCCCACAACAGAAGGCACCACGAGTCGGACAAGTTCCCGTAATCAATCAAACACAAACTCAGGCCAACCAAATCCAAATTCCTCAAATAAAAACAAGCAAAAATGATTGCATGAACTTAATATCACAAACATTAGTGCAAACCATTCAAGCTCTATCTACAGTGGTCGAGCAGATAAATAATATAAACCAAATGAAAAACACCCAGAAACCCACAACCAACAGTAAAAATAAAAAACTAAGAGATATACGCCTTATTAGGGGCTTATATTGACGATGACGATGAGTAGAAAACCAATGCATGGCCTGAGTTTGTGTTCATGGAACGCAAACGGTATTTTAAACAAAATTTCTGAATTCAGATTGTTTGTAGAGAAGTACAGTCCCGATATTCTTCTAATTCAAGAAACACGTTTGACACCCAAGAACAACATAAACATACATAATTATAGATGTTACAGGAATGACCGCATCACGGATGGCCCCGCCAACGGTGGTACTTTAATTCTCATTAAAAACTCTATACCTCATTTCAACCCCCAACCTCCCTCTTCAATTTATTGAAGCTACCACCATAACATTAAATCCTTCAAATACTAATCAAATAACTATCACCTCTATCTATGTTCCTATCAGATCTGATAATCGCCTATTCACTAGTGACTTAACTTCTATTCTCCAGATCAACAGTAATTGTGTGATCTTCGGCGACTTTAATGCCACACACAATTATTGGAATTGCTCTAACAACTCACCGAGAGGAGTGCATCTTAAAAATTTTATCGATAATACTAACCTACAAATAGCTTTTCCAAATTCTCCTACCAGGTATGGATACAATTCCGCTAATACATTAGACTTTGCTCTCATCAACAACTTCAATTTTCCTTTCTTCATAGAATCCATACCTGAACTTTCATCTGACCACAATCCGGTCATGCTTAATTTTTCGCTAACTCTCTCTATCCATAAAGCAAATCCTAGAGCAATCTCCACCTGTTGGTCTGCCTTTAAGAAAAATATTACTGAGAGTCTTCATCTCCCAAACTATAAAAATATAACTAACCCACTTTCTCTAGAAGATAAAATCACTGATGCGGTTAGCTCCGCCCACACACTCGCTTCTAAACCAATAGTAAACAAGCACCATCATTACACATCACAACACATTAAGGATTTAATTAGACAGAAAAACAGGGCCAGAAAACCATTTCAACGTACTCTAAATCCACTCCATAAAACGGAAGCCAACAGGCTTCCAGCGATTGTTAAAAAAGAACTTATTATTCATACCCAAAACACTTGGAACACTAAATACGCCTCGCTGAACACGCAGGACAATAGTCTCTGGCACACACAGAAATGTTTTCGCAAAAATCGCTTAACTATCCCAAACTTAAACTACTCTTGTGGCATCGCTAGCAAAGATGACCAGAAGGCAAACTTAATTGCAAACACCTTCGAAGACAATTACACTGAGAATAAAATACCAGAGAATTTCAGTACAAACATAGACTCTGACTTCACTAACACCCTTGAAAACTTCCTTTCTATCCCACCCCACACCCCGATTCTACCTACCGACCCAGTCGAAATGTGTAGCTACATTAAAAGGCTAAAAAACTCCAAAGCACCAGGTTTCGACTCCATTACAAACAAATCAATCAAAAACTTTCCAATAATTATTATTCAATTACTTACTTATTTAATTAACAAAATACTACTCCTCAGGCATTTCCCAAGAAACCGGAAGTTGAGAGCCCTTCTGGAGTATTTTGAAATAGATCCCAAATCCACTCGTAACTTGCTACCAAGTTGTCCTCATCCAGAAAATACTTTTTAAAATTCTTTGCCAACATGGCTAAATGATTTTACATGGATTTAAAAAACAACTTTCCCATGTTGTTTTTCAGATTTCTAAGTTTTAACACATAACGAACTGGGCCTTTTTTTCCCATCATCACTTCAGTAGTGGTAAATCCAAAATTTAAGTATTTTTGAGAATATTTCCTTGATTTAATTTTCGGAACCATGTTCGTCTGTGTACTTGTTGATCCTTTATTATCGCCGAATGTTCGCTTACGACTTAAAAACATATGTATGATTTTGTTTTAACCTACTGCCGTAAATACTTAATTACCGTGAATTACAATTAACGTGCAAATTAAAAAATGTACATTAAAGGTAGATTCGGTAGCTATATACGAGTAGAAGTATCGAGTCGACCCAAACTGACTGGAATTGTACGAGGAAAAGCATGCTTACATGTTTTGCGTAGGCGTCCGATAGGTTGCCCAGACTCACGCATACGTACCCGATAATGCTAGATGTGATGGATATGATAGAGAGCAACATAAACTAGACTATTTTTCTAATGACATTTGTACTTTGAGAAATGGATGCTGAAGGAAATATATCTTTAATGAAATATATCATTTTGCGATCTGTTCCAATTAAAAATTAGAGAAAGAAAAATAACATAATAATAAGTAAGTAATATATATATTTTAAGAAATTTTCTTAAAAATATATATATATATACTTAATACACACATACATACTTATATATATACTTAAAAGTAACATATACAAAATTTAATACTTATACAGTTTATAATTGAGATCACATTGTAGCTTTAGCTTCAAAGTGCATTTTTATTGCAGTAAATATATTATTGTTGTACAGGGGGCGACAAAAATTATGATTGAAAATTGGGTCGCCAGTATTGAAAGTTTGAGAAACACTGACTTAAACTGTAATTCTAGCAAATAGCGCAATAAACCACCGAATCTATATTTATAGATAATTTTCTAACTTACTAGAATCCGCTCTTGTCTTAAAGCTTAATCTAAATTATCTTACCGCCTTTTTCCACGGCGCACAGCTACGGTCCTTATATCGTAAAACTAGTTCTTGATCCTCTTGATCTGGCAAATGAGTAATCTTCCGGCTTCGAACTTCCCGTAGAACTCTCCTAGAACTTCACTGGCACTATTAGACCACCTCCTTAGGACTCACTATCAGAACTCTGGGAACCGTACGCGAATACAAAAGCTCCAATATATACTCTTCCAAATCTACATAATTACGTTCTCTTCTTGGGTTGGTTAGAAAGAATTGCCACATTCTGGCCCCAAAACTTTCCCAAGAGGTTTATTAATAGAAAGTACGATAAAGCCTCGTCACAATCCCCTCCAAGAAGATAACGTGATTTATTCGAAGGGTCTTAATGACCTGAAAGGAATTACGTTAAAATTTTGCACTTAAACTTTCGGCAAAATCTATGCTCGAAACTAGCAACAATGTCTCTACTAAAATAATTACACACTGAAACTATTATTCTTTAACTTTAATTACTCCAGTCTTGATCATTTGCCTTTACATCAGTGTTGCTCAAACTATGGGGTGCCCTCTGAGGAGCGCGATAACCTTACGAGGGGGGCGCGAGCATATCGAAAATAAAAGATTTAAAAATAATTAATTTAATGAAATGAATTAAAACAAAATACTTTCAGACATAAAAAAATGCACTTTTACTCTGATATAATTTATAGGCGAGCGCGCGCGATATTAAGTCATCAAAAATAAAAAGTTCTTCAATACCTAATTAGCTATCTTTGATCCTATAACCAAATAAAAAAACTTTTATTTGATTTGCTGTAATCCCATGATGAAAGATTTTTTTTATTACGCTTTCTTTTTAAACCTAACATCCTACTTTTTCAGAGAAAAAACAGATCCCGGAATCGAAAAAGTTTAGGAACATAAAAAATTCATCACTGTCATTATTTTTGAAATACTGCACATTATAGCTGTAATCTGTTTGACCTTCTAAGTTATTGGTACATATAGTTATGACCCCTCTCTTATGTGTTTGTTTCTCATTTAGGGAAGTTGTAAGTAATATATTTCTCTGTTGCGCTTTTTTCCACGCAAAAGAGTTTTTTGATATTTGGAAAACCACGGAGAGCACACACACACACACACATTGAAGGATTACTTGGATTTATTTTTATGAGTATTCTTAAACATATAAAGTATAATCAAAAACGTTTTACACAATTTCATGTTATAATGAATACACTTTTTACCCGGAAGTGGTCACGCGGGTCGCACAGATTTCAAAATCGCTAATTCTGGCAAAACTGTTTATTTGTTACCAAAGAAAAATTGAAAACTCCTTGAAAGTAGGTAAGTATACTTTATCTTAATTAAATTACTCACTGGAATCACGATTTGTATCGTGTACAATAAAATAATTATTAAAAAAAAAAGGATTGGGTTGACTCAATAACCCCGCGTGACCATTAACGCTAGTATTGAGTGTGTGTCTGACCCCGGGATAAAACATTTTGAAGTCTTCTCGCTTTCAATATTAAAAATAACGCTATTATTCTTCATTGGAATTTTATATTATTTTTTTCATTGTTTAACATTAATTCTAAATGCTAATTCTGTGAGGCTTAAAATTACAATTCACTAAAATCTAATCATAATTTGAGCAACCATTTTAAAAATATCATTTTACATTTTTGTAAACATTGGCGAGCACTTGGCTTTGCTCTCCTTACAATTCAGCTATTATATCAATATAGTAGCTCATAAATGAACTCTTATAATTAAATGATTTCTTATAAATGAACTCGTGCAAAGAGCGGGCACTTCAACCGGAATACTTTTAATGTATCAGTGGCTGCACAGAGTATTTTAAAAATAGTTAATTAATACTAAATTAAGAACAAGTTTAATAAGTATTAACGACTTCCATGGGCTTGTCTTGCAAAGCAAAGCTTTTATAAGGAGTGTTTATGATTATAGAAATTGAGTTCTTTTTCTATATTTAGCAGATATCTATATTTTGTTTTCTAAGCAGCCACCACATTTTGCAATATGTTCAATTTAAAAATTAGAGAAAGGAAAAATAACATAATAATTATCCTATTATTTTATTTATTTATTTATTTTTGCTTAAAAGTAGTATACAAAATTCAATATTTATGTTACTAATTTGTATGGTTTATAATTAAGATCGCCTATTGTAGCTTTAGCGTCAAAGTGCATTATTATTGCATTCAGTACATTATTAATGTATAAGGAGAGCACGATAAAAATTGTGATCGAAAAGGGGGGCGGCATTATAGAAAGTTTGAGAAGCACTGCTTTACATAATTTATAAAGGTGCACCCCATTTGGGCAAGGGACCTAGGAAAAAACCACCTTTACTAGGAGGGTAAAAAAAACCTGTCCATACACAATTCGATACTTAAAATTTTTTATACAAATCTTCATCTGTAACAATTTGTCTCCTTTACACCATTTGGCACTTCATAAATACAAATCGGACCTGAAGTAAAAAATCTTTTCTACTTCAAAACATCAGGGTTAGCCATCCTGAAATGAGAACTCTTTAAATGGAGGTACAACAATATTTTCAACATATTATCATTACATATATATATATATATATATATATATATATATATATATATATATATATATATATATATATTATACACTTTATACACATAATTCAAATCACAACTATTTTTCAACATATACACACCATCTGGTTTTCCAAAAAGTTCCCTTCCAATCGCGTTCTCTGTTAGTGTAATGAGTAATGTATTATCTACGCTGCGTTCCCAAAACCATATGTACAATAATATCTATCAATGCATAAACGCGTATACAGTATACAATTACAAACACTTTTACAATAAACATTTTAAGCATACAAGACAAGGAATTCTCTCATCCCAGCGTAGTCTTAAACAGCAGTAAACAAATATACTCATACAAATGCTTTCCACACTTTTAAATAAAATTATAAATACAGAAGTTTATTTTTCAAACAGCCAGAAAAATGCACGACAATGTAGAGTCAACTTTTGTACAAAAAGATTTTTAATAAAATTTTGACTTGCTTCGTGCAATAATTCGCCTAACTGCCTGTTGGTAAAAAATATAATGAAACGATACAACCTGGTTAATATTTTCTTTTGTCGCTGACATCTCCAACTATGACTTCCAGTGACGCAGTCCTTCTGCTCGTTAATTTCCCTCCCATCTCCTGGTGCTCTTGCTGTCTGGCTCCTCTGCCTCGTTGTGGATTCTGACGGCTTGATTGTCCGCTCCTCGGGTCTTGTTCCTGCTCTTGACAACTCTGTCGTTGAGACTGCTGCTTATAGCTTGGATCTTTGTTGTAGGGTCAAAGCACTTAGAATCTTCTTCCTCTGAGGTCCCTCTTGGACATGCATCTCTCTTCTGGATGATCTAGACTCAACTGCCGTTTTCACTCTAGGCCGTAAATTATACAGGCCTATCTCCCGTTCTTGTATCGCTGTTTTAGCTTGCCGGAATCTTTTTCTAGAATGAGTGTAAGAGGTAACTGATCATGATACTTTTTTCTTACATCCCTGTCTTTCTATACCTTTCCTCGTTTTCTCTGAGGTCCCCCTAACCTTGAGGTAGGGATTGATCTTTTATATCCCTTCACCTCTTGCCAACATTTCTTTGTCCTATTACTTAATTGTATCGAAGACTCCTTGGACCCTAAGTTTCTTTTGCACTTGTCAGATTTACGCCTTTCACTCTGATCCTCTTTAAGACCTGTCATTTTTCACTGTACACCTCGTCGTCCTCCAGACTCACTATTCTACACTATTTCTTGACCATCTGATCTAGGTCGCACATCCTCAACGTTCTAACTCTTATCACGTTCTCGTCACTTTTCCTTTGATGATATATTCGGACATGATCTATGTTGACCGTTAATATCTTTTCTGCTTTCCAAGTTATCAAATTATTATTCTGCACTTTTAAAACTCTATATGGACCTCCAAACTTTGGCTTAAACTTCGCGACCACCTTCTTCATTGCCGAATTGAAGGGATGTGTTTGCAGTAGTACCCAGTCGTTTACCTTAATCCTAAGATCTCGCCTCCTTCTATTATAATATTTCGCCCATTTTTTATGCTTAACTTTAGTATTGTTTTTCGCTTCTTAAAATAACTTTTCAATATTACCTACCACAAACTCTGTTCCATCGGATACCATCACTAACTTTTGAAACGGGGTAAAGAGAGTTTTCGACCCAAAAACAACTCTGCTGGTTTCTTTCCTGTGGTCTCATTCACTGCCGTTCTTAAAGCGTAGGCAAACTCTCTTAAGAACTGGTCCCAAGTATCATGATTATCATTAATATTACTTTCAATCATTTGCAAAAGATCACGATTCACGCGCTCAGTTTTATTTGATTGAGGTCTATACACAACTGTTTTAACATGCTATATGCCCAATCGATTTCTCAAATGCTCAAAAATTTCGGAAATAATTTGGGGACCGTTATCACTTACCATTTTATAGGAGCTCCATAACGCGATATTTAACTATCAAATAAACTATCCGTTATTATTTTGGCTGAGGCCATTTTGAGGGGTATAACCTCGAGCCACTTTGAAAAGTGGTCCGTAATTACTAAAATGTAGTGATTTCTTTTAACTCACGACGCAGGGTTCAGACCTAATAAATCTAAAGTCACTATCTCATTCGGATAATTCATTACTATCGGAATTAAACGACCAGCTGGTAACGCGTTTTTATAATTGACATACATGGTATGTGGAGACATTATTGAATATACTTTCTCATACAGGGGAAATAACAAACATCATGGATTTTATTATACGTTTTATGTCGTCCTAAGTGACCTGCTATGTGCTTCTCCTCGCAATGATTGCGGAATATATACTCTCATTTCTCCTAAAGTAGTTGCGTATGTCGCATAAAATAACAAGCCCTCAACTAATCGAAAGTCGCGAGACCAGCTTTTACAGATTGTCACATTAACCGAGCTATCCTCAGGATTTTTAAGGAATCTGTATATATGACCTAACTCGAGGTCTCTTCTTTGCTCTTCGATTAATTGCTCCCGAGACGAAAGTACCAAATCTCTAATTACAGCACCAGCAACATTTTTCCTACTATACTTTCCTCCGGGTTTCTAGACAAAACGTCTGCCACTGCATTTTGAGTTCAAGAACGGTGTTCCCACTCGTCATTAAATTGAATTAATTTTAACACGCACCGGATCATTCTGCTCGATAAATTTTTACCATTAGTCAATCGTGTCAACGCTGCATGATCTGTTATCACTTTTACCGGCAGTGAGCCTTATTAAGTCCTAAACTAATTTATCACTGCTAAACATTATATTTCCGTAACAGGTTAATTTCTCTCCGCACTACTAAGCATGTGGGTAGCAAACGTGATTGGTCGCTGCTCCTGGTTGAGAATAGCCTCTATGCCTATTGAACTTGCATTAGTAAACAATTCAAACGGTTTCTTAAAATCTGGAAATTTTAACACAGGTGCTTCCGTAATCACCTTTTTTATAACGTCAGGGGCCCCCTGCGTCTTCTCTGACCAACAAAATTTGCAAAATTTCTTCTTTAGCTTATAAAGGGGCTCGCATTGATCTGCATAATTTTTAATAAATTTATTATACCACTGGGTCATGCCTAAAATTTTAGACACTTCCCTGGCATTCTTAGGAGTGAGTGAGTGAGTGAAGATTAACGTCGCGCTGTTCAGCTACACGAGGGCTTTTGGCGACGGACCACGTAATTTTGAACCATGGTCAAGTGACGTGGACGACACCTGAGCTGGCACCCCCCTCTCCTAACTACCACACCACATCAACGGGAGGACGTTTCAGCTCTCGACAGATTTAGCGTGCATCGCTGCCCTACACGGCGGGTCTTTAGTGGTACTGGGCTCGAACCCGTGACAAAGCCAGCCACGATCCGATGCCTATACCACTCGGCTACCGCGGCCACAGGCATTCTTAGGAGGCCTCATCTCAACTATTGCTTTAACCTTAGCCTCGTCCGTTGTAATTCCCTCCTTACTAATCACCAAACCTAAATAATTGAACTTGTCACAACAAAATTTACATTTATCCTTATTCAACGTTAACCCCGCTTCCTGCAACAACCGAAACACTTCTCTTAAATGCTTAAAGTGGTGAGCAAAGGATGGCGACGAAATTATGACATCGTCCACATAAGCGCTCACAAACCACCCTATCACCAGTTTTAAAATAATGTGTATTGCATTTTGAAAATTAGAAGCTGCCCCTGACAGCCCTAAAGGCATGCGTGTGAACGCATAAGTACCATACTTTGTCACGAATGCCGTCTCAACCACATCACTAGTTTTTACAGCGAGTTGAAAATAACCCGAGTGGATGTTGAGCGAAGACAATATTTCGGCGTGGGGTATGTTTGTTATCAAATCCTCAATCAGCGTTAAGGGATACCTCGTGTATTTTGTGATTGCATTTAACTTTCGATAGTCGACCGCGAACCTATACGCTTCCGGATTATCCGGAGGTAATCCATTATTCTTCCTACACAAAACAACCGGCATTGCGTACGGGAATTGGATAGGTATTATAGCACCTTCCTTTAGCATTTTCTCGGCATGATAATCCATAGTACCTTGTTTTACTCTGTCATATCTATACGGTCTCGAAACAACTGGTGGCTTATCACTCGTGTCGATCTCATGATATAAAACATGAGTAAGCCCCCGGTTTGTCTGAAAACAGCCCTTTGAAACTATTGCATAAACTTCGTAGCTCTTGTTTTTGACCTTCGTCTAATCCTGTCTTAGTAAGATCAATTTCCACATACCCCTCATCTATTGCTGGAATAATCTTTTCAATCTGCGAATCTGGAATCGCTAACGATTTTCTCTCTATCAAAATCTAAAACAACTTTCGATCCACTAATAAAGTCTACTACTAAAATGCAAGGGTATTCCAAATCCGCCACTTTATGGAACTGCCAGATTTTTATAAATTCCCGCATGCTTACTTGCAATTTGACTATCCCTATATTTCGACATTTGGCTCCTTGGGCCGCGGCCACTTCTCAGCACGAGATTTCCTCACTGTTTTATAAAAAAATATTTTTCGTAAACTTCCTCTGATATAAATGACTTTTCTGCCCCGGTATCCCATAATGCTTCGTAAATGTTTCATTCAATAAAATAGGAACATACGGAAGTTCCACTGGAAACATGCATATAGCTGAAAGTCTAATCGGAATATTCTTTAACGATTGTGATGGATCATCCTGATTATTTTGAATTTTTAAAGCATTTAATAGACCACTATCTCTTCGTCCCACTCGACTAAAATTTTCACTCGGACCCCTATTTCTAGACTGATATCTTCCATTATTCTTATTGAACCTTTGATTGTCCCTGTCTAACCTATTCCTGCTCTCGTATCCTTGGTTCCTCTGAGGACCATTCCCGTAATTACCTCTATAACCATTCCTCCTATCATTTGGTCTATGTACCACTTCTGAAACCTTCCAATTTCTCTGTCTGCGGTCGTCGTTAGACATCCGAAGAACATCCCAATCTCGTCTTCCCATATTCTCATTAATTCTCGAACTCTGCATTTCCCTGTATGAATACCTTTCCTCGAACTTTGACAACACCTGTATCTATTGAGCTCTCGTGGTGAGGTTTCTAACCTCTACATAATCCTGCAACTGGGGTTCGGGTCGACTGACGATATATGTTGAACTAAATTCAACTCAGTCATTTCCAATTTAAGGGCCTTTTGCAACTTAAGCAGCTCATAAGCAAAATCCATGGGAGCTTGACTCTTGTTTGGCGAAACGTGAAAAACCGGGCTTCTAATTTTGCCTTATTGCGCACTACCGGAAAACTTGTGACGGGGCTTTATCGGTACTTCTATTAATCCTCTTGGGATTTCTTTGGAGCCAGAATGGCAATTCTTTCCAACAAATCCAAGAAGAAGAACGTGGTCATGTAAATTAGGAATCGTATATATATTGTAAGTTACAGTCGGTCGAAAAAATTCTTAAGCACCGTGACCCTTTCAAAAAATGATTGGAAATGGAAAACGACCTTTATTGAAACCCTCTCACTTGAAATTTATCATGAACACCCTCTCATTTGACATTCATCATGAGCCCTGTCTCATTTGAAATTCATCTCACTTGAAATTCATCATGAACACTGTCTCATTTGAAACCCTCTCACTTGAAATTCATCATGAAACCATCTCACTTGAAACCCTCTCACTTGAAATTCATCATGAAACCATCTCACTTGAAATTAATCATGAAACCCATCTCATTTGAAAGCATCTCCTTTGAATTGAAAATCCTCTACATTGAAACCATTTCACTTGACATTAATCATAAACACTGTCTCATTTGAAACCATCTCCTTTGACTTGAAAATCATCTCCTTTGAATCGAAACCCATCTCCTTTGAAACGAAACCCATCTCCTTTCAAACCCTCTCCTTTGAATCGACACCGTGTTTTTGTTCCCCCCCTTTTTTTCGTTTTAAACGGCTCCTTTTACATGACTCTTGTCCCTTTTCCCCTCCTTTTTATCCAAACCATGCCTTTCAGATCCCAAAGGAACGTTCCAATGGCTCTTTTTGTATGCCTTGTGTCCCTTTTCACCCGTTTTTATACCCCAACGTTGTGTTTAGGGTCTCGATTTGAATGGGACACAAACTATCCCAAAGACGTAGGTTGGTATGGACAAGGTAAAATTTTTTCAAATTTCCCACCAACAAATATTTTAGCACGGGGCGAGAGAAAAAGTTTCCTGCCACCCCAGAGCGACGATTGAGACAGGGGTCAAATGAAATGCTGGACAGGTCCCATGACATGTTGGACAGGTAAAATGACATGCTGGACAGGTCAAATGAAATGAACGACACAAAAATAGTTTTAACACGGGGGTCTAATGACATGCTGGACAGGTCCCATGACATGCTGGACAGGTCCCATGACATGTTGGACAGGTAAAATGACATGCTGGACAGGTAAAATGACATGCTGGACACAAAAATAGTTTTAACACGGGGGTCCAATGACAATGGTCCAATGACATGCTGAACAGGTCCAATGACATGCTGGACAGGTAAAATGAAACAGAGGTCTCCCAAAAATAGTTTTAACACGGGGGTCTAATGACATATTTGGTGAGAGGGCCACCTCATTCCAATCTTGGTGACAATTCACAGGTAATTTGATGCATCTAGGGGGACCACCTCATTACAATCTTGGTGACAATTCACAGTGATACATCTAGGTGAGAAGGCCTCCCATCTTGGAAACGATTCACATTGATGCATCTAGATGAGAAAGGGCGATTCACAGGTTCCAATCTTGGTGTGGACCCGAAAAAAGAGGAGGGAACTGCCCCCTATTTTCGGTCTTGAAGATTTTTGCTAAAAATCATTTACTGTGACAGAATTTGAGATGGAAACCACAGACTCCAAATCCTGACAAAAAACATTTAGCCATTCAAAAGCACTCCGAAGGTGCTGGCCTTTTATACTCTAATGAGGTCACGTGAAACAATTTCTATTGGCTCCAACGTTGTACACTGAATCGACTCGATTGGCCCAGAAAGATTATTCAGCCTAAATGAGTGCACATTAGCTGAGCGATCAAAATGGGTATACCCGAAAAAGGGGGAACGATCGACTCGATCCCCCTTTTCCAATTTTTTTTACAAACGCCAAAGTTGGGCTCAAACGATATTCTGACGCGTGACCCAGATTTCTAAATACGATAAGGGTGGTCCAACAAGTGTTGTACCGAAATCACATTCTGACAAAAAATGAGACTTGTTCATTATTTATTGAAAAAATATATACAATGAGTTACAGGCAACTATTGACAGATCCATGGGTGGGATGGCTCCGATAGATTATTGACCGATAGAACTATTGACAGACAGATCCATGGGTTGGATGGGTTTAAATGCGATATTTTTGACACAAGAATTTACTCTGGGCATGGTCAAGTCCATAGGCTCCCTTTCATCCAGGAAAGAGAAGAGATTCTCATCAAAAATAGAGGGTACCGTGTGAAGCAGCTGGAGTTCTTGGGGTCCAAATACGAACGACATGAGCTGGTCGAATGCATCTGTCGACTCCAAAGGGTCCAACATGTCGAGCTCTGGGAGAAGCTGCATAGGTTCTGGGAGACTCTGCACAGGTGACTGTGGGACGTGTAACACTGGAATTTGCACAGGTACATGTAGAATCTGCATAGGTGGCTGTGGGACGTGTGACACTGGAATCTGTACAGGTTCTGATACATGTAGAACCTGCATAGGTGGCTGTGGGACGTGTGACACTGGAATCTGTACAGGTACATGTAGAATGTTCATAGGTTCTGGGAGAATCTGCATAGGTGGCTGTGGGACTTGTGACACTGGAATCTGCACAGGTTCTGGATCATCTGGAATCTGCACAGAATCTGATACATGTAGAATGTTCATAGGTTCCGGGAGAATCTGCATAGGTGGCTGTGGGACTTGTGACACTGGAATCTGCACAGGTTCTGGAACCTCTGGAATCTGCACAGGTGGTTCTGGGATGACTGGAATCTGCACAGGTTCTAGGACATCTGGAATCTGTACAGGTAGCTCTAGGACATCTGAAATCTGCACAGGTGGTTCTGGGATGTGTGGTTCTGGAATCTGCACAGGTGGTTGTGGAATCTGCACAGGTTCTAGGACATCTGGAATCTGCACAGGTGGCTCTAGGACATCTGAAATATGCACAGGTGGGACAAGTGGAATCGGCACAGATTCTAGGACATCTGGAATCGGCACAGGTTCTAGGACAAGTGGAATCTGCACAGGGGCCATCGGTCGTTCAGATCGTCTAGACACACGTCTCATGACGGGACGCACTCGTTTCTTGGGTAGAGCCTTTTCCTCCAAAGGTCGCTTTTCGGCCGGTACATGAATCGGGGTAGGTGGAGGTAGCTTGTAAGGAGTTTGATTAAACTTTTTCATTTTCCGGAAATCTCCCACGTGGAATCCCTTCTGAAGGAGCTGGGGCAGAAGGGATTCGGGCATAATGTCCAAACCAAAGGCGGTTTTTTGAACCGTCAACACAATGTAGTGTGTTCCAGCCGGGATCGGATACGCCGTGTGGGGCTCCAAGATGGTTCGATGGTAGAGCATTTGGTCATGGGGCTCAAAACTTCTCCGAATCACATGGGCTCTGCACTTGAGACTGGAGGCTGGCAATTCATAGATCAACATGGGTACATGCGTCGTTTGAATCAAGTGAATCTCTCCGGATGTCACCGTTCGCAAGCCAAAGGTAAAATCTTTTTTGGCAAAAAATAGGTTGTTGTAAATGTAAACCATTCTCGTGTCGGTATTTTTGAGCAGTCTGTCTGGATTTCTCAACAGGCCTTTGGATGTTTTTTCCACATCACGTCGTTGGGTCTAAATGCATTGACATGCTTTGCCTCCATGATGGTCCGTTTGAAATTGTCCAACCACGTCTTTTTTTGATGCCAATGGTCTTTACAAAACAGAACAAACACTCGTTTGGCGGTGGGCTCTTGGTAGAGGATACCCGCTCGGACTTGGCCCTGCCGAGCAGCATATTCCAATGCATCGGGTTTATCGGGCAGCGTCACGGGCACCACCGTGGTAGAAAGGTGCTCGGAGAAGGCATCAATCGGGTCCATGACAAAGTGTTGAAAGCACCTCTCGCTTTTATACGTTTCAAACAGGATGCGAAGGCAGGAAGCCGTGGCGATGCGTCCGTCACACCATGGATGGACCAGGGAGGAGCGGTCAAACGTTGAGTGTGGAAAAAAGCTGGGGAGTTTTAAACGATACTACGTCACCATGGAGGCGCGATCAAACCTTGAGTGTGGCTCTTGAGACAATCGTGAAGAGTAGAAAGGTTTAAACTATACTACGTCACAGTACCAACATGGATGGACCATGGATGAGTGTGGCTCTTGAGACAATCGTGAAGAGTAAAAAGTTTTAATCTGTACTACGTCACAGTATCAACATGGATGGAAAATGGATGAGCAGTCAAACCTAGAGTGTGGAAAAACTCTCAAGACAATCGTGAAGAGTAAAAAGTTTTAAACTATACTACGTCACAGTACCAACAGGGCTGCACGATCACCATGGATGAACAGTCAAACCTAGAGTGTGGAAAAACTCTCAAGACAATCGTGAAGAGTAAAAGTTTTAATCTATACTAAAAAAAAAAAAAATTTTTTTTTTTTTTTTTTACTTGTAAAGGACAGTTTTAACTATCGTTTTCCTTTTTCATTTAAAAAATTTTTCACACAAAATTTTTTGTTTCTTATTCTTCATTTAATATATATATATATTATATATTATTAAATTATGTATATATATTATCTCTTATCATATATATATATATATATATATATATATATATATATATATATATATATATATATATATATATATATATATATATATATATATATATATATATATATATTTTTACTTGTAAAGGACAGTTTTAACTGTCGTTTTTCTTTTTTTCATTTAAAAATTTTTCACACAAAATTTTTTTGTTTCTTATTCTTTATTTACAATGTTTCTTGCTATAGGTCAGTGCTTCTCAAACTTTCAATACTGGCGCCCCCCCTTTTCAATCACAATTTTTATCGCGCCCCCCTTATACAAAATAATTTACTGAATGCAAAATAATGCACTTTTACGATAAAGCAACAATATTTATTATAAACCGTACAAATTCATGACATAAGTATTAAATTTTGTATATGTTACTTTTAAGCAAAAAAGTTAAGTAATAGGATAATTACTAAGTTATTTTTCCTTTCTCTGATTTTTAAATTGGAACATATTACAAAATGCGGTGGTTGCTTAGAAGACAAAATATAGATATCAGCTAAATATAGAAAATGAACTCAGAGGGTTAATTTCTTATCTTAAAACTCCTTTCAAAAACTTTGCTCTGTAAGACAAGCCCATGGAAGTAGCTAATAATTATTTAACTTGTTCTTAATTTAGTATTAATTAATTAGTCATAAAATACTCTGTGCACCACTCATACATTAAAAGCAGTGTTTCTCAAACTTTCAATACTGGCGACCCAATTTTCCATCATAATTTTTGTCTCACCCCCCTGTACAACAATAATGTATTTACTGCAATAAAAATGCACTTTGAGAGAGAGACGCTAAAGTTACAATACGATATTAATTATAAACCGTACAAATTAATACGATAAGTATATTAAATTTTGTGTATATTTTAAGTAATATATATTTTAAGAAAATTACTTAAAATATATATTACTTAGAATTATGTTATTTTTTTCTTTCTCTAATTTTTAAATTAGAACAGATCGCAAAATGATGTATTTAATTAAAGATTTATTTCCTTCAGCATTCATTTCTCAAAGCACAAATGTTATTAGAAAAATAGTCTAGTCAATGTCGCTCTCTATCATATCCATCACATCTGGCATTATAGGGTACGTTTGCGTGAGTCTGGGCAACCTATCGGACGTCTGCGCAAAACATGTAAAAATGCTTTTCCTGGTACAATTCAGTCAGTTTTGGTCGACTCGATACTCCTATAGCTACCGAATCTAGCTTGAATGTACATTTTTTTAATTTCCACGTTAATTGTAATTCACGGTAATTAAGTATTTACGGCAGTAGATTAAAACAATGTCATACATACATTTTTAAGTCGTAAGCAAACATTCGACCATAATAAAGAATCAACAAGTACACAGACGAACGAGCATGGTTCCGAAAATTAAATCAAGGCGATCTTCTCAAAAATACTTAAATATTGGATTTACCACTACTGAAGTAATTGATGGAAAAAAAGCCCCAGCTCGATATGTGTTAAAACTTACAAATCTGTAGAACAACATGTGAAAGTTGTTTTTAAAACATGTAAAATCATTTAGCTATGTTGGCAAAGAATTTTAAAAAGTATTTTCTGGATGAAGACAGCTTGGTAGCAAGTTACGAGTGGATTAGGGATCTATTTCAAGATACTCCAGAAGGGCTCTCAACTTCCGAAGAAGAAATCTTCATAGATTTCATATCCAGTGAAAAACTAAAAGGCAATTTTGTAATAAATCGCTCTTTGAATTTGGGGTAGAGGTGGATGAGGAATTATCTGTACTGAAAACAAAAGCACTTTGTATACTATTACCATTTTCAACATCCTACCTTTTTCAAACCGGATTTTCTGCAGTAGATGCCTTGAAGACAAAATATAGATCTCAGCTATATATAGAAAAATAACTCTTTAAGTGTCAATTTCTGATATTAAAACCTTCCTTTGAAAAACTTTCCTCTACAAGAAAAGCCCGTGGAAGTCCCTAATAATTATTAAACTTGTTCTTAATTTAGTAATAAGATTGATTGATTGAATATTAACGTCGCACTGTTCAGCTGCACGAGGGCTTTTGACGATGGACCACGTAATTTTGAACCATGGTCAAGTGACGTGGATGACACCTGAGCTGGCACCCTTCTCTCCTAACTACCACACCACACCAACGGGAAAAAGTTTCAACTCTCAACAGATTTAACATGCATCGCTGCCCTACATGGCGGGTCTTTAGTGGTACTGGGCTCGAACTCGTGACAAGGCAAGCCACGATCCGACTCCTATACCACTCGGCTACCGCGGCCAAATTCAGTAATAAGAAATTATTTATAAAATACCTTCTTCAATACTGATACATCAAACGTATACTGGCTGAAACACCGACTCTTCGCACGAGTTCATTTTTAAAAAATAAAACATTATTCTTGATATAATAGCTGAACTGTAAGGAGAGTAAAACTGTGTGCACGACATTGTATACAAAAATGTAAAAGGATTTTTTTTTTTTTAGATAAATGCTATAATTGTAAATAACTGTTTAAAAGAACTGTAATTTTAAACCTCACACAATTAGCATTTAGAATTAATGTTAAATTATGAAAAAGAATATAAAATTCCGATGAAGAATAATTGTGTTACTTTTTAACATTTAAAGCGAGAAGACTTCAAAATGTTTTAACCCGGGAGCAGGCGCGTACTCGATACTAACATTAATGGTAGTGCGGGAGGACTCAGTCACCCCAATCATTTGTTTAGAATTATTTTTACTGTACACGATACAAATCGGAATTCTAGTGAATATTTTAATTTATAGAAAGTATACTTACCTTCTTTCAAGGACTATTCAATTCTTTGATGATTTGAGAAAAAATCCAATAAAACTGAACTAAAATGATTCAAAAGTACAAGACCACAATAAAGGACGCAAATCAGACACTTTTCAATTACCCTACAGAAATGTTAAACCAATCAATTCTTTTCCAAATATCGCAAAACTCAATTATTTACAATTTCCCTAAGCGAAAAGCAAACGCATAAAAGATGGGAGGGAACTAATATTGATAATAACCATACCATAAGATTGAAGGTCAATCAAATGATTAGCAAACGTAATATGCAGCCTGGCTGAAAAGTGAATCATGACTTCCTTTTCTTTTTCTACAACTAATGTACAGTATTTCAATAATAATTACAGCGGTGAATTGTTTATCTTCTTAGAATTTTTCTCAGGGTCTGGGTTTCGTTTTTCTTTTAACGAGTAATATTTTATGTTAAAACGTAATAAAAAAAAATCTCATTGAGGAAATACAGCAAATGAAACAAAATGTTTTTTTTTAATTTGGTTTTGGGATCAAAGATAGCTATTTGATGACGGAAAAAGCCAGATAATAAATATAAATTATGTCAGTGTTGTTGTGTGTATTTTTTTTTATTATGGAAGAAAGCATTTTGTTTTACTTCTCTTTCCGGTTATTTTTTTTTCAAAATCTTTAAATTTTCGATACGCTCGCGCCCCCTTGTAGGGTCATCGCGCCCCCCCAGGGGGGCGCGCCCCACACTTTGAGAAACACTGCTATAGGTGCAATAGTCCCATTTCATCTCTTTACTCCTTTATTACAGAGTGCGTCACTTTTTATCCACCCATCACTTTGCTGCACATCAAATTTGATGGTACATTTTTATCAATCCATCACCTTGCTGCACACCCCACAAGTGGTAAAAGACACTAAAAAATTCCATCGATAAAATATTGGACGGGAGATAATGTGTAGCTCACGTCCGCATGGGTTATAAGACGACACATTGGAGGCATTCAAAATGATACATAGATTTCATTTTTTGTTCAAATTTTATTTTCCCTTCAGATTTTATTTTACAGTGAAAAAAAGTTTATCTCTGTGAAGAATTTCCGTTGTGTCGTGGAAAGCCACTTTTGACAAAGTGATACATTATCTGCCAACGTACGCTATTTTGGTCCGTCATATGCATGGCTCGAGGTAAATATTCCTTTCCATTCTGTAAAATTTCCTCCAATCTTGCTTCGGTGGGCTCGCCGTACAACATGTGTTCTTGAAACACCATCGATTCCAGTAAAACGTGGATGGCACAATCATGGGGTGGGACATCTCCCTACCACACACTAAGCAATCGGGTTGACACGAGCATGGAGCCGAAACGACTGGCATGGTGGTACGATAAATTGTCAAGATAAATGATCAGAGGTGTCCAGGATAAAATTTCAAAACGAATTGATTTTTAAAAAAGAGATGGTATTCTCCCACATTGACAACTGGCTTTTGTCAAACAATCCTTGTGATGTATTGATCCATCCCGTACAACCACATGATCCAATTGTTTCACAATAAAATACTTTTCGGGTTCGTTAAATAAAAAAACATTCACAAGTGTCTGGACCTTCAGTGCAGTTTTCCGTACTCCAGACGCAGTCCGTAATGTGAAATCCATTTTCATTCTTTACCACCTTGACTGGAACAGGATACATTTTCAAGAGTTCTTGAAATTTCAATATACCCGCTAAACGTTCCAATCTTCGTTTATAAGACGACAAATTGGAGGCATTTTCTTGAAGCATGCCTGGGACAATGTTTTTTTCCAATTCAGAGATTAAAGTTTTCAAGGAAAAGGCCATAATTATGAGTGCTTTCAAAACAGCAAATAAAACTGGACTAGCAATTCAACTGAGAAATAAGTCTAGAGCTGCAAAAGACATTCTTTATAAACACACACACACAAAAACCTTTATAAGCTCAGTGCATTTTTTTAAAAATCAATTCGTTTTGAAATTTTATCCTGGACACCTCTGATCATTTATCTTGACAATTTATCGTACCACCATGCCAGTCGTTTCGGCTCCATGCTCGTGTCAACCCGATTGCTTAGTGTGTGGTAGGGGAGATGTCCCACCCCATGATTGTGCCATCCACGTTTTACTGGAATCGATGGTGTTTCAAGAACACATGTTGTACGGCGAGCCCACCGAAGCAAGATTGGAGGAAATTTTACAGAATGGAAAGGAATATTTACCTCGAGCCATGCATATGACGGACCAAAATAGCGTACGTTGGCAGATAATGTATCACTTTGTCAAAAGTGACTTTCCACGACACAACGGAAATTCTTCACAGAGATAAACTTTTTTTCACTGTAAAATAAAATCTGAAGGGAAAATAAAATTTGAACAAAAAATGAAATCTATGTATCATTTTGAATGCCTCCAATGTGTCGTCTTATAACTCATGCGGACGTGAGCTACACATTATCTCCCGTCCAATATTTTATCGATGGAATTTTTTTAGTGTCTTTTACCACTTGTGGGGTGTGCAGCAAGGTGATGGATTGATAAAAATGTACCATCCAATTTGATGTGCAGCAAAGTGATGGGTGGATAAAAAGTGATGCACTCTGTAATAAAGGAGTAAAGAGATGAAATGGGACTATTGCACCTATAGCAAGAAACATTGTAAATAAAGAATAAGAAAAAAAAAATTTTGTGTGAAAAATTTTTTAAATGAAAAAAGAAAAACGACAGTTAAAACTGTCCTTTACAAGTAAAATATATATATATCTATATATATATATATATATATATATATATATATATATATATATATATATATATATATATATATATATATATATATATATATATATATATATATATATATATAAATAATAATAATAATATATATATATATATATATATATATATATATGATAAGAGATAATATATATACATAATTTAATAATATATAATATATATATATATATATATATATATATATATATATATATATATATATTAAATGAAGAATAAGAAACAAAAAAAATTTGTGTGAAAAATTTTTTAAATGAAAAAGGAAAACGATAGTTAAAACTGTCCTTTACAAGTAAAAAAAAAAAAAAAATTTTTTTTTTTTTTTAGTATAGATTAAAACTTTTACTCTTCACGATTGTCTTGAGAGTTTTTCCACACTCTAGGTTTGACTGTTCATCCATGGTGATCGTGCAGCCCTGTTGGTACTGTGACGTAGTATAGTTTAAACCTTTCTACTCTTCACGATTGTCTCAAGAGCCACACTCAAGGTTTGATCGCGCCTCCATGGTGACGTAGTATCGTTTAAAACTCCCCAGCTTTTTTCCACACTCAACGTTTGACCGCTCCTCCCTGGTCCATCCATGGTGTGACGGACGCATCGCCACGGCTTCCTGCCTTCGCATCCTGTTTGAAACGTATAAAAGCGAGAGGTGCTTTCAACACTTTGTCATGGACCCGATTGATGCCTTCTCCGAGCACCTTTCTACCACGGTGGTGCCCGTGACGCTGCCCGATAAACCCGATGCATTGGAATATGCTGCTCGGCAGGGCCAAGTCCGAGCGGGTATCCTCTACCAAGAGCCCACCGCCAAACGAGTGTTTGTTCTGTTTTGTAAAGACCATTGGCATCAAAAAAGACGTGGTTGGACAATTTCAAACGGACCATCATGGAGGCAAAGCATGTCAATGCATTTAGACCCAACGACGTGATGTGGGAAAAAACATCCAAAGGCCTGTTGAGAAATCCAGACAGACTGCTCAAAAATACCGACACGAGAATGGTTTACATTTACAACAACCTATTTTTTGCCAAAAAGATTTTACCTTTGGCTTGCGAACGGTGACATCCGGAGAGATTCACTTGATTCAAACGACGCATGTACCCATGTTGATCTATGAATTGCCAGCCTCCAGTCTCAAGTGCAGAGCCCATGTGATTCGGAGAAGTTTTGAGCCCCATGACCAAATGCTCTACCATCGAACCATCTTGGAGCCCCACACGGCGTATCCGATCCCGGCTGGAACACACTACATTGTGTTGACGGTTCAAAAAACCGCCTTTGGTTTGGACATTATGCCCGAATCCCTTCTGCCCCAGCTCCTTCAGAAGGGATTCCACGTGGGAGATTTCCGGAAAATGAAAAAGTTTAATCAAACTCCTTACAAGCTACCTCCACCTACCCCGATTCATGTACCGGCCGAAAAGCGACCTTTGGAGGAAAAGGCTCTACCCAAGAAACGAGTGCGTCCCGTCATGAGACGTGTGTCTAGACGATCTGAACGACCGATGGCCCCTGTGCAGATTCCACTTGTCCTAGAACCTGTGCCGATTCCAGATGTCCTAGAATCTGTGCCGATTCCACTTGTCCCACCTGTGCATATTTCAGATGTCCTAGAGCCACCTGTGCAGATTCCAGATGTCCTAGAACCTGTGCAGATTCCACAACCACCTGTGCAGATTCCAGAACCACACATCCCAGAACCACCTGTGCAGATTTCAGATGTCCTAGAGCTACCTGTACAGATTCCAGATGTCCTAGAACCTGTGCAGATTCCAGTCATCCCAGAACCACCTGTGCAGATTCCAGAGGTTCCAGAACCTGTGCAGATTCCAGTGTCACAAGTCCCACAGCCACCTATGCAGATTCTCCCGGAACCTATGAACATTCTACATGTATCAGATTCTGTGCAGATTCCAGATGATCCAGAACCTGTGCAGATTCCAGTGTCACAAGTCCCACAGCCACCTATGCAGATTCTCCCAGAACCTATGAACATTCTACATGTACCTGTACAGATTCCAGTGTCACACGTCCCACAGCCACCTATGCAGGTTCTACATGTATCAGAACCTGTGCAGATTCCAGTGTCACACGTCCCACAGCCACCTATGCAGATTCTACATGTACCTGTGCAAATTCCAGTGTTACACGTCCCACAGTCACCTGTGCAGAGTCTCCCAGAACCTATGCAGCTTCTCCCAGAGCTCGACATGTTGGACCCTTTGGAGTCGACAGATGCATTCGACCAGCTCATGTCGTTCGTATTTGGACCCCAAGAACTCCAGCTGCTTCACACGGTACCCTCTATTTTTGATGAGAATCTCTTCTCTTTCCTGGATGAAAGGGAGCCTATGGACTTGACCATGCCCAGAGTAAATTCTTGTGTCAAAAATATCGCATTTAAACCCATCCAACCCATGGATCTGTCTGTCAATAGTTCTATCGGTCAATAATCTATCGGAGCCATCCCACCCATGGATCTGTCAATAGTTGCCTGTAACTCATTGTATATATTTTTTCAATAAATAATGAACAAGTCTCATTTTTTTGTCAGAATGTGATTTCGGTACAACACTTGTTGGACCACCCTTATCGTATTTAGAAATCTGGGTCACGCGTCAGAATATCGTTTGAGCCCAACTTTGGCGTTTGTAAAAAAAATTGGAAAAGGGGGATCGAGTCGATCGTTCCCCCTTTTTTCGGGTATACCCATTTTGGATCGCTCAGCTAATGTGCACTCATTTAGGCTGAATAATCTTTCTGGGCCAATCGAGTCGATTCAGTGTACAACGTTGGAGCCAATAGAAATTGTTTCACGTGACCTCATTAGAGTATAAAAGGCCAGCACCTTCGGAGTGCTTTTTGAATGGCTAAATGTTTTTGTCAGGATTTGGAGTCTGTGGTTTCCTTCTCAAATTCTGTCACAGTAAATGATTTTTAGCAAAAATCTTCAAGACCGAAAATAGGGGGCAGTTCCCTCCTCTTTTTTCGGGTCCACACCAAGATTGGAACCTGTGAATCGCCCTTTCTCATCTAGATGCATCAATGTGAATCGTTTCCAAGATGGGAGGCCTTCTCACCTAGATGTATCACTGTGAATTGTCACCAAGATTGTAATGAGGTGGTCCCCCTAGATGCATCAAATTACCTGTGAATTGTCACCAAGATTGGAATGAGGTGGCCCTCTCACCAAATATGTCATTAGACCCCCGTGATAAAACTATTTTTGGGAGACCTCTGTTTCATTTTAGCTGTCCAGCATGTCATTGGACCCCCGTGTTAAAACTATTTTTGTGTCCAGCATGTCATTTGACCTGTCCAGCATGTCATGGAACCTGTCCAGCATGTCATGGGACCTGTCCAGCATGTCATGGGACCTGTCCAGCATGTCATTAGACCCCGTGTTAAAACTATTTTTGTGTCGTTCATTTCATTTGACCTGTCCAGCATGTCATTTTACCTGTCCAACATGTCATGGGACCTGTCCAGCATTTCATTTGACCCCTGTCTCAATCGTCGCTGTGGGGTGGCAGGAAACTTTTTCTCTCGCCCCGTGCTAAAATATTTGTTGGTGGGAAATTTGAAAAATTTTACCTTGTCCATACATACATACGTCTTTGGGATAGTTTGTGTCCCATTCAAATCGAGACCCTAAACACAACGTTGGGGTATAAAAACGGGTGAAAAGGGACACAAGGCATACAAAAAGAGCCGTTGGAACGTTCCTTTGGGATCTGAAAGGCATGGTTTGGATAAAAAGGAGGGGAAAAGGGACAAGAGTCATGTAAAAGGAGCCGTTTAAAACGAAAAAAAAAGGGGGGGAACAAAAAGACGGTGTCGATTCAAAGGAGAGGGTTTGAAAGGAGATGGGTTTCGTTTCAAAGGAGATGGGTTTCGATTCAAAGGAGATGATTTTCAAGTCAAAGGAGATGGTTTCAAATGAGACAGTGTTTATGATTAATGTCAAGTGAAATGGTTTCAATGTAGAGGATTTTCAATTCAAAGGAGATGCTTTCAAATGAGATGGGTTTCATGATTAATTTCAAGTGAGATGGTTTCATGATGAATTTCAAGTGAGAGGGTTTCAAGTGAGATGGTTTCATGATGAATTTCAAGTGAGAGGGTTTCAAATGAGACAGTGTTCATGATGAATTTCAAGTGAGATGAATTTCAAATGAGACAGGGCTCATGATGAATGTCAAATGAGAGGGTGTTCATGATAAATTTCAAGTGAGAGGGTTTCAATAAAGGTCGTTTCCCATTTCCAATCATTTTTTGAAAGGGTCACGGTGCTCAAGAATTTTTTCGACCGACTGTAGCAGAAGAGCGGAGTCTATGTCTAGAAGAATCTTAACTCCGTGAAATAACCTAGCCGTGCCGGTACTGTCGAACCAAAAGTGGGTTCGAGGTTAAAAAGAACACTGTTTAATTAAAGCCACATCAGAACAGATAAAGAACGTAGCTGATTACGTAGGATATAGCGGTAAGCTAATTTATATAAGCTATAAGGAAAAGGTGTATATTAGTGATAGAGGAATTAATCTATAAAGTTAGATTCAGTGGTCAAGTACGCGACTATTTCTAATACGTGTTGCGTCTTCTCATTCTAGATCATCTTACTTAATTATTATTGTTGCGTATATTGTGTTTTTCAACTCAGATCTTAATAAATAGCTTCTAGAATGAATTACTTGAGTGGTTCTTCGTTCTTCCCCACAGAAACATGTCGTGTAGATAATGTAGAACTGAGTTTCTCACGGATGGGGGCATCACACTGGTGCCCAACTAGGTTTAATAATGGACAGTTGAATTTCCCTAACCCCGAGGTGGGAGGTTTAAATGCATGTCCAGTGTTGCCGGAACTTTACTTTTCTGTGTCCGAGAATTTCAAAGACTTTTTAGAGGGTGTAGACAACAATATCAAATTTTTGGAGATTTCCAGTCATTTGTGTCATTTGCTTTTATTTGAAAGGTCATCTCCTGGGTAGAGCGAGGGACTGGTATGAAATATTTGGGTCGACTTTAGTGCAGAACATGGCCACGGACTTCACGCAATTGAAAGAGGCGTTGGCCAAAATCTTTCCGGCGGTTCGGTATAGGAAGGATTTGGAAGTGCAATTCTACACTCGTCGCAGCAGAGTAGAGGTCAGGAACCGAACAATTTCATTTACGATCTTTTAAAAGTTCATAAAAAGTTGGGATTTAAAATGTCCGGAGAAACTTAAGTGGACCATATAATTTGTTCGACTTGAACCTGAGGTCCAAGATTACGTAGAAGTGAGAAACCCGAAAACAACCGGCTCAGTTATTGCAAGTGATGGCGAAGTTTGAAGAACGATAATCATGCAAGGAAATGCGGGGTTCGAGTAGTAATGAGAATTTGGGGAGACGAGATTGGTATGTGCGTAGGATGTTTAATGATGACGGCAGAAGGAGAAATTGGAGAGATGTGGATGAAAAACATAGACCAAATGATAGAAGGAATAATTATAGGGGTAATTACGAGAATGGTCGTCAAACGAATCAGGGGTACGAGAGCAGGAATAGATTTAATATGTATAATCGAGGGATTAATACTAATGATGGCGGATATCAATCAAGAAATAGGGGTTCGAGTGAAAATTTTAGTCGAGGAGGCCGAAGAAATAGGGGTCCAAGTGAAACTGGTCAAACTGGTCTCGCGACTTTCGATTAGTTGTGGGCTTGTTGTTTTATGCGAAAAACGCTACTACTTTAGGAGAAATGAGAGTTTATATTCCGCAATCATTGCGAGGAGAAACAATGCCTGAATTTTATGAGAAGCCCATAGCAGGTCACTCAGGACGACATAAAACGTATAATAAAATCCATGATGTTTGTTATTTCCCCTATATGAGAAAGTATATTCAATAATGTCTCCACATACCACGTATGTCAATTATAAAAACGCGTTACCAGCTGGTCGTTTATTTCCCATAGCAACGAATTATCCAAATGAGATAGTGTTGTTTGACTTATTAAGTCCGTACCCTGCGTCGCGATTTAGAAGGAACCGCTACGTATTAGTAATTACGGATCAGTTTTCAAAGTGGCCTGAAATCATAGTCCTTAAAAAGGCCTCAGCTAAAGTAATAACAGATAGTTTATTTTATAATTATATATAGCGTAATGGAGCTCCAATAAAAATGATAAGCTATAATGATCCCCAATTTATATCCGAGATTTTGAACATTTGAGTAATCTATTAGGCATACAGCATGTGAAGACAATTGTGTATAGACCTCAGTCCAATAGAACTGAGCGCGTTAATTGCAATCTTGTGCAATTTTTTGCTAGTTGTGTTAACGATAATCATGAAACCTGGGACCAGTTCTTATGAGAATTCACGTATGCAATCAGAACGGCAGTGAGTGAGATTACGGGAAAGACCCCAGCTGAATTGTTTTTAGGTAGAAAATTGATTACCCCATTTCAAAAATTAGTGATGGTATCGGATGGAACAGAGTTTGCTGTAGGAGATATTGAGAAATTGTTTGAGGAGGCTAGACGAAACACAAAGGCTAAGCATCTTCGTCTGGTACACGACCCGTTACCCAAGAGTGTGCCCGTGGAATACCTACCCTTTTGCGTGAGGGGCAAGTTTAGTCAGCTGGCCCGAGGCAACAGGGGCCTGATGGTGGTCAAAGGAGTGGAGCAACAAAATTTTTTTCAAGAGCTCGGACTGTTTGCCATGGCCCTGGATACGCTGCCGAAATTTAAAGACATTTGCGATGTAACCTTTCCCAACCCCGTGCATGAGGGTGTGCACGAGGAAGAGGACCTTTCGTGCTGCACCATGCTGAAATCTTTCCAATTTGCTAAATACCTTCAGCAGTTTAATAAGCTGCATGCTGAGTGGAGTTACAAAGTTACGGTATTGACACAGTAAAAGGACATTGGCCCGGAAAAGGGGGGATCGAGTCAACACAAGAGTCGACTCGGTCCCACTTTTTCGGGCCAAATATTTTACCAAGATTGGAGGTTTAAGAACTTGTGCTGAATCATGCTGAAGGCGCTGTTTGATGCATCAAGATTGAATTCATCTGTATTGTGGAACCTTGGCGCTAAAGATTTCTTTCATCGGTGTCTGGTGATTCAAGGTTGGAAAGCATCAGCCAATAGGAATCGATTCACGTGACCCAGCAGAGTATAAAAGGCAAGCGCTCATCCACCAGAGACATTCTACCCAATGTTTTAACTGCAACAATTTCTCTCACATGGCAGAAAACTGCGACCTCAAGCCAAGATGTCTAAAATGTGGAAAAGAACACCCCACCCGTCAATGCCCGATAAAGGAGCGACAGGAAAACCCCTTCTACATAAATTGCCAAGAATATGGTCATTCGGCCTGCTACACCAAATGCCCCAAGTTCCCTAAGCCAAAAAAGGGCACGCCCCTTACCGCGAATAAAACTTTCGAAAGCAACGTTCGTAGGGAAGGTGTCTCTTTCGCTAACATTGTTAGCGGAACCGCACCCCCTCCACCCCCACCCCAGTCCACAAGTTAACTGAAAAAACTAATGAAAATTCAAATAACAAAGTTTCCCACGGAATCCAAGCCATAGAAAATGAAAATTCAGACCTATCTCAAGTGATTGAACTGGTCAGCATGATTTCTAACATAAAAAGATCACCTGAAATTTTACAATTACTTCCCAAATTAAAAAACTCCGAAGATGATAAAGCTAAGGCTTTACTTCTTTTCGAAGCTATGTTAGATAAATTTTAAACTCCTTTTTCCGTAATTTCTCTTTCTACAAAATTTATTATATTTTCATTTTATTTCCTTGAATATTTTACCATCAATTGTTAAACTTTAACATCAATAGCTACTGTTTAAAAATTTTCCCAAGTACAATTTTCGAAGCTCACTCCCTTCATCCAATCAAAGCCACTCATGAGAAGTCATGCGCCTGCTATCGCATTGGTTCCTGCCACCGATTTCCACGCCCACCATCACCAGCCAAGGAGCAAAACCAAGCCGATTCTAAAACAAGATAGAGGACTGAGGGATTGACGTATCCCAGTTCCTTATAAAATGTAACCATCTGTAACCAGAGACATTCAGCAACATGTCTCACTTAGCCTTTTTCGCCCACGTCAACATGTTTCACCATGGTGGTCAGCCTGTCCCTATCGAATTGTCCATTGCCAGCATTCAGGAGGATGGGAAAGACCCGGAAGTGATTTGCACATCACGGTGGATCACTCTAACCTCCTCACGACCGCCAGAGACAGCCGAGACAACAGATACATTAATGAACGGCTCAGCCAAAAAAGCCACCTGCCCGGATCCGTACCCCTCGACTACCTGGCTTTCTGCGTCAGGGGCAAGTTTTGTCACCTAGCCCAAGGAAACAGAGGCCTCATCGTTGTCAAGGGATTGGACCAGCGGATAATTTTTGAAAAGCTGGGACTTTTTTCCATCAACCTGGAAATACTGCCCTATTTCCGGGATTTGAATGACCGCACCCTGCCTGACCACCTGTACGATGAGGTGTACGAGGACTATGATATATCCGAGTGCACCATGGTGAAATCCTATCGATTTGCGCGATACCTGCAGCATTTTAACAAGTTGCAAGCTGAATGCAAAAAACAGACTGCCCATCTAGTAGAGTGAGTGAAAAAAAATTTTACGGAAAAAAGGGGGATCGATTCGGCACAAGAGTCGACTCAGTCCCCCTTTTTTCAAGACACACATTATGCCAACGTTGGAAGGTTTTAAAACTTTATCACAACATGCGCCAGCCAATAGAAATCCATTCACGTGACCTCATTAGAGTATAAAAGGCCAGCAGCCAAACATTCAGTCATATTTTCATGGCGCATGCTAAATGTTTTTCGTAAGGACTGTCAGGATTTGTAGTGATTAATATTCTCAGATTCTGGCAGTCTTATCGGTAAATGTTTTAGCCAAGATCTTTAAGTCCGAAAATTGGGGGCGGTCCCCCTTTTTTTCGGGTCAATGAATACACCAAGATTGTAATAATATAGATTAGACTTACCTGTTAATAATTGTCGTCTTCACTCACCCAGATTGGAGGGCTTGTCTCGTTGAGTTGGCTGGTCCCCTGTTTTCTCACCAAGATGCACGCATTTCATTTGACATGCCAAGAATTTCATTTGACCCCTTCAAGATGCCTAAATTTCATATGTTGATGACCCCTGTCTAAATTGTCTCTCGGGGATGGAATGAAAAATTTTCTCTTGCCCCGTGATAAAATATTTTTGGGAGAAATCTGAAAAATTTTATGTTGTTCACTATACACTGCTCTTAGTAGAATTTTGAGAGATAATTGAATCGAGACCCTAAATACAACTTTGGGATAAAAATAAGGTGAAAAATAGACAATAGTCATACAAAAGAGCCGTTTTAATTTTCCTTTTGGATTGAAACTTTAAGTGCAAGTTTTGGATAAAAAATAGGTGCAAAATGGAAAATAGTCATATAAAAAGAGTCGTTTGAAAGGAAAAGGTGGGAACAAAACAACAAAAATACGGTGTTGAGATGGTTTTCGTTTCAAATGAGATGATTTTCAATTCAAATGAGATGGTTTTCGTTTCAAATGAGATGGTTTCAAATGAGATAGTTTTCATGATTAATTTAAAGTGAGATGGGGTTTCAACAAAGGTCGTTTTCATTTCAAAAAGGCCGTTTTCCATTTCCAATCATTTTTTGAAGAGGTCACGGTGCTCAACTATTTTTTCGACCGACTGTATATTGGAAGTTAGCAGTAGAGAGGGGTTGATGTCTGAACAATGAAAGAAAATGTTAAAGAGCGAAAGAAAAATGTTCCACGAATTGCAACTTTTTATAAATTAGGATACTTTACTTCATCCATTAGTTTCCACAAGTTATTCTTTAAAAAAAATTACGTCCTTTTGAAGAAGAAAAACTTTTTTTTCTTCGAGAGGTAAAGAGAACATGTGTAAGGCATTCGCCCGTGGGTGATGTCCTACTCATACGTTTTCCTCGTGACCTATAGGTGTGGAAATGATTCAAGAATCAGGCGTTGTCATAATCTTAATACCTCTTTATTAAGATTTTAACTTAAACACTATACAATGATAATATTTATATTTTAACTTAGCGGATCTGAGGTGAAGAAACTCACAATACGTATTACCAAATAAGCGTGACCCTGACCACTACATTTAACTTTACCGCCTTATCCTAACCTCAGTATATACACAGTTCTTAGTAGTTAATAGAACTGTCGTACCTCTATAACTTAGGTAGCAGCAACTATCTCGAATCCTTACTGTCGTTTCTTTATCTGGCGTGGAATGGTATCCACCTTGACTTGAACGCACTGGCACGAATAGCTGAACTCTTGAATGTCGGATAACTTCTCACTTTTAACTTTAGCACTTCTAACCATAGACTAGCATAATCACTTACCAAAGTCAACCCCGCTTACGCTAAACTTCTGCTATTTGAAAGCTTCTTAATTTGCATAATCACGCTTCGCTTCTGGATTTGGTTGGAAAGAATGTGCCTTTTCAGCCCCAAAGAACCCAAGAGGAGCTTTTAGTAGAAAGCGCGATGAGCTCGTCACAATCCCTCCAAGTACAAAACGTGATTTATTCGAGGAATTAAAAGGGGAGATAAGAAAAGGAGAAAGGAGGAGAATAAGAAATTACGTGCATAAATTTTATCTTTCAAAATTTGTCTCAAATTTTATCCTTCAAAATTCGTCTGAAGTTTTAACTTTCAACACTCCTCTTAAATTTCAACTTTCAATATTCCTCCTAACTTTAATTTTCAATATTCATCTTAATCTTTAACCCTCAGTATTTGTCTCAAACTTTAACTCTCAATAGACACTATAATTTTACTCAAATAACTATACCAAAATTATCAGTTATATCTCTAATCACCTTAGATTCACTTTTACATATTTATTAAGGTGTACCCTATTTGGGTTACAGACCCGGGGGAAAAAACCAGAGCTTCTGGTTATAAGAAAAATCCAGGGCCGTACACAGACCGCACTTAAAATTTTTTTAAATATACTCAAATATTATAATTTTCATGTGTACAATTTATTTCCATTCCTGCCTTTAGGGCTCACAATTCAGACCTAAAAACAAAATCTGTACTGTCATGACTGTAAGCAGTCATGGCTTTAGACACCGTACTTCTAGAAACCTCTAAAAACTGGGATTTTTCAAAAAATCTGAGAGATCCAACATTTTACGGTTTTGATAAAAATCCAAGACTTGGAGAACTTCATCAAAACTACTACATACTATCAGAATACATTCATTTCTATTCATAAAAAGTCCGATAGCTGTTATTATACTTTAATTCTTACGAAGCGCATTCAAAAGTGTCACTTTAATTCACGGGTGTTTCCATTATTTTGATAACCACCTGTGTTTCTTTTAGTATACGCGTCTAAGGTCTTATGTAAAGGCCATCACCTCAAAATGTCTTGTAGGTTCCCTGGTCGATCGCGATCGACTTAATGCTTACCCAGGCTATAAGGATTGCGGATTATCCCTTAGAGAATTCGGCCAACGTGTTGGACGTTGTGATGCGGATTTGTGATCGCTGGATGCAGGAGGAAACGACGGACCAATGAGTAAATGTTTTATATGTAGGGATGCAAAATCATTTGGGACGAACGTAATTTTGAAGGAGACAACTGGTACACATCTCATCCACTTTCAGATGAACTTTTGAAAAAAACTGTTGCTGGAACAATAAGAGGAAAAAAAAGAAATTCCAAATTTTTTGAATGCATAGAATAGAGAAGTTTACTCCTAAATGTTTAGTTTCGAAAAGATACAGATTAAAAAATTGAGATCCAGTGAAAACATCGCATTCACTCACGACGGGATTAAAGGAGTGTATAAACAATGTACTGAATGATGCCCTTATAAAAAGAACATGAAAACTAATCTTAAGCGTGGAAAATGTAATAAGTATGTTGTATTTCCTATTTTTCTTCCTTTTTTACCTTTTTTTATTCAAATTTTACGGTAAAAACAGAATGAAAACACCATTAGGTGTGAGATACCCTGCGCGAGAACTTTCGATCGCGCGCGCGCGTTTTTTTCGCGCGCTCAGAGCTCGTGAGAGGTTTGAGCTTCAACTGAACCAAGCAAAAATTGGAATGAATAATATAATCTGATGAAAATTTAATTTTAGTTGGCTCTAAAATCGTTGCGAGATTGGGTGTAGTAGTTTTGAGTTAAATATAAGCTCAGAGAAAATCCTTGCGTATATTTTCCGATTAAATATTCTGAGGTCACAGTGGAGATTGTATCTTAAATGAATTATTAAATAAAATATCAGCAGGGTTTTAAACCTAGGATAATGAGCATTAACTCATTTGCTGACCATTAATCAGAGTTATGTTGCGGATTATTAGCTGTATACCGATAGACCAGTGATTCCCAACCTTTTGTTGTTGTTGCCGCCAATTTCAAATTTGGTGGCACACTAACAATAAAAAAGTTTAAAAGAATTAATATTTATTTATAATACCTATGTAAAATAGTTTATGATAATTTGTTTTAAAGTTAAATAAAACAATAACTATGTCAAAGACAGTAAAATGTTTAGTGAGTAATTAATTATAATAGTGCATTTAATGCGAAATTTGAGCTTGATGATTTTTGACACTATCATTTATATTGGTCGTAAAAGTGATAATGTCACTCTTATTTCGTCTCAGCTACATTACTTTTCTTTTTCATTTTTATATTTGTTAATGCTGAAAGCCCGAATTTACACAAATAAGATGTAGAAAATTGTAACAATATTTTTAAAGTTTTTTAACTATATTATGGGATAATTGCCTCTAATTTTAATCCAGAATGAATGAATTGACTCTTCTGAATGTTTTCGAATTAAATCTTTAAATCTTGCAAAGCTAAATTAGTTTTCATTCAAAGTGAATTCATTTTCCGTATACAAATGGATTCAATTTTTTTACATACATCTATTCACGAAAGGAAAAGTGAATTATACTCTTAGTTTATTTCTATAAAACTGTTCGGGTCCAGATTTTGGTTTTTTTTCTCAGAGTATAATTAATAATTTTAAAAAATTTGGTGGTCCACTTCAAGAATTTGGTGGCACAGGGGTTCAGAATCACTGCTATAGATTAAAGTTTTTCAAATCAAACTAAAATAGCAGACCAAAATTAGATCTTCTTTCAGTTTTGATATCTTAAGAGACTTTATCATGATTGGGTACCATGAGTCAAAAATAGTAATACACGCATTACAAAAAGTCGTTCGCACTTTATGGAAACGATTTTGTAATTCATTTTCTCATTTGCATTTTTAGATAAAACTTTGGCATTTTCAGAATAATCGTCTGCTAATGTTTTCTTTTGACTGGATGTAAAATAAAAGGTTTATTTCAAAAAGGCTCCTAAAATTGATAGATGGCTCGAAGGTTACAGATGAGAAACATTCATATCAACAAATAAGTAAGTGGTGTAAAAATCTCGATTATTGCATTTCAATAAAAGGTATTTATAATATACCAAATTTGAAAGGTAAAAAACGTTTAGCGGAAAGTAGGAATGAAAACAGGACCACGAAATTTTATCCTAAGATTGTTCAAACGCAGGGAACTATCAAAATAATGAAATCTCTCATCCTAAAAGAAAGTCCTCCGACTCAAAGATTCATTGCATTGAAAAACTACAAATATCTTCCACCACTGTAATTAAAATCATTCCTAAAGCTAAAAAAAAAATTAACCTAAAGTTTGTTTCCTTTTTTAAAACATATGGCTGAAAGGAAAGCCCCAATTGTAGAAAATTATATAAAAAAACATCTAGCTGCTAAAGAATAAAACACTACTCGTCGGGCCATGGGTATATTTAAGTGACTGTAGTAAAAGAAGAACAATTTTCTAATGCTCAATTGATGGGAATGATTGTATGGAATGGCGTCGTCAGTGTACAGTTAAGGTATCCGACTACGTTCGGAACCGTGATTTTGCAAAAGCGTATAAATGGATAATATTTATGATGTTTAGTGTCACTTAGATTAGAAAATGTATATGAAATCGTTTTAAGAATATTATTACAATAAAAAATTAATTACTTTCATAACACAATTCAAGTTAGAGCTATTGTCAAGAATCATAACTATCAGATAGAAAGAAAATTGCCACAAAAAATTAACTTTCAAAATCGTTTCCATAAAGTGCGAACGACATTCTGTCTATATTCAAATATACTATATAAATTAATATATTAACTGCTGGAAAGAAAACGGCAATTCGTTTTATTCAATTCCTACTATTAGTTCACACTCTTTCTCTATATATTTGTTTATATATCTTGTTCAAATTTTCAATCATTAATAAAAAAAAATACCTTTTATTCATCACTCAAGTTCAAATACCTTTTTTTAAACTTGTAGTAGATTAATAAAATACTTTTTATTCATCAACTCAAGTTCGAATACCTTTTTCTAAACTTGTAGTGGATGACACTTGATGTTAATATAGTTTTTTAAAATATTAATTCATTAATTAAATTTAATTCATTAGTTATAGTTTAAGAGATATATTTCAGTCGATTTCCTTCCTCTAGATGGCTGCACCATTTGATAAAACAGTTTTTTTAATTTGTGATGAAGATTTAACTTAACCTAAATAATCATGCTCTAGTTAGACGTCAGCATTCCTTTTGCACTGGTTTTAAGATAAATCTTTACCTATTCTATTCAACTTTTATTAAAAAATGTAATTACAAATTTAATGCGGTTAAAAAGTTTTTAATGTTAATTTAAAAGGTATTTTGCCTCTTAATATTGTGTTACAACCTATGTATGTGCGTCTTTATATTAATTGTAATTATTTAATAAAAAGTAACTAAAAAAAATTTTCTTTGTTGACCTAAGTAGGAATTGACTTATTTATATATATATATATATTATATATACTTGCTTTTCAATTGAATTGCAATTTTATTTTAACTTAAGACAATGTTTTATGTTTTCATTTCTCTTAACTTCTTTCTAAGGCTACTTTATGATGTGTATGAAAATGAGTATTGCAATAGTGGTAGAAATAGGAATGAGGATGATAGCCTAAGAGGACATAAAGAGGAATTGATACATGAGTAGTACTTTCTCATAGCATAGGATAACGAAAAAGATATGTAGAGAATAGCTAATCCCCTGAAGAAAGTGGATGCGTGTATAGGAAGACATCAGTTGAAAAAAGCATGTGAAATAAACATCATTACAATACTTATTTTATAAGAGTTATGTTTCTCACATGAGTAGAATTACTTTTTATATTAATTATCCAACTTGGATAATTAATATTGGATTGTCTCTCATATATATATATATATATATATATATGTCACTTATTCGGATCCGGTGATGTCACAGTGTCCGGAGACTACGAAGACTGAAAAAAAATTGCAGGAGTAATTGTGTTCAAGTTCAAGGGTTGCCACAAGGACGCACACAAAAGAATTCGAACTTTCCTTAGTTTCATCAAATGTATTCACGATGTTTAATTTGAGAAGAATACCAAAAATAAGCTTCAATATTTCAAAGAAGCAGAACATAACTAACTGAATTTAGAAAATGTAAGTTTTATTTGAAACTACTAGGCGTTCAATCCGAATCTTGATCGAAATTCGATACATCACTATCCACGTCATTAATTTTACTTATAACTATAATTTAAATATATCCTTTATGTAGATCCAGAATTTAATTATTCAATCCTGTAATATTCGTTTTCGGCCATTATCCCCCTCAGAAGCAGTAGAATTGAAAAAAAAAAACAGAATGAAGTTACATGTAACAAAATAAGAGAAAATGTACCACCTGTACAAACATTCGCCGGAAATATTATTAATCTTAGATTATTAGTATTTTAATTCGCCTTTAAAAGAGAATAAGGATCATTTCAACAATTTTTTTCTGGAAAAAGCCATGGAAAAATTACCTTCTATAAATATGTATATTTTTTGAAGGTCAAACATATTCAGCCTTCATAGACATCTTCACCTGCATATGATATCGCACGATCATTTTCAACATACTTGGCTTCTTTATGCTATTTGATCACACAATGAAATCCAATCTACAAGTGGGTTTATTATGTAACAGTTTATAATACGTTGATCATTCCACAGTTTATATGCAGTTGATTATGTAATACTTTTGGAAATAAAAAAGATCAGTGAATAAGTTTTCTGTTTTTACAATAATCAAGAAACGGCTCATCAAATTAAATATTTTGAAAATTTATTTTGCTTTTTACCATTCAAAATAGATTATATTATGTACGAAGTTCCATGTTTCACTTAATTTGAGAACGGCTACAACTGTTGTTTTGTCCAGGTATAATAAAGTGGCTATATGCGGAAGATGCAACACCACCTGGCAACAAGCCTTTGATCGTCTGTGAGGGCCAGTTTGAAAATTTCTTTTTCACCTCAGAACAGTGTCATGTAACGTGGATTATCATTTCATCATCATTTACCAGCCACTGTAACCTTTCAAATAAAGGAACTTAATCAAATTGCGAACCTCTGTCTTCTCCATAGTTGTTTAAATTTAAGGTTTCCTGAAACCAAATAAATCATGACTAATAGCAGCAATTTCCAACATTATACGTACAAGAGGATTAATCAATATGCATAATACCTTTAATTTCGATTGTTTCTTAGTAATTATTGAAGCCTTTTATTCCAACGTTTATAAGAACAAGTTACTGACTTTGAAAATTATTTATGTTATATTTAAATTGAAAATGAATTGATCACACAAATTATATCGATTAATTAAAGCACAATATTCATTTCAAATTTGCAAATAATTTACGTTAAGGTTATTAAATAAGTATAGAATTTCAGTGTTTGTGTGTGTGGCTGAATGAACAAATTGTTATTAGTTCAATCGGAGTAAACTCATTCTTAACTCAACATTTCAAATTTTAAAATCTAACTGAAAAACTTCGAGCCTTTTCAGGAATTAAAATTTTTCATTAAACTGGATTTTTTATGAAATCTATCTTAAATTGGATGTCACTAATTATATTGTATTTCGTTTTAGTTTTATATTTCCTAATACTCAATATTTACTTTTTTTTTCACTTTTGGAAACCAATGTCCTGATATCAAATTGAATCAATCATTTAAAAAACACAATGAGAATTTTTCAGGAATCAACAAATCTGTATAATAAACAAGTAATGATGGCACCCAATGAGTATTTTGGGCTAAGTACAACGCTTCTATTTTAAATTTTTTACAAATATTTTTCTAATTTTATCTATAGGAACAATAGATTTTTTAAAACCACTTTAGAAATTGGCGTTGACTAGTGTTGTTTTAGCGAGAAATACAGTTAAGTGGTATTTACTCAAAACGAAATAGTTATATCAATCATAGTTTTAATCATAATTAATGTAGATATCATTTTAGCAATAACATTTTAATATTTTTCTATCATTAAGGTACATAATAATATTCTCAATCATTCTCATCTGAATTATTTTCAATTTCTGCAGATGAAAAGGAAAGATTGTGCACATGTATTTTTAGAAAATTCCAGGAAATACCAAGTTCGGCTCCTCTGTTAAACTCCCATCATCAAGTAAATCCCAGCCAGCGAACTCTTGTTTTAGTAACTCCATACAGGCTTATAAATGTTTTTTGCAGACTTTTGTTTTATTAATTCGTGTTAAAACTAAACTCTACAGTTTACTTTTCCTCAGAGAACAATTTTCTTTATGAGGATATCTCTGTTTCACTTGAAATTTTTCAATCAATTACTCAAGTTATATACTTTGCTCCTCTTTCGTTGAAAGACTATTTATAATTAATATGCGAAAATCTTTATTATCCTGGTTAAAACATGAAAGCATTGTTTCTTACATCTGCAATAAATGACAAACTAATCATTATCAACAGTTTGTCTATATTAAAATAGTTGCAGAAAACTTTTTTCGTCCAACTTTGGAAAATGTCAACTAATCAGCCAATTAAATGAATGCCTAATCGAATCAAAGAAGAAACAGACAAAAACCGGCCATCTTCCTCAGAGAATCTAGAAGCTATCTTTTTTTCCTTTCCAGTTCTTGTCCTTTGATTTGGGAATTCTTAATAATGTTTTGATTAGTATGTTTCCGCTTTTTTTGGCTCATTTGCATTCCCTTGAAAAGAAAGCTCCCCACTACCTTTAAGAAAAAAAAGTATTCTTGAAAAAAATTGGACTGGAGTGTTTATTGGAATGACAGATTCAGTTTTAGTTTATGATTTTAACAATTAATATTTAGGAAAACAATTATTATTTCCCTTTATCGATATTCTTAAGCCACATTATAAAGTTATATTTGGACCCAACAGAATTTTCTCTTTTATGCGTGTTATGAACTAAATAAAAATATTTAATTATTTCAAGTATAATTTGAATCACACAGTGCACTGTAATATATTTCATGTTAAGTCTTGAAAGTTTTTCTTTTTTTATAAGTTACAGAACTCTTAATAATTTTAGTACTGATGATGCAATGCACTGTCATGCTTTTATGAGTTTAACTCAGAAATTAAACAAAGCTTTCTGACTACATCTATCTCGAATGATCAAATCTATTAAAAATATTAAATGACAAATTCCTTCTAAAATATCAAATTAAATATGAAATGAAAAAATTCAATTAATTTCTAATGCGTTGACGTTAACATCTGTTTATGGACGAATAGTCCTGGTTGTGGACGACGCTGGAATTGCCGTCTGTCTTGAATAAAGATATGGTGATTAAACAGGCCAAGATTTAGTTCTGCATCGGCACTCTGTAGATCACGTTGGGCGGATACTGTTGGAAAATACCTCTTTGATCATAAATGGCAGCTCAACAGGTTGAATCACGTCACGTTCACAAGTTTGCTGTCAGAGATAACCAAGAGAGTGCTTCTGCAGTCGTGTATATATATATATATATATATATATATATATATATATATATATATATATATATATATATATATATATATATAGGGAATTGACTAAATTCAGATGACTTAACAGTCACAGGATAATTACAAACACGTTTTTCTAGCCAATCAGTTCATGTAGTTCATTGTAGCAAACTTTTACTTTTTGCAAAGTCTTTTGAAAAGTATAGATTTGTAAATAATAATCCCACATACGTAAATAAAGTGCACTTAGTTTGAAAGTACACGTATAGTAAAATTATTTTTTTTTAGATTTTTGAAGAACTTTAATATTTTAACATCTTCACACCAATAAAACAAATTTGAAATTTTATCTAAATTTTGCAAGTAAAAATCTGCCATTTTTTATTTCAATGATAAACACGTGATTGTATTTATCATGTGACCTTCATGAATTTAGTCAATGGCTACCCAGACAATAACTCCGAATGTAGGTCCAGTGTGTCTAGGCCGCCGGCAATTGGGTTGCTCAACTGGCCTCCTTTTAAGCAACATACGGCCGTCGTTGGCACCATAGCAGAAATGCTTTAATAAAAAACACAACAGATCTCCATTCTTCAATGAGCTCTAGCTTAATACCCCTGACGTTGCCAGCCGCAGGGGTTTGGAGTCATTGAAATGATCGGTATAGAGCGTCTGGCTTGGAGCTGTACGTGATATAAACTACTTGTAATAGTTCGTTTTGTCATTGGTCTGCTAATTACAGCTCGAATTTCCGCCACAGATGCAATACGAGGCACCACTGCCATTCTCCCCGCAGCCATGACGGTTTCTCTCAGTAGTACCACGTAGCCACCTGGAGCCCGGTATTCTTGAAGCAGTATATTCTCTTGATCACTGTTGCCAACAATCATGCTTAGAGGATACATTCCTGATAAGTCTTTCTGCAATACCGGGCAGAGAAAAGCCACCTTCTCTTAACCCTATTTCACGACCTCGCTCAAACTCAGAGAGCTGTTGATAAAAGCATCTTCGTCTTCTTTAAGGCATTCTTGGCAAACATTAACTCCCTACTTGAAATCTCAATGATAAATAACGCACACAAACTTTCAAGCACGCATTTAAAGCAAACCTGATTTACATAATCATAGTGACGCTACAAGTGCCACACTTATGTTCTTATCACATAATTTGAATCGATGTCATTTTTAAGATGTAAACACATGCCTACTAAATTTCGTTTATCTAGCACAATTCCTTCTTGGTGTCGGGATTTTTTTCCATCGTAGTATATTTAGAATATATAATTCTTAAAAAATTAACAGTTAGTATATATTTTCATTTTTTTAAAAAAAGGTATAATTTATAGATTTGAAAAAATCCCCTCTAAGTTTCATTAATGTTATCTTATCCTTTGTACTAATACAAACGCACTTCGAAATTATTTTGCGAATTTTTGAGGCAAGAACAAAAGATGCATGCTGAAAAGTAACACAGATACTCGCTTCAGGAAATCGGATGTCTCTGAGGGGCTCTTTTTTACTTAGGAGAAAAGTCGAAGTCCTAAGGATTCTTGTCAAGTGAGCACTTGGGATGTTCCAGGACCTCTCAATGCCACAGTGTAGAGCGGCAATATACTGTTTTTATTGCGAGCGACATGATAACGAGCGTTCTTAAGCAACACGATAAGAAGATTGTGTCGCACAATACACACGGACGCCTCATAAATGGGCGGAGATGTGTTGCAGACTTCAACAGTAGTAGCTTACATTGACAGTTTCTCTTTGAGACCCAGAATGCCTAAAAAGGGCATTTTCACAGTCGAATACAACAATCAGCATAACCTTTACTTAACTAGATTTCTTCAGAACTTTCTGCGAATCTGAGTGATGCCCTTCATTCGACTGGTCAGACTCGTGGCTACGTCTGATCAAAGCGATAATTTGCAGCATCATTGCTTTATCTGTCGAAACCAGAGCATACAGTAACTATTTGTGTACGTCGGTGGATAAATGTAGAATCTAATATTTCAGGGGGAAATTTCCTCGTAAGACATTTCTTCACCATCTGCCATACCATTTAGTCGCACATTACGGATAATTCCCGGGAATTCCTTCGATGATTTAAGGAGAGGAAACCATTTACGATGCCAATTTAATGGTGTAGAATAGGCACCGTCCTGTGCCGGGCAAATCCAAAGTGTCATTCCAAACCGCCCAAAACACATTAATTTATCGTGCAACCACCCTATGTGGGAACGCATTCTCACCACAGGCTTCAGTTAATCTTTGCTAGCATTTAAATATGTTTTTTGTCCCACGGTTAACTACAATTTTAACCTATGAACGTTAATCACTTTTTGTAAACATTATTGAACTGGGATCGTAACGAAAGCGTCGTCTGCTTACTATTGTGGATGCGGAAAGGTTGTTGCCGGTAGCAAACATTTCAAACGAAATCGAGGCGGTGAGACCATTTTCATTTTTTTTCTCCTTGAAATTTATCTAGTATAACTTTTCTTCTATCTTCGGATAAGACATTTTAATTATAGTATTTACACAAGATAATGTATTAATACAAATTTGAGTGTAGGAGTAGAGAAGAAAAAATGGGTGATTACCCTCACCCAGATAATAAAATGGAGGGGGAAAGTACAAATTCTAATTTTTCATTAAATAAATATAGATGTAATTTAACAGATATCGAATTATTAGCCAAGTTTGCGGCAAGACAAAATTTAAATACGAGTCCGAATATTACAATTTTCTTAAAATCAGATAAAGCATTACAATTAAAGCGTTCACAATTAAAAAAAAGTATTCTAAGTATAAGCACAACAAGAAACGGCGAGATCATAATCAAAACAAATAGTTGCTAGACCGCCAAAGAAGCATTAAAAATTAAAGAAATAAATGGAAAAAATAAGTACAAGATTGTCCTTTATTGGCCTAACCCAGTGCTTCTCAAACTGTGGGGCGCGCCCCCCTGGGGGGGGCGCGATAACCCTTCGAGGGGGGCGCGAGCATCTTGAAAATATAAGAGGCTTAAAAATTATTTTTTGGAATGAAGTAAAACAAAATGCTTTCTGACAAAATAAAAAATACACATTTACACTGATATAAATTATATATATCATCTGGTTTTCCACTTTCAAAAGATTCCACTTCGAACGCTCATTAGCTATCTTTGATCCCAAAACCAAATAAAAAAAGATATTTTGTTTGCTTTGCTGTAATCCCGCGATGAGAGATTTTTTTATTACGTTTCTTGTAACCTGTAGAATAGTACTTTTGAATATCATCTCTTTGACCTTCAAACTTACTGGTATGCTTAACTCCGTCTACTTTTCTTTTGGGAAAGTTGTAAATAATATTTTTCTGTAGCTTTTCCCCCCATGTAAATGAGTTTTATGATGTATGGATAAGCATATTGAGCACTTTGAAGGATTAATTGGCCAAGATGTATTTTTATGAGTAATATGAAAAATTTCATTATAAAAAACGTTTTACACAATTATTTTTTTATAACTGACATCGATGTTTTTGTATCGAATACATTTTTTTCATGGGAGCGGTCGCTTGAGGCGCTGAATTACTCCAAATTCTGGTAAAACTGTTTATTTGTTAAGAGTTTCTTGACAGAATCCTCCGATATGACAGTCTTAATGGAAACTAAAATGAATTTGTCACATTTATGCCTCTTTTTTGAGAGTGGCAAACGGTTTTTTACAATCAAGGTACTTGTTTTGATCGAGTTCCCTTCACGACCACTTTTGTTCAGAAATATTTTCTGTGAATATGCTATACTTTCCCCTACGATTAACTTTATGGTTTTAATTGCTGTGTTGTCCAACTTATTATGGTTTATAAATGTAAATGAGCAGAATATAAAAAAAATGGGCATCTGTTATCTCTCTATTAAAGGAAGATGAAACTGATCAAGCAATTAAAGAACCTGATGAAATAATGCATATTAATCGTGATAGCGAAAGTAAATATGACAAAAGTGATAGACATGAAACGTTTGAGTTGAATTGTAATTTTCAAATGCTGCCTAAAGAACTCTATCAAGAAAATTAAGATATCAAGAAAACTAAGAAGCCATAAATGTAACACTTCGCCTGGTCAAAAAGACACAAGCAAGAAAAGGTTACACATGCTATTTGTAGATCATCAAAGAATAACAAAATTACAATAATGTGAGCAAAATATGACAGTTTTGATTGCAAATAACGTTTTTTTATTGTTAGTGAAAAGTGTCTGTGATTTATGTTCTTTATTAAGGTCACGCACATTTGGAACGGTTTCTTTAGTTTTATTGGATTTTTTCTCAAATCATCAAAGAAAAATTAAAAAGTCCTTTAAAGTAGGTAAGTATATTTTCTCTTAGTTAAATTATTCACTGCAATTGTGATTTTTATCGAGCACAGAAAAAAATAATTATAAAAAAAAAGGATTGGGGTGACTTGGTGAAGTGATCGCGCGACCATTAACGTTAGTGTGGAGTGGGCGCCTGCTTCCGGGTTAAAACATTTTGAAGGTTTCTCGCTTTAAATATTAAAAATAACACAATTATTCTTCAATGGAATTTTTCATTCGTTTTCCTTATTTAATATTAATTCTAAATGCTAATTCTGTGAGGCTTAAAATTACAGTTCGTTTTAAACTATTTATAATAGGAGCATTCATTTAAAAAATCATTTTATATTTTTGTATGCATTGTTGTGCACTTGGTTTTACTCTTCTTACATTTAAGCTATTATATCAAGAATAATGTATTATTTTTTAAAAAATAATCGCAGATGGGTACTTCAGCCAGTGTACTTATAAATGTATCAGTACTGCACAATGTTTTTTATAACTAATTTATTAATACTAATTTAAGAGCAAGTTTAATTATTATTAGTGACTTCCATGGGCTTGTCTTGCAGAGCAAAGGTTTTCAAATGAAGGATTAGTATTAGAAATTGACACTCTGAGTTCTTTTTCTATATTTAGCTGAGATCTATATTTTGTCTTCAAAGCAGCCATCGCAGAAAATCCGGTTTCACAACGGTACGATGTTGAAAACAGTAAAAGTATACGAAATGCTTTTGTTTTCAGTTCAGAAAATTCATCATCTACTTCTGCCCAAAATTGAAAGAGAGTTTTATTACAAAATTGTCTTTTAATTTCGCCACTAGATGTGAAATCTATGAAACTTTCTTCTTCGGTAGTGGAGAGCCCTTCTGGGGTATTTTGAAATGGATCTCTCACCCATTCGTAACTTGCTATCAAGTTGTCCTCAGCAAAAAAATATTTTTTTAAAATTTTTTGCTAACATAGCTAAATGATATTCAATAGTTTTATAAACAACTTCTACATGTTGTTCTTCAGTTTTGTAAGTTTTTACACATTTATCCGCATTTTCAAACATTTCTAGGTTTTTTTGCTTTAAATTTCGGCTCAATAATTCTAATTTTCTACAAAAAGCATTAATTTTATCAATCGTGTCAAACATATGGGCATTTGATCCTTGAAATTGAAGATTCAATGTATTTAATTTCTCAAATATATCGACTAAGTAGCTCAACTTCATCAGAAATAAACCATCTCCAAATTTCTCAGCTTCCGGTAGGTTTTCCTCTTCTAGAAAAATGGTAATTTCATTTCTTAATTCATAAACACGTTGTAAAAATTTCCCGCGTGATAACCATCTTGCTTCACAATAAAATAGCAACGATAAATGCACTGCGCCCATGTCTTTGCAAAGTCCAGAAAAGATTCTTGATTTTAGGGGTCTCATTTTTATGTAATTTACTACAGTCACAACTGTCAGTAGCACAATATTCAGGCCAGGACTAATTTCTTTGGAAGCTAGAGCTTCTCTGTGGATCATACAATGTGTCCAGATGCACAGTGGAGATTTTTATTTCACAAGTGCTTGTATACTTTTAAATTTTCCTGACATTGTACGAGCACCATCGGTGCATATTCCGACACAATTTTTCCACTCTATATTTGCCTTGTTTATAAAATTATTTAAAATATCAAATAATGCTATTGCTGTTGCTTTAAGTTTCATTGGTTTACAAAAAAGTAGTTCTTCTACCGCTGACATACCATCTCAAAATCGAACATACGCAATGAAATGAGTATCTTTATTGCTATCTGTTGCCTCGTCAAGCTAAATTGAAAACAATTTATCACGCAACTTACCGAAAAGCTGTTGCTCTACATCTTCAGCGATATCATCAATTCGACGGGAAACAGTATCATTTGATAGGGGTATGGACTGCAACTCTTTGGCAAAATTGTCTCCAAACATAGTTTCTACAATCTCAATTGCTGCAGGCAAAATAAGCTCTTCGGCAATAGTGTGAGGCTTTTTACATCTGGCTATTTTAAATGATACTTTGTAAGAAGTAAGTAAAGCTTTTTCATTCACTGACAAAGTTTTTTTAAAAAATGTTTTTTGTTTTCCATATGATTTTAATTTTGATTCAAAGAACTCTCGAGGTTTGTTAATGTACTCACCATGAAGCGTTTTGAAATGTCTTTTAAGTTTATTAGGTTTCATACTGTCTGCTGCCAATATTTTTGAGCAAATAACACACAGGGGCTTTTCTTCTCCATTTACTTCAGTAATGGTAAATCCAAAATTCAAGTATTCTTGAGAATATTTCCTTGATTTAATTTTCGGAACTATGCTCGTCTGTGCACTTGTTGATGCTTTATTATCGTCGAATGTTCGCTTACGACTTAAAAATTTATCCATGATTTTTTTTGTTCCAATTTTCTGCAGTAATACTTAATAGTGTGAATTACAACTAACGCGCAAATTATAAAATGTACATTCAAGATAGATTTGGTAGCTATAGAAGCATCGAATGGACCAAGACTGATTGGAATTGTACGAGGTACAGCATTATTACATGTAATGCGACGCTTACTTGATTTAAACTAATTAAATTATTTCATTAAATCCATTTTATATAAAACCCGGTTATATTCTCCTAGGTGCGCCACATTATAGCTTAAGTTTAAACATTAGATCTTTTAAAGACAAATAAACTGTACGCTAAATCAAAAGACATTCTTTAAATAATTATTAATTTATTTTTTAAAACAATAAGATTGAAATTACTTTAAAGCCAAAAGAGATACATAACAACTTTACTTAACTGATAGAGATCGAGTGAGAGGAGTCATGGCGCTGCCGGGAGTCCACTAATTGGAAGGGACGTGTCAGACCAAGTGGGTGTGAGAGAAAAGCCTCCGAGAGTGTCAATTCGGGGTGCATCCGCCTTTTATTCCACGGCAGTTTTCTCCTGTATTCTGGAGCGGATTATTTACAGAAACTCAATCAATTTATCTGATTGGTCTAGAGTCAGCGGAAGGATATCCTCTCACGGTCAATGACATCCCCCAAGCGCGGGAAATTCCCAATGACACTCCCTATACCGTGATGTAATTTATGAGAACAATACCCCCTTCCAGACGTGAGAACGCGCCAAACTTTTCGGTGGGGTAAGAGGCGCATTCGCCAAATTCCATTTGTTGTAAACAACAACAGGGCAGATGTAAAAACTACAGTTGAAATCCTTAGGGACCGGCGACCTCCCATCACATGTTTTGCGCAGACGTCCGATAGTTTGGCCAGACTCACGCAGACGCTCGCGAGAATGCCAGATGTGATGGATATGAGAGAGCGCAACATAAAGTAGACTATTTTTCAATTTCTACTATAAGTTCACTCTTTCATATATATCTTGTTCAAATTTTCAATCGTTGATAAAATACTTTCTATTCATTAATTCAAGTTCAAATACATTTTTTAAAACTTGTAGTGGGTGACACTTCATGTTAATACAGTTCTTTCAAATTTTAATTCATTAATTAAATTTAAAAAATGAATAAATAGTAACAAACAAAAATTATAGTCCAAAAGCATTTATAGAAAGGAAAACTTTTCGTTCTGTCCCCTGTAACGCAATGGATAGCGCGCTGGGCTTCTAATCTGAAGGACGGTAGTTCGAATTCCATCCGAGATGGCCTAATTTCTAAGAATGTGTGTGATTTCTTCTTTACTTTACTATTTTCTTACACTAATTAAATTTAAATAGTAACGAAAAAAGAATATTCCAATACCCCATATATAGAAAAGAAATGGAAAAATTGCAAGGAAAATCGCTTTCTCTTTTGTCGCTTAACATTGTGATTCTGTCATATGTATTACATATTTGTTTTAATTGAAACTATTTAATAGAAAGTAACTAAAATAAGTTTTTCTTTGTTGGCCTAAGTAGGAATTGACTTAAAATTTATTTTTTATATTACTTGTTCTAATGACCTTTTTCCTTTAGAAATGCATGATGGACGAAATAAATTTTGAATTAAATGTCATTTTGCAATCTGTCCCAATGTAAAAAATGAGAGAAAGGAAAAATAACATAACATTATAATTATTACTTAAAAGTAATTTGCTTAAAATATATATTATATAAAAGTAACGTATACAAAATTTAATACTCAAAGTGCATTATTATTGCATTCAATACATTATTATTGGGGGGGCGATGAAAATTATGATTGAAAATTGGGTCGCCAGTAGTGAAAGTTTGAGAAGCACTGTCTTACTTAATTAATTTATTTATTTTGCAAAAAGTAGTATACAAACTGTAATACTTATGCTATTAATTTGTATGGTTTATAATTAAGATCGCGTATAGTAGCTTTAGCGTCAAAGTGCATTATTATTACATTCAGTACATAATTAATGTATAAGGGGGGGCGCGATAAAAATTGTGATTGAAAAGGGGGCGCCAGTATTGAAAGTTTGAGAAGCACTGGCCTAACCAGTAGTTACATTTTGCAAGGAATAGACATGGATTATACAATAGAAGACATAAAATCGGAACTTGAAAACAACAATCATGCAATTTTGGACATTAACGTTTCACCAAAACAACAGAATCAGAATTCAAACCTATCAAAACAATTAAAGTTACTCAAATTGGATGCACGATCCCCGAAAGAGTCCCAAAAGGATTTCAAAGGTTTAAAACTAATTTATACTTTGAAAAACCTAAACAATGCACAAACTGTTGGAAATTCGGACACTCAAAAATTCTGCCGTAGCTCAATAAAATGCCGAATATGTTCATTAAATCACCCTGAAAATGAGTGTAAAGAAACTGAAATCAAAAAATGTAGCTCTTGTGGAGAAGCGCATGAAGCCAACTCTAAAATTTGCAAAAAATATCAAGACGAAGTCGAAATCTTAAAAATTAAAGTACAGCAACAAATCTCGAGAAATGAAGCAGTCGAAAAGTTTCAAAATTTTAAAAAAACCACATACTCAGCTAAAACATACAACAATCAAACAGAGAAAACAGAAAATTTGGAAAAAAATTAAAAACCTGGAACACAAAAGTTTGAAAAAAACAATAATATATTTGAAAAGAAATTAGAACAAATAGTACAGCAGTTTACGACAGAACTGAATACGGTGGTAACTCAAATATAAATTTGAGATTTTCTTCCTTAATGAACACAATAGAATCTACTTTAAAAAAAGTTGCATCCAATATAACAATTTCAAAAGATGACGACTACCAAATAAATAGAAAACTGAATGAAAAAACAAAAAGACTAAAGAAACAATCAGAACAGAGAGGAAATGTATTAGAAACTATAGTGGAACAAAATAAAAAAATATACATAAATATTCAAATTTTCTTACATTTTCGCTAAAAAAATCAATATTAAACTATTTTTTTTGGGGGGGGGACAATTAAACTGATTAGTAGTATTGCCTCCCCCCCCCTTTAAATCATGAATATAATCCAATGGAATGCACGTGGAGTGAAAAACAAGAGGTCAGACATTCTTTTCGAGCCAATTTTTCAAAAAGCAAGCATTTTAATAATTCAAGAAACATGGTTACATCCTAATGATATTTTCACTATTCCTAATAAGAATATTTTCCGAATTGATAGAGAAATCAGAAAAGGAGGATGATTATTGATAGCTTTAAATAAAGATATTAGCGCCATAAAAAAAAATTTTTCTCAGAAATTAGTGAAGACCTAGAAATTTTAATAGTCAGAGCTCAGATAAATTCAGTTCCTCTGACAATTTTCAACATCTACACATTCCACCGGGAAACTTTAATAACGTCTACTTATCAAAAATAGCATCATATATTGATAGTCATAGTTTGATATTAGGAGATTTCAATGCATCACATGAGATATGGGGATCGAAAAATTCCAATGCTTCTGGAAAAAAGATTTTTGATTGGATTATTGAAAATGTGTGACTTGGTGCTGCTAAACGATAAAAGTCCAACTTATCTACATTCATCGGGAATTTTTACATCTATAGATCTTTCTTTATCGTCTATAATTTTAAATTATGATTTATCCTGGCCCACAAATACTGATAATTTTGGAAGTGACCACTTCCCTATAATTATTAATTACAAAAGAACAAACAACTTAGCAACAAATAATTTAAAAAAAACAAATTGGAACAAATTTATCAATCTTATTCAACAAAAGTTAAATTTGAATGAAAATATAAATATGGATATTATAGAAGAAATTAAAAAAGCTCAAATATTATATCAAGAATCAGAAAAAAAAACAGATCAATTCAAAAGCTTCATGGTGGACAGCAGCATGTGGGCATTTAAGAGAAAAAAAGCCTTAATAAAGCAAGAAAAAACTTTAAAAAAGAAGACTGGATAAAATATACAGAAGTAAGCGCAAAACTTAAGCGAACAATCAAAGCCTGTAAAGAAAACTTTTGGCACAAGACATGCGAAAAATCTCTTCTCCTAAAGTTCTTTTTAAAACAATCCGGATAATCAAAAAAAAGAACAAATCCTAACTATTCTTCCTTTAATATTGAGAATAACGTAGCCCTACTAACAAACGAACAATCCCAAGCAGACTGTTTTTTACAATATTACGCAAAACAAAACAACGATAGTATTCCAAATATCTCTATTCCGGCAATAGTCAAGATATTAATAAACTTTTCTCTTTAAAAGAATTAGAAATAGCAATATCTCATCAAAAGAACAGCATTCCAGGGCATGATAAAATTTCTCTCCAAACAATTAACCATCTCCCCATCAAAGCAATAAATCTTCTCCCGAAATCCTTTAATGACAGTTGGTCTTCAAGTCAAATTCCAAAAGATTGGACTCGCACGCAATTATTCTACCCCTCCCCTTTCATAAAACCTCACAAAAATCCAAAGAAAGTTTCGTCATACTGTCCTATATCTTTGACTTCAGTAATTGCCAAATTATTAGAAAGAATGAATGATTCTGCATAGAATGTTAGATTTCAGTTTTCAAAATAAAATTTTTCATGTTAATCATCGTGGTTTTTACCCTCACAGAAGCAGCATTAATACTTTACTTCAATTACAACACGACATTATACTGGCTAGAGAACGCAAGGAATATTTTATTTTGGTAGCATTAGATATTAAAGCAGCATATGACTCAGTGGGGCCAAGTCTTGTTTCTAAATTAAACAAAGTTGGATACTCTGGTAGATTGCTTCAATGGATACAAAACTTCTTACATCCGAGAACAATTCAAATTAAATGAAGGAACAATTTTTCAAAAATCGTTAAAAATAATTATGGTGTACCCCAGGGTTGTATCTTAAGCCCTTTCCTTTTTATGATTTATATGGCAGATATATTTGAAATTCAACACGACAGCCATCTTCTGGTTTATGCAGACGACATATTCTTATACAATAGCGGTAAAAATTGGAGTAAAACAATAAGCGAAATACAAGAATCCTTAAATAATATTTCAGTCTGGTGTAAAAAACGGAAATTGTCCAACTCTCCAGAAAAAAGCAGTCTAATCAACTTTTCCAGAAAAAGAAGCCCAATACCTCCATTACTTAAAATAAGCGACAAACCTATTCCCGAAGTGAAGAGTCTTAAAATCCTGGGTATAATCTTCGATCCCAATATCACCTGGAAAAATCATATTAATTACTACGTCAGAAATGATTCAAATATTCAAATGCCATTAAAGCCTTATCTTCTCCGAAAATAGGAACAAGATCTGATCATCTTTTAAATATTATTAATGCCACAATCCGTTCTATCTTTGACTATGGAAGTCAACTTTTTTCCTTTTCTAGCAATAGCAACAGACAGAAACTAGAACTGATTTATAATGCTGCCTTACGTTTAGCTCTAGGTCTCCTAAGAAACACCCCGTTAGATTTATTAAGAGCAAAGTCTATGAATGGAAGTATTAATAATCGTCATAATTTCGTTCGCCAAAAATTTATAACTAAACAAATTGCATTAAAAAACTGGTCACCGAATATAAGATTATTTTGGGATATAAATAACATTTCTTATAAATATAGAGAAAAAGAAATCAGTATTTTTCAAAAGACGATCAACCTGCTCCAAGAATTATGTATTTCTAAAGTGGATATTCTTCAGTGGACCCCTCCTCCTCCAATCTATGAAAATCACGAAATAAACATCTATACTCATGAACTACCATTTCAAAACAAGGATCTTCTAGATGTTATAGTACAAAATATGTTTAATGATTGCATTCAGTCAAACTTTAATAACAATATCAAATAGCAACAGATGGTTAAAAAAATACTAATCAAACATCAATAGGAATTTTGATCCCTAAGAAAAAAGTTCGACAAAATTTCATACTAAAAGAAATGATTTCAATTTTTACAGCTGAAGCTATAGCCATATGGACTGCGTTAAAAAATTGGGTTTCTGAAACAGAAAACTATGCCATCCTGACGGACAGCTTATCAGTTCTAAAAAGTATCCAAAATATTAATAGAAAATCCAATACGATAACATTAAATTTAAGTTCAACTTTACATGAGTGTCTCCAAATAGCTCAATCAATTACATTCATTTGGGTACCAGCTCACAAGGGAATAGGGATTAATGAAGAAGTTGATAAAATAGCTAAAGCCTCTCCAGAGCCGTGGAACATTATTCCTCGGATTACTTCGGAAGATCTACATACACATTTCAAAAAACAACACAAAAATAAAAGCGAAGAAATATGGAAAAAGAGCAAAAGACATAAAAATTATTTTTATATTTCTCATCTTAAAAAATGGAATAGACAGGTAGCAAAAAATAGTAAAACAGAAGTTTTAATCAATAAGTTGCGAGCTAAAAAACCCATTAAATATTTATTTCCTTTTTAAACAAACAGATTCTCCTTTGTGTGCAGATTGTAAAGTACCAGAAACTAGTGAACATTTTATATTAAACTGTATCAAATACAAATCGCAGCGTGAAATTTTGAAAAATTTTATCTCCAACCACGGAGAATGGTCTTATTCCTGAATAGCGAAATGTAAAACAATAGAGCATGTTCAAAAAGTTGAAGAATTTTTGACATCAACCACACACACACACAATAGATTCTAAAATTCCAGCTAATAGATTTTCAATACTCTACTTTCATCAATTTCAGTTGAAGCACAAGGCGATAGTTAAAACTACTGATGGACAGTGCAATCACTAGCTGTACACACGTTACAACTTAAGTTAAAAACTAATTCAAATTTTATCGGAGCATAAAGCGTTGGCTAAGTCTCCACTGCTACAGTGGTATCACTGTACTGAACTAAACTGAACTAAAAATTATTCAGTGTCGTATAAATTACTTCAGAACCACACTGCAATTACCCCTCTTAACTACATCGACTATTTATTACATCGACAATAACGTCATCTCACTGTTCCCACATCCTGTTTGAGCATGCACGGTCTTCTGTGACTTTCTCTATGACGCTTCTATTTACAACTGAAACTGATTAAAACAGATCGTGACAGAATATCAGAAGACGGAAATTTAAGGACTTGCATATAAACTGATGTTTCTGAAAAATGCAACACCATGGCGGAATCATCAGAATTAGATGAAATTTATTGCACAAACGACTTGAATTAGTACAAATAAATGACGAAACTTTCAAAGCAAAAAAACAACATTAAGTGTCGAAAAGCAGTATTTGGTGTAGCCACCACGTACTGCAATAAGTGCTGTTATACGAAGTGGTATAGTCAAACAGATTTGAATGTCTGATTGTGGAAGAGAATTCCATATTGCTTGTATACGCAGTAAAAATTCATCTCTTGAAGCTGCAGGGTGGGGATCACGAGCGAGACGCCGACCAACCAAATCCCTCACATGCTCTATAGGCGACATAACCGGCGAATAAGCAGGCCAAGGAAGAAGTTGCATGTGTTGGGATGAACAGAAGTCTCGAACAGTCTTTGCAACTTGTGGGCGTGCATTATCCTGCTGAAAGATAGCTCCAGGGATGCTTTGAAGGAAGAGAACGACTTCGGGATGTAGTACTTCACGGAAGTACCTGTTGCTATTGAGATTACCCTCAATTCGTAGCAAATTGGATCGTCCATGATACGAAATTGCATTCCAAACCATAACTCCGGTAGTTAGGCCACTATTGTGTTCTATAACGCACTCTGGAAGGCAGCGTTCACCGGCATAGCGTCTAACACGAATGCTGCCATCATGGTTTCCCAAATTGAAGAGTGATTCATCTGAAAAGACAACTTGGAGCCAATCAGCTTGCCAGGCTCTGTGCTCATGAGCCCATTGCAGACGCAGTCGTCGAAGGTTTGTCGTGAGGGGGATCTTGTATAAAGACACCCTTGCACGCAATCCACGGTGCAGCAGACGTCGACGAATTGACGAAGCCGACATTAGTACACCTGTAGCAGTGGATCAACGTGTTGCCAACTGACTGGAGGAAGCTGCACGGTCATACACTGCCATGCGGAGCAGGTTTCGACCGTCGCGTGCTGACGTCACCTTCCGTCGTCCATTGCCAATTTTTCGAGTTGCTTTGGGCTCGTTGGTCCACTACTTCCAAACTCACATCACTGTGGAACTATTCCGCTGCACACAAGCTCCTATTGCGCGATAGGAAAATCCTCCTTCTCGAAGGCCGATAATCCTCTTCCGTTCAAAGTCCGTAAGTTGATGGAATTTCTCCTTATTTCATCGTGTAGTCATATTTAGGTCTCACTAAACGTAATGATTAACTATTTTCAACGTCTCGTTACAGCACTCTATTTATACGCTTTCAGCATCAGTTCAGAGGGTGCTGCGCACGCCACGCATGCGCGGTGGCTCTAAAACTTTACTATTTTACGTAACATCCTATAATTGATATTTACTGCAAAGTTAATTTAATTCTGATGATTCTTTCATGGTGTCGCATTTTTTACAAACAGGAGTATAAAATATGCAATGAGTGTTTATAAATATTAAAATAATGAGTAATGGTAAATGGAAATAAAAGTATGATTCCGTATCACACTGACATCTGCTGATTTTAAAAGGTAACAATTATTTGAGTCATACGATAAATGGGTTTCCATTATTTGCAAATGTGTGGATGAAACTTGAGGGCATTTAAAGAATTCGTTTTTTCATTAGTTGAGTTTTTAAAACATTATATAAAGCTAAGTATTTGGAAATTTTTGACATTCTTGTGTATTTTCTTAATTTTTTTTTAGAATTTCAGTTTTATTTTATGTTTTTCAATCACGTGTCTCAAATGGAGAGAGATAGAGTGCTCTCTCTCTCAAAATTGTGTACGTTTATGAAATATTTTATTTCTTTACGATAAATATCTACCCATAAGGGAGTATAATATTGAACCTTACTTAAATACAGTTTTCTAAAATGTTATCCCGATAACAATATTTTTTACTCAGTATATTGCTATCGCGATATAATTTAAAGGAAGAATCTTATAAAAAAAATAAAATAGATAATCAAAGAAAATGAAACCGGGATAGACTTTATTTAATACGATAAAAAGGGTATATGAATTAAAGTTAATCATACACCAAATAAATAAAAAAATGAAGATTGTATGGTGTTAGTAACATGTGAGAATATATAGCATATAAAAGACATATATCCGTACAGCTTAAAATAAAAACAATGACATTTCTACATATGCTTGAATTTGGACAATTCATATTGTATCAAATATACTAATAATATAGGTTTTACACTTATTTAATCAAAATAATATTACTGTAAGCAAATTTATATTATATTCACCATATTTGAATCAAACAAAATATCATGAAGTTTAGTACAATTGAAAATATTTAAATATTTAATTTTATCATGCCAGAAGAATTAATATTTTTAAATACGAAAGATGAGAGTTTAGTTTTGTTTTCACATAGAGTTTTCTATTTTAAACTATTTTAATCAAATGAAGGAAAACTCTTAAATGTACTTTTTTAGGATTATTAAAATAAATGCTTTAGTTCGTTCTTTCAATTGTTTAGTTTATATTCTCTTGATTGTTTATATATATAAGCAATATTTTTTTATAATTACATTTTTTATTTTTTGTGTTACGTGGAGCACTGGAAGAAAATTTTGAAATTTATATAAGAAACATTAATTCATAATATTAAAATTTAATGAGAAAAATTATTTTTTGATAAAAAAATTACATTCGGGGATCAAATTTACCATTAAAAAAGCCAATTTTTAAAGGTCAGCGTTTTGATACAAAACTGGACTGAAGTCAATTGAATCTTTTTGAAATCTCATACACGGATGCTATATACATACGCTTTTTTAAAAAATAAAAAAAAACTCCATTTGTCAAACATTTTATGATATGGTTTTAACTCTAAAATGTGATAGCCCACATAAACAAGCTGATCCAAGCAAAAACTATTGAAACTTTCAATTCTTTATTGTCTAAATAAAAAACCCACATATCTTAAAACATTTTAACTTTTTTCTAATTAGGCTTTGACTGTTAATTTTTTTCTTTCATTTATCTGCTTTCAAAGGCAAATTACGAAACAATCAAAATAAATTAACCACTTAATTGATTTGCCCACGCGCTGTACGTGGATTACTTTCGGGATTTAAAAGTCCACTGAAGCATGATCACCATTCTAGTACATTTTGAGGGAAAATATTTTCTCTGGAAATGTATAGGGAAAAAATGTAGTATTAATTATTTTTTTCAGAAATGTAAGTATAGGGAAAGTTTTGAGATGACATACTAATGGTAATGAATAATAATGATATATAACAATATTATTTAGTATCTCTTTCATAAAATTACTCTTGGGAAAAATAAGAAAAGGATAATTTTTTGGAGAAAATAAAGTGTAATCACAAAAGAAATTTTGAATTTTCGTAGATTAAAAATCATAGATACATCGTAGATCGACTTTTAGAAAACATGTTTCTGGAGATGTATTAAAAGGAGACCCTGAATCCATTTAATCTTAATGAAAGAAATTTTTTTCACAACTCCAGCAACTGACAAGAAAATGAGATATGCTATGTAGCTTCACGCGTGCTATGGCATTACTGCCCAGACAGTGACATTGAATTATGTCTCATGCCTCTGCAAATAATATCACACAAAAACAGACTTTCTATTAGTAAAAGAAATTCTATACAAGTGTAAAATTCCGAATAATTATATTCTTGGAAATTTTTTTGTATCTCTCTCTCTCTGTCTTTGGGTATGTGTGAGTATGTATGTGTTTCTACTTTATTATTATTTATGTAGTCATACGGATATAAATAGCATGTTAATCTATATATATATAAGACGCATTTGTTGTTTGTCTGTTCCCTTATAACTCAAGATCCAGACAACCAAATAACGTGACATTTGGTACACGTGCACAAAATTGCACGAGGAAGGTTCTTAAGTAGGTTTGGCGTTCATAATTCTTTCCAAATTTTTTAAAATTTAATTTTTAAATGATCTTCCAGTGTTATGACGTCATATGATGTCATGTTTCTCACTAAGAGGACAATTTATACTTTACATGCAGTTTTTCAAGATTATTACATATTTTTACTGTAGCTATGTTAATCGGTTGGAATATTTATTCAATTTTTCTATTCTTTGATATTATATTAGGATTATTTTTCGAATAAATCATTTTTTTAAGGATTTTTCTTTTAACAACTAAATTTTATTTTGTTGGTTTGGCAACATTTAGGTATTATCGCGGGATGTTTATGTGTGTGATTTTGCTTACAAATTACAACTTACAATTTCAGTATTTTTTCGGAGAATTTATTTATTTCTTTAGAATGCGAAGGTTATAATTTTGACAAACTAAAACTTCTCATTGATAATGGTATTTCAGTTCTTATTCCTGTGATTAACATAAGTATAGTATTTCCTTTTCGTTATCTGTTTTAGATAGTATGAAATTAATAATATTTTGCAATTTTATGTGTCTTTATTTTAACCTTTAAAGGTATACTATTGGCTTCAGTGCATAAAATTGCCTTGCAGAAAATCAAACTTGGGCAATTATACTGCCCAAGCAAAAGCAGTGTTGGTAGTAGTTACATATCAAACAGGAATTGGCATCAGAGAATGAGCAAAACAGACAAATGGCTTAAATACCTGTTGAGGAAGCAGGTAGTCGTAAGATAAATTATTTTTGGTACTTATGTACTATCCTAACAATCGCCAACGTTCAAAATAACTTGCAAGTTGGAACCCCGATTTCGCATGTCATATGGTGACCGCGGTAGCCGAGTGGTATAGGTATCGGACCGTGGCTTGCCTTTTCACGAGTTCGAGCCCAGTACCACTAAAGACCCACCGTGTAGGGCAGAGATGCACCTTAAATCTGTCGAGAGCTGAAACGTCCTCCCTTTGGTGTGGTGTGGTAGTTACGAGAGGGGGTGCCAGCTCAGGTGTCGTTCACGTCACTTGACCATGGTTCAAAAATTACGTGGTCCGTCGCCAAAAGCCCTCGTGTAGCTGAACAGTGCGACGTTAATATTCAATCAATCAATTCGCATGTCATATATATGCTGAATTGTGAGTCATGTGCTTCGTTTAATATAATGTCGCCAATAGGTTGCGGTTATATGTAAGTACCTTATTTTTTCAAATTATGCTTTTGCATTGATAGAGTTAGTTCAGTTCTTTTTATGTCAGTTAATGTTAGTATTGTACTTCATTTTTCAATTTATTTTTATGCTCGAGATATATATACTTTGGATAATTTTTTTATTTAGTACCTTCTCTCGTATTATTGCACAATCGCCAACGTTCAAGACAACTCGCCACTTTGGAAATCCCAACTTTGTATGCGTTGAATTGGCAATCATGTGTTTCATTTTGTATAATGTCACTAATTGGTTTCGATAATACATAAGTACCTTTAATTCTGTACATTACTATAACATTAGACTGGCCACAACACCAATTTGGCGTGATTTCAAAATCATGCCAAAAATGAGTAGCCTACCAATATGAAATTAATATTATGAGTATTATCTTAGCCTGTTTTATCTTTCCCTCAACTAATCTTTAATTAATTTAATATATAATTTTTGTTTTTTTATATTTTAGTACTTACATTTATTTTTGGCGATTATGTACTGCAAATATTTTTTTACACATTGCGATGTCTTTGGCAAAATTAATTAAATATGTTTTTTTTCCTTAAATTCCTTAATTGTTTTTTTCCTTTTATTCCTTTTTTTTCTTTCCTTTTTTTCCTGTAAATTTCCTTAAATATGTTTTTTATCTGTTTTTGGCAATTTTTAAAATTTTGTTTGATGTCTGTCTGATAGGAAAATAGCAAAATAAATATTTTACAGTATATATATTGTAATTGTACGAAAATGTTTATACTGATTTAATCAAAATATTGAGCCTTCTTTTATATTTGATATCTTTTTAAGATTTAATTTTATGTTATAACTAGCTATACCTAGCTAAATGTTGCTGTGGCTCAGTCAGCTTTAAAAGACTGGTACACCATAAAATATGCCATGAAGCTTACGAAAGTAATAATACACAAGAATTCAAACAAATCTATATCTATATCCATATATACCTATAAGACGCATTTGTTGTCTGTCTGTTTCCTTATAACTCAAGATCCAGACAACCAAATAACGTGAAATTTGGTACACATTCACAAAATTATATGGGGAAGGTTCTTAAACAGGTTTCGTTCCATCCCAACCTCACTCTGGCATCCTCCAGCCAAAAAGGTTGGTGTGGTGTGGTAGTTAGGAGAGGGGGGTGCCAGCTCAGGTGTCGTTCACGTCACTTGACCATGGTTTAAAATTACGTGGTCCGTCGCCAAAAGCCCTCGTGTAGCTGAACAGTGCGACGTTAATATTCAATCCATCAATCAATCCAGCCAAAAAGAGTGCTCCATGTGCATGTTCTGAGCCGTGGTTTCATTTTACAGAAAACTTTACTAAACACAAGCGGTAAGTAATTTGCTATACTACTTTGTTACATTTACTTTACTGCAAGCAAATACTGCAACAAATATCACATTACTTACTACATTCCATTCCATTGCTTCATTCATAGGAATGCATTGTCATTTTTTGCTACAGTCATGCCTATGAGAAAAAGGGGGAGAGTATAGACGCAGACACCATGTTTTTCTCATGGGCAGTTGTATGTGGCCTGCTCTAGAGTGGGCAGAGAGGAAAATCTTTTTGAACACACTCCAAATGGAACTGCCAAAAATGTTGTCTATCACATTGCTTTAAGATAAATGTACACTTTTATTGCATGCAAATAAACAGTTTTGTAAGCTTCTACAGAAAACCTTATTTTAAACCCGGGCAAAGCCAGGTACTTGCAACTAGTTTTAAATAATAGAGTTTTTAGAAATTCTCTCATAGATGTTGCTCTAAATGCTTACATTTAATAATTGAAAGCATTTATTTAATCTGAAATTAAGCTCCACTGAAGCTAAACTTTAATAAAAAATGAAATCACACATTTTTTTAACCAAATTAGTTACAAAAAAGTAGTTAATATAAATATAGTTTCAAATATTAATCATATCTCAGGTATTTTGCATCTGTAAGAAGTCCTTCACAGAGATAAATTTTAAGTCAGAGATAAATTTTGGCACTTTTTTTAAATGGTTCTGATACCATTTCACTTATATGATGAGCTTTGACATGACACTTCCTCAAAAAATTTCTGTTGGACTGTATTATTAACAACCAACATAGAAACTAATATAACTTTGGAACTCCAATATTTCGTAACATACATCTTCAAATTTTCTTTCAGGTTTCACAACTCTTCTTCTCGAAGAACAACTCAAGTTTGTTGCAGCGTAACAATACCAGCATCGAAGGAAGATCCCATATTTAACTCCTTTTAAAATATTCTAGTTAATTAAATGCATGTGCACCTATGAATGATTTCTCTGTATTTACAATCATGTGTTTTTGTACCAAAAACCAACAGAATTTGAAGTTATTTATGACTATTTCATTTCATAGAGAAGAGTCCAAGAGAACTGCTACCACTATTCAAGTAAAAGGTTCATAAACAATAGGTCAGTATCTAGCTTGAATACTCCATCCACTGACTCAAGTCAACTGTGGCAATTTCTTCACATGAAACTATGGGATTTCTGAAGAGAAAGTAAAAGGGAATGTAATTATGCTTCAGAATTAAGTTACAATAAAAAAGCACATACGAAATTAAATACAAATCATTTCCAGGAATTTTTTTCTTAGTACATTTCTTAACTATTCTAACACTTATTTTATTTCTAAAAATGTCTGAAATATTTCCCTTTTTCATAACCGGCAAATATATATATATACTTACACTTCTCTGTTTTTCAAGTGATTTATAACAAAATTTAAAAACACATTTCTTCATTTTAAAATTATTAAAAAACTTACTTGTTCATAACAGGGAATCAAACGAAATAATATATAATAATCTACATTAAACGGTGTCCTTATATTGGTAAATTTACTCAGCATATTTCTTTTAACTTAATTACTTAATTCATGTATGAATTCTTCAGAGCTAAATAAGTTGTATAAGTAAAATGATAAACTGTCCAATTTAATCTAATCTGCTTCTATATATCATTGAGGAATGGGAGTGATGTCGGATATACTAACTCTTTCGATGGAATGAAGAAGGGATACTTTGGAATCCTATACAGGTCATCACAGTTATCACACAAGATTCGAGCAAAAGAACTTTTGTAAACTTCCTGGAGTTGATCTGTAAAGAAAAAAAAAGCCTTCCTAGTGCTAAGAAATTAAAAGGAATTCAAAATTCAACGGCACAAAAAATGTAACCTAAATGTACAAAACAAATATACGCTAGTGTGCAAACTGAAACAACATTACTTTTCAGCTTACAGCCATGAAATTATAGAATAATTACTGTCTAATGCCTAAAAAAAATCTCATAAAAAATAAAATTATATTTATAATGTAGCAGAATATTTTATTATACTTCTTATTCTGCTACATTTTTTTTGTGTCAAATGCGTTCTTTTTTTTGTCTACTGTACTGTAATTCAAAACAAAAAATGAAAGGGATATATTCGTGGAACATTTCAAACTTTTTAAAGACGTAGTATAACAAAGTGTGAAAATTTCATGAACTTAAATGAAATTTTAGTGAATAATTTTATTTGTTAGAAAATGCATTCCAAGTTATGGTCAGCATTTCTTGACATAGGCGAATGCACCATTAAGAAAAATGCGTTAGACTGTATTATAAATTGCTATATTCTGAGTTATTCGTGTGTCCTAAAACCACTTTATTATATTTTAATGGTTATTGTTTTTATAGAATTGTTTTATCTATGTTTTTTTCTATCGTTCTGTTGCCTATTTTACATTGACGTATCATATATTTCATACATTTGAAAGGATTTTTTAAAAATTTATTACCTGTGAAATCTTGTATTTAAAAAACTCAAACTCTGTTTTAACTCACTCATTTATATAATTTATGATAAATACAACACAATTAATTATTAAACTTGTTATTATACACAAAAAAGTTAAATTTATTTTTTCACTGAAAAGTAAAGGGCAAGATTCAATGTTTTTTAAAAAAAATGAATCAGGAATACAGAATTTAAGACGTGCACAACTGATTTGCGATTGTTACGGGACTCGATAGTGGAAGTTTTCTAAATATCCGTGCTAGAAAAATAAAAAAATAAATTAAATTAAAAATTCACAGATTTTACTGAAGAAACAGCAAGGAGTAGTTTTTTTTCTTGAAAAACCAATATGCTGTTCTGAAAATGATATTTATATATATTTTTTGTTTCTGTTGTACTATGAGGTTTATAGTTCAGTTCGCTTTACAGTACAAACGCTTTTGTTGACTAATTTCGATTTGCTTAAGATTTCCTTTGTAAATTCGATTGCCCAAGTATTTCGGTAATTCAGGGTAGACCCATTCATCTTGAATTTCCGAAACTCTAATATAACATTAGATTTTATCTTATTTATAGCAATTTTTAATCATTGTTTGTTGATTTAAACCCCCCCGCTCTTAAAAAAAATCGATAAAAATCAAACGCGAAATCATGGTAAGATTTTAATTGATAGTTCTTTCGAAGAACTATGTTCATGTTTCATTTATATATATATATATATATATATATATATATATATATATATATATATATATATATATATACGAGGGATATTCGGAAACTAAGGTCCGAATCGTCGTAGCTAATCGAATGTCGCGCAAACATTGAAATGCGCATGCGTACCAACTCCCGGCATACCTTGCTCGTCAAACGACGCCATTTGCATTGGTATTGTTGCAGTGTGGTAAGTACAGTGCTACTTCAAAATGTTTAAAACAATCGATCAGCCCGCTGACTGTGAAATACGGTCAGTGATTCGGTTTTTGACAGCAAAGAACGTTTCAGCAGCGGAAATTCATAGAGAGATAAGCGACGTGTATGGCCCAAATGCGATGAGTAGCAGCAAAGTGCGTAAGTGGGTGAGAGCTTTCAAGGATGGACGGGAAAATGTTCATGATGAACCGCGTTCCGGTCGACCATCAGTGATCACAGATGATTTGGTCAATGCCGTGGATGAAAAGATTCGTGAAGACCGGCGACTCACAATTTCAACTTTAGCATTGGAATTTCCGAATGTGGGTAGAACAACTTTGCACAAAGTCGTTTCCGAAAAGTTGAAATTTCGCAAATTGTGTGCACGTTGGGTTCCCAGGCTGCTTACTGAGGAACACAAACTGAAAAGAATGGCTCGTGCTCTTGATTTTTTGGATCGATAGCATAAAGAAGGTGATCAATTTTTAGAGAGGATTGTCACAGGGGACGAGACGTGGGTTTCTCACATAACCCCAGAGTCTAAACGTCAGTCAATGGAATGACGTCACACAAATTCACCAGTCAGAGTCAAGGCCAAGAGGACAATCTCAACACGCAAGGTTATGGCAACCGTGTTTTGGGATAGACATGGGGTCTTGTTAATCGAGTTTATGCAGCAAGGGACAACAATAAATGCAGTCGCTTACTGCGCTACCCTAACTAAACTTAGACGTGCGATACAGAATAAGCGACGTGGTCTTCTGACGTCTGGAGTTCTGTTGCTGCATGACAATGCCAGACCCCATTCTGCCATTAACACACAAAATCTGATCAGATCTTTTGGATGGGAACAGATTGACCACCCACCGTACAGTCCAGACTTGGCGGCTCCGAGTGATTTTCACTTATTCCGCTACCTAAAAGAGTTTCTCGGTGACAAGCGCTTCGACACAGCTGACGAGGTGAAAGAAGAAGTTCAAGACTGGTTATCCTCACAGGCGGCAGGCGTCTACGACTTAGGCATACAGAAGCTCGTAGAACATTTTGACAAATGTTTAAACAAATATGGAAAGTATGTAGAAAAATAGAGACACATGTAAGGAATTTAAAATATAAAGTGTTTTGAAAAACCTGTAATGTTTTATGTTTTATAAGTAAACGGACCTTAGTTTCCGAATATCCCTCGTATATATATATATATATATATATATATATATATATATATATATATATATATATATATATATATATATATATATATATATATATATATATATATATATATATATATATATATAAATGAAACAATTTCCACCAAGAATCAATATTTTTTATTGTAAAATATAACTGTTAAATGTTATACTTTCAAAATTTTATCTTTTGGCTCCAAGTTAGATCAGTAGTCTGATAACACATAAATTTCAATTCCCCTTTTGCAATCTATTTGTCATACAATTTCATATCTAGATGTTTATGACTTTATGCAACTTATATTTGGAATGGATGTTATCACGAATTGTGTACATTCACTAAGTGGAAAGGCGGTAAATTCAACAGTTGGATAAAGAGCGATCTAAAATCTAATGATTATTTTATTTTACTGCAGGTTTTCGGTTCTCTTTCATTTGACATTACCAAGTTCTCCGACAGATATAATGCGATAGATAAGGTAATTGTAATAAGTAGGCAAGGTAAATATATCTTCAGCAAATATTGGAATAATCACCAATATGTAATGTTCCTTTGTAGATTTCCGACATACAATACATTTTTTCATGCGAGCTAGATATCTATTAAATTATGCCTGTCTTTGTTTTTAAATTTACTTTATACATGAACTTTTTTTAGATATGAAAGGGAAGAAAGATTTAGAAATATCCATAGCTTTTTTTTTACATGTGTAAACATATGATCTTTCCGGATTTTAAGAGTTTTCCCAAATTTCTGGAGATGGAGTATTTCCTCTGATTTAGAGATTAGCTTGAAATGCCATTTTAAAATTGTGGATTCTTAGAACATATCTTATTTAACATAAAATAAAAAATTAGGGTACTTTAATTAATTTCTTCCAATTTTTGCTCTTGATACCATTGTATAAGCCATTTAAAAGTTTTACGTTTTAGTGAATTTAGTATTTTTGTTTAAAAAATTTATATAGATAATATATAACTATATTGATGGAGGTATTATATATAAAGATAAAGGTAACATAACTACCAGTAGTCTTAATTTTAATTTTTCATAAATATATACCTTTGAGAATACTTATTTTCCTTATTTTCAAAGTAATATGTTTGTTCATTTCGCTTATTTTTCGCAGAGTCTATAAACAAAAATTACAAAAACTATATCATGAAATTAATTTTTTTCCACAGTACTTTTACATTCTATCAACTTCTCGAACTTTTACGCTAATTATTTTTGGAAAATAACTATGATTGAAAATTAAATCTTCAGATATCAACAACTTTGATACACCATCATTCAAAAGTACATCAGACAATATACCTTTTGTAAAGGATCCAGGCTGATTCGGGTTCTCGAACCAAAAACGATCACCTCTTCTTAATGCCAAAAGCTGTTTACTTATGAGGCAGGTATATGTTGGCCCCACTAAAGAGCCTTCTTCGTGGAATTCCCCTAAACCTCCAGGTATAAGATCAATATCTTCAATGGATCTGTAAGAAAGAAAATTTAAGATATATTTTCCTTGCAAATAAAGTACGGCTGCAAGGAATCAGAAAGTACATTCAATTCTCAATTACATCTGTCATTAAGTTGTTTGAATGAAAGCACAGAAACCATCAAATTACAGTGATATTAAATCATATTACAGAGAGGAACAAAATGTTTTAAAAAACTAACAAGGAGCGGGCACGACTAAGGAAATTCATTTGGGGTCGAGACTTGATGTAATAGTAGTACTCCTTTAGGGTGTTCAACCGTCAATGTAATTCCACCAAATGGCCAGTCAATTCGGAGAAGAAAGCCTTCGAAATTCATGCTTAGCTTTTATACAATTAAATTTCAATTTCCTCCAACGATTTCGTTGCTTGGTTGATATATCGTCATCATTCTATGCGCGATGTCTGGGTTCGATTCATCGATCAATCTTTTTTTTTTCATTTCATTTAATTATTTTTAAAATTAAATAAACTTATTTATGAAAGGTTTATTAAATATTAAACGATATTTTATGTAATTATTTTATATTTTATAAAATAAAACCAATTAAATAAATTTATTATTTAAATTATTTAAAATTATTATTAATAAAAATATTTAAAATTATTATTAATAAAAATATTTAAAATAATTATCCATTAAAATAATTTAAAATAATTATTAATTCAAATTATTAAAATAGTTATTGATTAAAATTAATAATTAAAATTAATTAATAAGAATTATTATTAACAAGAAATATTATTAAAATTATTAATTCATTATTAAAATTATTAATTTATTATTAAAATTATTCATTTATTTTTAAAAATATTCATTTATTTTTAAAATTATTCATTTATTATTAAAATTATTATTGAAAATATAAATTTATTATTAAAATTATTAATTAATTATTGAAAATATTAATTTTTTTTTTAAATTAACAATTTATTTTTTTAAATTATTAATTTATTATTGAAATGATTATTAATTTATTATTAAAATTATTATTAATTTTATTATTAAAATTATTATTAATTTTATTATTAAAATTATTATTAATTTTATTATTAAAATTATTATTAATTTTGTTATTAATATTATTAATTTATTATTAAAGTTATTATTAATTTATTATTAAATTTATTAAATATTATTGAAACAATTATCAAAATTTTAAAAATTATTTAAAAATAAACATTTTAAAATTATTTAAATTTATTTAAAAAGGACTTATTTAATGTTTTATAAAATTATAAAATAATTAAATTAATAATTAATTATTAATATAATTATTTTAATAATTATTATTATTAATTAAGACATATTTTTATTATACTAATTACAAATTAATTAATTTAATAATGATATACTTTGTGTATTATTTTATATTATACATAATATTTTTTATTTATAGTATATTTTATTTCACATTATAAAACTATTTGTGACTAATTTTTGTGTATAATATCATTTAATATTTATTATATATTTTTTGTCATAAATGTAATTTATTTATATAAAAATATATTTATAAAATTTAATATAATTATTTATATAAATACAGTATTTTTTTACTTTATAAAATACAAAAAATTACATAAAATATCATTTAATATTTTATAAACCTTTCATAAATAAGTTTATTTAATTTCAAAAATAATTAAATGAGAAATGAAATTGACCGATGAATCAAACCCAGACCTCGCGCATAGTATGCAGACGATATATCAACCAAGCTACGAAATCATTGGAAGAAACTGAAATTTAAATGTATAAAAGCTAAGCATGAATTTCGAAGGCTGATTTCTCCGTATATTGACTGGCCATTCAGCGGAATTACATTGAGGGTTGAACACCCAAAAGGAGTACTACTATTACACCAAGTCTCGACCCCAAATGAATTTCCTTAGTCGTGTGCCCTCTCCTTGTAAGTTAAATTACTGAAAGGAGCAAAATTTAAGAGAATCAAGTCGGGATTATAGAAAGAAACAAAAATTTACACTAAAAAAAACAACAAAAAACAGATCTCTTTTGATTAATAGAATTCTTGTATTCACATGAATTCATTTCTGCCAGTGATTAACTTTAATATATACTAAAGTTTTTAAAACAGCAACTTTTTTCTAATGTGAGACTTTAAAAGTTGTTCTATAAAGACATTTTTTTTTCAAAAAATTTGAAGATACATTTGACTTTGAATTTATTAGCTTAGGTGGTTAACATGCATAGATTTGTTAGAGGAAATATATCCTGAGATTAAACTCAAAAACTAATTTTTTCTTAGAAAGTACATGTTGCTGTGTAATTGTTAAAAAATGAAAAAAAAATGTAATTGAATTTCAAGTGAAATTCATAAATCGTCATAACTGGATTTTCTTTTTGTTGTTGTTGTTTTTGGCTATTTATATATTTTTATCTAAAATATTTCACTCTTATTTCATTTCGATCCATCTGGAGTATTTTTGTATATCACGGTTGTATGGAGGAGTTGAAAAAATGTCGCATCGCATCTATATTTTTCGTGAATTTCTTTACTAAACACGAAACTAATTGCAAAATAAAACTAAATAAACGCCATCTCTTAATTTACAGCAGCTATCTATCAAGGTATAATACAGGAACACCATTAATCAAATATCATTTCTGTTTAACATTTATTTTTTCATTCGTGAACATTATTTTTATGACCTCTAAAAATGGAAAAGTTAGAAGCAAAATTTTAATTGACTTTAGACAATTTTCAATCAATAGCTGTAAAAAAACATATGACAGCGCAGAATTGTTTAAATGAATCATGTTTATGCCTAAAACAGTTTGGCTGCACCGCAGCCAGATATAGCATAATTCCTCAACTATACATCGTCAAACTGGCCCTTAAAAGAACAAAACATCGGTTTAAAGCAGCCATGTGAAAGTATAGACCTCTTAAGTGGGCTTGAAAATAAAAATGACTTGAAATGGGCCTTAAAGGGCATTTTTGGCCTATGTCAGACTTGCGATAATCTAATTGAACAAGCTGTCCGATTGTAGCTAAAGAAGAATGGGCTTGGCACTAAAAGAAGTCATAGAAGCAGACATATAACTTTTAAAGAAAAAAATACGCTTGAAAAAGTACTTACAAATAAACATCTCTTAAGCTGTCTACATACTCTTTTTTCATCCATTGGTACAGATCTTCCCAAGAGTTTGGAATTGGGAGATTACAGAATGTTCTCCAGTACAAATAAGGTGGTATACCATGATCTCTACCTCTTTCAATAGACATAGCAGTTAAATCAAAACCATGATTCTGAAAATACCGTTGCATTAATCGGCCTCGTATCTATAAAAGAAAAAATACATCATTCTTAAATAAAATGTCAAGGAATATAATTTGGGATATGTAAGTTCAAGTGTTAAACATCTTGAGATTAGTATTTTTAAACTGATTTTGGTTTCATTCTGCTAAAGAAATAAAAGATTTATACCACCATAGCTGTAAAAATAATGTGCTTTGAATTGGAATGTTGAGCAACATCTACACGTATCTGAACACAAATCCTATTTTTAAAAAACTAGAAATCCAGTTAAAAAGTCATCTGAAAATGCAATGTAAATAATTTTAATTATATTGTGCACATTTTTACATTTTTTTTTCATGATAAAGTAATATTCGCAACGTCAATTGTCCCTGTAATGTACCAGGTGTCTCCAGAATAACCAACAATTTAAAAAATGAAAATTAAAGAGAAACGGAAGGCTACAGAAATGTACGATTTGTTGTGTGTTCTGTTTTAATAACCAGGGAATTTTTTCTCACCTATTTTTAAAATTTTATGCAGCATTCACCCACAGTTGGAGCTTATGACTGGAAAAAATATAAAACAATGTTTTCAAAATAACCCCCATTTTCTACACCAGTGTGGCGCATTCTAAGGATAAAATTTGTAGACGCCCATGTAAACATTTCAGCTGGAATGGTTTTACATGCAGCAGAAACGTATTGTTCTAATACAGTTAAGGTTTCTGTGTTGTTTTTTACGTACCCCCCAAATGAGAAATTCACATGACATTAAATATGAGGAATAGGGAGGCCATACCATGCCACTTTTTATATACATTTAATATTCACAAGCAATGACAAAATGATCGAATTGCAAACGCTACAGCTTTTTGATGTGGCCGAGCACCATCTTGCATAAGCTATCTTGTACCGTCCTCCTAAACCCTTTGAATGGCTAAAAATTTATGGAGAATGTCCAGCTATTTTGCTGCAGTAATCGTTAGGTATCCTAAAAATGGGTCCAATGAGTCCTCAGGAGGAAATGATGGCCCAAACTTTGATTATAGGGGATGCAAGGATGAAGGATCGGCTACCTGAGGATTTTCAGTTCCCTAAATGAGACAATTTTGCTCATTTACTGAGTCATCCAGGTAAAAATACAATTGTCCGGAAAACTAAATGTTTCTAACGATTTCACAGGTATCGAGTTTCCACAACATGTAATGGTATTAGCACTCAGAGGTTGGGAAGTCTGAATCTTGTAAGGAAACATTTGAAGGATGTGGCGCAGGATGCGGTGCGTAGTCATTCGATGTAGTCCAATCTGACAAACGACATAACGAACTGAAATTTGGATTCTCCGATGGATAACCTGTTGAATGACTGCAACATTCGCCTCTGTAAGTTCGGTGATTGGGCGCGGCCGATATTTCCAGTACAAACACCATTGAGATCTCCAGTTCGCCTGAAATTGTTTGAACCGTGCTTTTTATTGTACTCTTTGCCAGTTCATTTATGGCATTGAATTTTCTTTGGAAACTGTGTCTCGTCACAAAAATGTATGTTCTAGGTCAGTGATTCCCAAAGTGGTTTATATCGACCCCTAGGGATCACTGACGACATGCAAAAGGTCCACGTCAGCGAAAAATTGGGGGGTCCATGAGGTGTAAAATGGGGATCTACGATAGGGACTCAGTAAATCAAATAGTGTCGTTAATTTTAAAAATATTTAATCAAGGGGAAATCCGATTTACCTATTTAACAGATTCATTTACTAAGCTTAATAAAGTTAATTTTCAGTTACCATGTGACAGCCTAAAACTTATTAAAACGAGGACCATGTAATTTCAGCTTTTCTTGGTAAAATTAAGCTAAAAGAGTATAATTTTGGACGTCGTGAATTTTCCCAGTTTCTCAATTTGTCACAGACAATCTGCCTGCAAAATGACATTTTAACTTATGTTCAATATTTATAAGTGTCCTTTATTCAGATTTTGAAACCATGTTTGAGAATGCTTTGAAAATGGCAATACCACAGCAAGTAATGATATCATATGGTCACATTGAAAAAAAATGTCAGATTACATGGGGAACTGATCGAAATAGCTGCTAACGAAGCTCTTAAAGTTAAGCTTGAAAACAGATGTCAACAATTTTGGTTTTAAAAAGGAATATCTGTCATTTATCACGAATTTTAGGATATCTTTAGAAAGTTTTTAATTGCTTTTCCCTTTCCTAGTGAAAAGGAGTTTCAGCGCCGAAAACCATGGTAAGAGGTCTATGAAACAAAAAAGTTTTGGAAACTCTGGTCTAGGTGATGAAACTAAAGCAAGAAATATCCGCTGTTCCAACGAGTAAACCATTTTCAAAGCATACGCCAGAATGCTGAACGAATTATAGAATACCGATCTGACGGTACGGACATGTAACATTGTTTTATACTTTTCCCTGTCAGAAGAGCCATCTGTTGACGAACTTTGAAACTAATTTAGAAACTTAGTGAGAATAAATACCCTGGTTACACTAAAACAGAGTGCAGCAAATCGTACATTTCTATAACCTTCCGTTTTCCTTCATTTTATTTTTCAAATCGTGAGACTTTTATGGAACACGGAAAAATAGTATGAATAAATATTAAAGGAATATTATATTAATTTAAATGGTAATCTGTAAAAATAAATTAAGGTTTGCCACAAGGTGGACATTGGTAGCAATATTTTAGCTATTATTAACTAATTTTTTTTAAAAATAGTTATATTAATAATAATGATTTTTAAATTTTTAGATACATAGATCATTTAACTTTTTTTGAAAAAATAGTGAATACACTCCTAATATTTATTTTTTTTATCCTAATTATTTTAACTAAATCGTTAATTTGCATATTACTACGATGTAACATTGAGTGGAAAAGTAATGAATTTTTGGTAATATTTTTGATGTGTAACATCTTTCCTCTCGCTTGCTGGATATTTGTTGCAGGGATTTCGTGAAAAGGGACGGATTTGTGTAACAGGAAGTGACGAAGCGTGCGCTATTTGATTTGACAAATGAGAGCACGTGGTGGTGTACAGCGCATCGGGGTACAGCTATAGTAGCCATCAAGCACTCGAGCGCTTGAATCTAAATTCACAATCGGTTTGTAAAATCAATCTACCCCTTAATTGCAAGAATCTCTATATTAGAGTAGAGAAAATAGATTACTTAACTACACACTAATCCTAAGACCAGTTTTAACCAGTATGCCACGCCAATCTGGGTACATGCAGCTAAAATTCATATTAACCAAATTGAAGTTTCTCAAAGCATCATTCTCCGACAAATATTAAAAGCTCGATAGTTCATGAAGAATAAGGACCTCAGATCCGTGAGCAAAATGATGTCTATCAGACACTTTATCAAAAAATTAGCAACTAACTTCTTTCAAAAAATTGATACTCTAATAATCATTCGATCTTGGATATTAAAAAATATATCCCTAGTCCTAATTTTAACAGGCCCAATAATATTCTTTCGGATCCTCTCTTCAATTGAAATTCTTAATTAAATTCATTTCACTCTTCTCACCCAACTTAAAAGCTTACTTTAATTCCCTCCCTGAGCATTCGTAGTCTAATGGTTATAGTAGCTGACTTGAAATGATTCGTCCCTGGTTCAATTCCCAAGAACTCACTACTTTCAAGTTTACTTTAAACCACTTTCATTTTCGATGGAAATTTATTTATACAGCTCAAATTTAAATTTACAAATTATTTCCTATTTTTTCAAAATTTATTTTATTTTTATTAGCTTTTAAAAAAGATGTTTTTCTGATTTCAAATCTGTTTCTCTCATTTCTACAACGACTGAGTTCTAAAAGCTGCATTCCCATTGGTCAGGCCTCACCTCGCCCACCCACTGATTGAAATTTGTTTTCATTCTCAGATCTTGCACCGTTTTTGAAGATATTTTTCTAGCACTCAAAGCATTTTAGTAGTTTTGAATTTTAATTTTTTACTCTCATATAAGTATATTTTACTTTTTAAGTTTTTTTTATTAACAAAGGGGAAGAATGAATTCGTCTCAGTCACTCAAAATCCTAAAGATAAGACGTTATAGCCGGAAGAACTAGATACTCTGGTCACACACACACACATCCACCCAATGATACTCTAAATCCATTTCGCACATACCAGCAAGTCTTAGACTTCACCCAGGATAAACTTGTGATTCTTACGCTCAATTGTCAAAGGGCTCACCAAACAGATTTCGACGACGTTATTTCATAAAAATGTTCGTTACTCATGTTGTCAGAGACGTGGATAGATAATGACGAACGTGTTTCGATACCTAACTTCGATTGCTGCGTACAGTTTAAACGACCGGGCCGCACAGCAGCTGGTGTTGCGATCTATCGCAAACAGAAAAACTCGCATATTGTGACTCCTCATAAGAAACATTACTTATCGTCAAAGTGGACTGGGTATCGTTAGTAACGATATTGGGGGGCATAAGTGCGGCAGAATGCTTATTTGAAAACGGACAAACAGTGAATTCGGTGTGATCGCATTCATTTCTTGAAATCAAACGGTACAAAAAAATTAAGGATTTCCTGCATTTTGTACTTTTACCATATACCAAATGTGGTTCTACTCTTTTAAAGAAAACTATCACTCGCTTCCCATGATTTTGAGGGGTGATTTTAACTTTAATTTCAGTTTGCCAAAATCTGAGCCGCTCATAGCTTTTTTGAACGATGAATTTAAGCTCGAAATGAACATAAATCAAAATGTTTCGACAACTAACAGTGGTAATGTCATTGACGCTGTTTTTCAACGGTTTTTTAAATACTTTGAAATCACAAGTATATGTGTCATATTTTAGTTATAAATCTATTGTCTCCGCTCTTCCCCAAATTGATCAAGAATAATTATTTTTGATAAAAAAATTGCATTACTCCTTGTATTAATTAAATAAAATTTTCATTAAAGATATAATTATTCGATAGAAAATTATTTCCAATCATACCCAATTCATTTTTTTCAGGATACAATTTACGATTGCGTATTTACTAAGATAACATGTCAAATGTTACACATCATATACGACTACTGTAAGGATCGTTTCTTTTTTTATACAGGAGAAGCCTTTAATTTTATTATAATTAAAGAACATTTTTTGGAAAGGTTATTCTTAATTATTTAAATTATTTTAGTTAGTAAAAGTAAGGATGCAACTAAGATCGTTAAAAATTCATTAATTTTTGTTTAGATCATGACTACACTCGTTTAATTTTCTCTTTTTATACATTTGTAAAAAATTCAATATTATTGAATTTGTTTTAAAATTTCATTTATTTTTGTTTTCATTATTATTTTCCATCGGTTTTAATTTCTCAATTCTACGTACTTTGTTTGAGTGGCACCCCAGGATATTTTTGATAATTTTTATTTTTATTTAGCCTTTTATGTTTTAATTCTAGATCTTTTCTTTCCAACAAAATATTTTTAAAATTTTTATATGGTTTTCATGTTTCATTAGCTATATTTATAACATGTTCTAGGGTACTTTTAACAATTTTTCCTTAAGTGCGACCCTCTTTTGATTTTTAACGGAATCTCAATGAGAATCTTCACATGTTATTGTGCAGATTTTTTTTTAGTTTTTTAAGCAGTTTTATATTTACACTCATGTCCATAAATTAAGGATTATTCAAGTTCAGGCAAAGAAAAAGTCAGAAGCAAAACAAATGTAACTTATTTGTAAAGTCTATTTATTAAACAAAAGGTAAAGAGCAAAAAAGATGCTATATGTTTGACATAATTAATAAAAATTGCGATTTTTACTCCCTGGAGCAAATTTCAAAAAAGAACCTATTTAAAAATACAGTATAACATGGTTAGTATGCTGGTTAATACATAATATGTCACCCAGACGATACAATACAGTCCGCACTATGCCTAGGCATGCTTAGTATCAAGTTATAGAACTGATCTTTGATAATATTACACCACTTATCAAGCAATGCTATCCGAAGTTCCAGTAAACATGTAGGAGGGGTTGATAGGCTGCCACTCTTTAGCCAAGCATATTCCACACATGCTCTACTGGATACAAGTCCGGTGAGAATGCTGGCCAGTCCATACGGGTGATACCCTCCGAATGAAGGCATTCGTTTACGATATTTACGCGATGAGGGCGAGTGTTGTCAGCCGTAAACACAAATTCTGCCCCCATGGCACCTCGAAACAAAAGTACGTGTTGTTTCAGAATGACGTGCTGATAGATTTGGTCTGTGTTATAGCTCCAATTTGAATATGCTAGTCAGTTCTGGAACCCAGAATAGTTCCCTCCAAAACGAGCAATCCTGCACCACCGTAACGGTGTCATTCAATGGTGTTCTCTTGGTGGTAACGGGTACATGGCGCTCTCCATATTAAAGTCCGGTGAGAATCAGACTACAAACTAAACCTGGACTCGTCGGAAAATTTCACACAAGACCACTGTTGTAGTGTCCACAATGCATGCTCTCTACTCCAGGTTAATCGCAGGCGACAGTGAGTTGCAGTAAGTGGAACACATCTGACAGGTCTACGAGCATATAGACCAATCTGTCCGAAACGTCGCCACACGGTCTGCCTTGAAACTTTCAGACCAGTGGCTGAAGAGGGCTAAAGTCTGATGATGTGCTCTATCTGTTTCTTTTAGCGGCAACTGCCAAATACCGATCCTCATGTGGCGTTGTAACTCGGGGGTGACCTGTACTGTAACGTCTACTTCCATTCCCATCATCTTGGAATCGTTGCTAAAGTCTGGAGATGACACTCTGGGCGATTCCACGTTCCTAGGATACTTGCAGCTGGTTACGCCCTCATTCCAGACGACAAAAATTCTACTGCGTAAGAAATCATACAAATACGTTCTTTGTGCCATAACTATGCAGTTATTGCACTGAAAGGCTTATAAAACGGTTGCGAACAATTTTACTTCTTTTCCTGTATTCCATATATATCTCCCTCTTACAATCTCGTCATTGTGTCTTTCTATCCGTGTCATCTGGTGGCTTCCTGCAATTTGCATATGATCCTTGAAGATGTGTGTAGTCATTTTACGGGTGATATATTTATATATATACAACCTGTGGCCAGAAAGTTCGGTGAATGAATTTTTATTTCAAATACAGTATTGTACAGCATCAAATACGATATACTGCCCTTCAAAATAATCTCCATGGATGGCAATGCACTGTTGAGAACGAGTATGAAAGCTCTGGAAACTTGTGTAAAACTGTTCTTTCGGTATGGCTTTCAGCTCGGCCGTCACGTTGCTTTGAATGTAGGCGATGTCCATAAATCTCTTTCCCATTAGGGTTTCTCATTTGGGTTGACTTCAATCTGGGAAAGAGGAAGAAGTCTGCCGGGTAAAAAAAAAAAAAAAAGGGTGATAAAATCAGGTGAATAAGGGGGAGGGTGATATAGTGTCACAATTCTATTCGCAGCCAGGAACTCCGTACAACTAAGGTGGTGTGTGGCCGGGTGTTATCGTGGAGAAGAATCAAGGAACCTTGCTTGGCGTATTCAGGGCGAACGCGAAGGATCCGTTGCAGTAAACGCTTCAGAATTTTGGCGTAAGCAACAGCATTCAGTATTCAGGGAGGAATTATTTTAAAATGTGACCCTTAGAGTCGAAGAAAGCGACGAACATTGTCTTTATGTGCGCTTTTTCCGACCGTACCTTGGTTTTTTTTAGGCGACGACAGACTCCATACTTTGTCGTTAGCTTTCGGCATCGTACTTCAGACACCAACTCTCATAGTCTGTGACGATTTTGTTCGGGAAATTTCTGTCTCCATCTGCCATGTCAATGAGGTCTCCGCCGCATTTCCGTTTGTTCAAGCGTTAAACGATGGGGTACAAGTCGGCAGCAGAGTTTTTGTTTTCCCCAACCCCCTCAGTGAGTATGAGGCGAACACTTTCTGTGTCGATTCCCAGTTCCTCCGCAACCATTCACTTCGTCAGACGACGATCATTTTCCACAAGCGGCTTAACTCTTTCAATGTTTTCCGGGATGCGAGTAGGTTTTGACCTGACGGCTCGGGGGAGGGTCTTCCAGGCTGGTCCACCCTTCCCGGAAACGCTTAAACCATTCATAAACACTCTTTGATGTGATTGCTTCATCTTTACAAACATCTTTGAGCATTTCGTGAGTTTCTTTTGTCGTTTTTCGAAGTTTGAAACAAAACAACATGTTATTCTGTGATCCATTTTGTACACCCAGACAATCCCCAATAAAACTTTCGCGCTCGGCGTTAAACTAACAGGGAATAAACGCACTTGGAACCTTGCCAATTACAAACATGTTCAAACAGATATTGACCCTTACCACGCACGGCGCGTTGATATTCTACTAGTAGAGCAGCGACCTATACAGGCTGAACTTTCTGGCCACAGGTTGTATATTAGAATTCGATTTCTGCGTGACTCTGAATTAACCTTAATTTATAGACATGAGTGTATTTAAATTTTTGATTTTTCTGTCTTTAGTATGTAGATTAATGATATTTTCGTATGTTTGGTTATGGAAACTATCTTATTATATTTTAAGTATTAATTACTTGTATAGGAATGATCAAGTCTCGATAGACCTTTCAATATGCTGCTTTAACTTTTCGCTATTTTGTTGGCCTACTGTTGGTTGGTAGTGAACTATATGATTGAAGAGGCATATTGAACTTAAGATTATCTTTGACTACTGCGACGAATTCTACGATCTGAAATTTTTTTCACGTTTGTATGCTACGAGATTTTCAATGTTGGGGTACCTTCTGATAATACTCTAAACTTTAGTTTGTTCCTTTTCGGTTTGTTGATAAGCAATATTACACCATGGCTTACACAACTTCCGAAGACAATTAAGGTCTTAGGAATGGCTGCATCGGCAGAATTCATAATGGCATCAGCTAACTTCCCAGTTTTGAACCATTATCTCGGTTATAATCTCTAAACTTGTGAATTGATTTCAGTTTGTCCGATAAAATCATTAGAGAGAGGACCTCAAAATTTTTTAAATGATAGACAATGAAAGGAAAATGTAATTTTATGTAACAATTATCTATAATGTAATTTACTACTATTTGTAATTTTATGTTAAAATCATAACTTGTTTCTATACGACTCGGCATAGTCAAAGAGATTTTGAATGTCTGTATGAGGTGAGCCTTTCATGTTGTTTGTATGTGTGTGTGCGTACCCATATTTCATCTGTAAAAGCTATAGGACAAGGAGCTCAGGCAAGACTGCGACCAACGAAATTCTCCACATGTTCAATTGGCGACATATCCGGGGAACATGTACGCCAAGGAAGAAGCTGTATTTGTTGCGAAGAAAGGAAATCTAGACCGTTCCTGGCAATATGTTGGCGGGTATTGCCCTTTTGAAATACAGCTCCTGAAATGCCTTGAAGGAAGGGAAATACTTCGAGCTCTAGAACTTCACTGATGTACTGGTGAAGATCACCCACAATTCGTAACGATTCAAATCGTCTATTTTACGCAATTGCACCCCAGGCCATAACTCCAAGGTGTGCGTCCACTACGGCGTTCGATAATACACTCCTGAAGATGTCATTCACCGATATAGAATTTGACACAAATAAGGTCATCATGGTACCACAAATTAAAGCAGAATTCGTCCGAAAAATTCACTTGCTGCCTTTCAGCATACCAATCTCTATATCCATTTGCCCGTTGTTGCCACAGGTGTTGATGATCTTGAGTGTAAAGAATGCTGTATAAAGAGTTCTAGCACGCAGTGCATAGTGCAGCAGACATCAACGAACTGAAGAAGCAAACACTGATACACCAGTAGCAGTTGGCAAATGTGGTACTGATTCTTTTGATGAAGCTATACAGTCCGTCAACGACATGCGGACCAGGTTTCTATCATCAAGCGTTGACGTCACCTATTGCGGTCTACTCCCTAATTTTGAGCTGTCCGATTCTCGATAATCCCCTGGTTCCAAACATGCATAACTGTGCTACTGTTACGATGCAAACGGGCGGCTAATGCCTGATAAGATGATTCTCCTTTACAAAGGCTGATGATTTTACCTTGTTCAATCTTCGTAAGTTTTTGAAATGTCACCCTCTTTCGTCGAAGAAGCACAGTTACGACTCACCTAATGATTACCATTAGCAAATAATCACTAATAACGTACCCAAATGTTTGCAGCCGTCTATTTAGGCGGAAATATCAATCGTTCAAAGGGCACTGCCCAATCCCCGCATAACTCTGACGTTTGAATCATTAGCATATCCTACACTACATTACATTTGCTGAAACTTCCAGCTCAATGCCGTCATTCCTTCATGGAGTTGAAATTTTCACAAATATGAGAGAAGGTTAACATTAAAATATCTTATTGAAGAAGATATTTAAAAAACTAAAGTAAAATTTGTGTTAATGTTTTTTAAGTATCATATATAAATTTTATAAATAATAATACAATATAAATAATTATATAATGTGGGTAAATAATTATAAAATAAATTAATAATGTGTTCTGTGAATAAATAACATTTTCCAAGAATTACCTCTTCTGTAGTATAACGATGAACATCTTGAGCCTTCTGTCCAAGCATTCCGCGAATAACATCATCCAAACCACCATTGTACAGTAGACTAGGATTAAGGTATGTGTCACGCAATGACAATTCTTCTCGTAGCTCATAAGTTTCATCCCTTAATTCTACATTATCCTGAAATCAAATTAAAATATTTTGGGAATATCTAACGAGTCGAAATTATTATTATTTGATGTTTATTATTATTCAAACAATTTCATTGCTCCTATACATACATCTTCTAGAAAATTTGCTGAATTAAAATAATTTTTTGCACCATAAAAAGTATAAAATTAGTTAAATAATTTGTAGGAACTAAAAATTACGTTTATATTTCTTAATGAATTAATTTTTTCTCCATTTTAAAGCCTCTGTTTTGCTTAAATATTAGTTAATTCCAGGTGCATTTTTGTTAAAAGTGGCACACACATCTCTATAAACAATTTGTTAAGACAGATGGTTTAACGAATTTTAATCATTTTAGAATTATTACAAATATTATTTATAACGAATTACAAGTACTTTCAGAAAAAATCAAGAAATGACTTTAAGTAGTTGTAATATAGTACCCGTATAACATTTTTCCAAATTTGAAATATTTGTAGTGTATGAATGCTTTCTGTGATTCATGAAAAAAACAGTGTTTGTAACAACATGCATAGTGTTTATACATTGAATGGCCAAAATATTATGACCACTTGACACTTATAGGGAGAATAGCCATAGCTTCATGTTGTTGCCATTAGAGGGTGAGATGGCTATTAAAAGAAAATGCAGGAGTAGAGTGAAACATCAATTGCACTGTGTTGCTTGCGAAGAATTGGGGGAAAACGTGATAACTGAGTTTGAATGCGGGATAATTATAGGTACTCGAGGCGTCGGAACCAGTATCATCAAAATTGCTGTTCTTATAAAGTTTTCAAGAGAAGAAGTTATTAATGTTTACAAAAAATGGATAATGTTGCCCATGTTACCGAATGTTTGCTGAGGAAGGAAAATAGTGAACATAGTCTAGTCTAATAGAAGAGCAACCGTACGTCAAACTGCGAGGAATTTTAATCAAGGAGCAACTACGAACATTTCTAAATGAACTGGTTGTCTCACATTACACCATATAAGCTATGATAACCAAAGACATGTTCAAAAACCTCTAATGTCCGCCTTGAACAAGAGAAAACTCCTCCATTTCGCGAAGGAACCCAAGGATTGGACACTGGATGACTGGAAAAGGAGGTCCGAATAATCAAGTTTTCAATTACATCTTGCAGATTGCAGGGTGTGAATATGGAGAACAGGACAAAAGCATGGACCCCACCAGCATTACGATATCTCTTCAAGATAGTGGAAGCAATACGGGTATTATGGATTGGAAGAGGTTTTCTTGACATTTCCTAGGTCCTTCGATTCGTTTGTAAAAAGGTCTGAAGACCCAAAAGTATTTAAGTGTTATTGCAGATCAAATACATTGTGTTATATTAAGGGTCTACCATGCTGAGCATGGATACTCTGAGCTGAACAATTCTCCCTGTAAAACCGCTGACATTGTCTGCAGATGGTTTCAAGTTAGCGAATTTTTTTACTTTGGTTAGTTGGGTTGCATCATCCCCAGATCTCAATCCAATTGAAAATTTGTGGTAAGAGATTAAACGGAGCATCAGACAGCTGGATCCAATACCATTCAATCTGAAGGCAATAGAAAGTGCAATTCATCGGATATAGTCTCAGATTCCTCATACCATCTACCAACATCTCATTAAGTCCATGTCAAGAAGAATCAATGCAGTACTAAGGGCAAAAGGTGATATAATATTATATTGAAGGGGTGGTCATAATAATTTGGCCACTCAGTGTAAGTAAGGTGCAAGATAATGAAATTATAAGAGAAATGAATCTTTGTCAGATATGGAGAATATTTAATCAGCGACCATAATCAGTTAATTAAAAGTGCAACTGCCAACTTAATGTATTGTAAAATGCTAAAATTAATACATTTTAATTTACTGCTAATTTAAAAGTATAACATTCCATATCATTAACATTATAAAGAAACATTCAGTTTCCAACTATAATTCTGTAGTACTGTTATCTCAACCAAATCATTATTCTGCGTAATATTATCTAATCTCTCTATCTATTATCTACGTAATATTATCTATCTATCTATCTCCATAACTCTTGTTCTATTAAAATTATGCTAACATATAACATTTATCTTTCTTTCTCTCTTGCTCTTTTATTTCTTTTTATAGAATTAATACAGCAATCTTTTTGGAGTAGTGTAAGGAGCACAAAAACTTGTTCTTCTTGGACAGACAATCATGTGTAACTATACAATGAGTTTAATAAAGCCATTTTTGTTTGAATCCATACTATATGCATTGTATTCATTTTTTCCCTACTATGCTTTCGTCATCATTTAAGCACAAAATTCTGTCTCTCCTTTCTGAACTTGATATCTCTCAGATGATTTCTCGTGAAGTTTTGGCAAAGAAACGCCTGTTGCTTACCAGTGTATGAAAAATCTGAGAGTACGTACCTGCACTAAAGAGTGACCGAATCTGAAAGCTGCAGTTGAGAAGCCGTGATGGATTCCTGGATTCATGGTATCATCATAACTATCGTAATCTTCTGTATCATCAATCAACAAACCAAATTGTTTCCTCTTCTGAAAATCTAAAGAATACGCGACCAATTTAAATCTTAAATTAAAGTTTATTATCATAAAAAAGCAATATTATTAGAATTACGTACGTCAAATTTTTCTAAGCTATTATTTTTACTCCTATAATAGACAATTGGGGAAATAGAATTTCCCTAGATGGTAATATATGGCATTTATAATTTTTATTAGTGTATTCCAAATTAGCCAACATTTAACCCATATATAAAGTAGAAACGTTTAGAAATGAAGAAATTGTGTAAGTGTGTTTCAATTTTTTAATTAAAAAGTAATAATTTTATTAGAAAATAGAAATTGCTCACTGTAAATTATTCTATCGCCCATTATGAATATTTTTAATAAAATTAAAGTTTCATGGAAGATCACAGTGTAAACATTAAAAGAGAGTAGAGAGCATTCAGGTATAGTTTAATGAGAAGTAATATTTTTACAGGAAACATTTAGATTATTATCCCAAAGGATCGACCTGTGGTTGAGACAGTATATTACAGTAACAATCACATAGTTTAAAAACTAAAGCATTTCAAGCATTTGTAAAGTTTTTGGTAAAAAAGATTACATTTTTTAAAAAATCGAGGATTCTGTGAGATGAAGAGTTTATCATGTAATAATATTTTATAAGTAAATTTATAAATAATTTTATCTTAGTGTGAGTATTCCATACTTTAAACTTACTAAAAATTTACAAAAAATATTGTTTGCTAGATACGTTATTAATTTGGAAATTCAATCAGCGGTTAATTTGGTATTTAGTTTAAATTAATATGACGAATTATTAAAAGTAAGTAAAGTACAAGATATATATATGCACACCAGAAAATGAGGAAGAATCTACAGCAGTGTTTCTCAAACTGTGGGGCGCGCCCCCATACGGGGCGTGAAAACTCTTCGAGGGGGGCGCGAGTATATTGAAAAGTCGAAAACAAAAGACAATTTTAAAAAAAGTATTTATTTACTGAAAGTAAACAAACTACATTCTGACAACATAAAAAATAAAATACACATTTACACTGATATAAACACATTCATATATATATCAGTATTGCGCATTGTATTTTATAATTAATTTATAACAACACTAAGTTAAGAACACGTTTAAAATTATTATCAGTGACTCCATGGGCTTGTTATATATACAACTACATGCAAAAATGAACACTTATCTTGTTAATCTGTGCAGTTTATAATTAATCCCTTATTGCTGATTAAAAATTACGAGATAGTTCCCTAATGCCACCGTTTAACACGTAGGCGAACGTATGTGGTGCATAAAATGAATAAATAAGCAAATCTTCTGAAATAAGTAAATCCTTCGTGAACACTGCCAAGGTCATTTTTTTGCATTCCAAAGCCTTCGGAATAACTTTATTGATCACAATTTACAAAAAAAGACTAGAAAAGACGTATATATACGTCCAGAACAATTAACGCATTGGCTGAGCGAAACGTTAAAATACGCACTTAAGAGGTTTAAGTCGATTTTTTTTTGGTTTAGTGTCAAAGTATAGTATTATTGACATTGTTATTGTATGGTAAAGTGTTGAAAGCTTAAGTGTCTTTGGTTTGGTCATTTATATGGAGACTATATACTATATATATATTTATATACTGCCAGCTGCTGTGTTAAGAAATGCTTTTGAAATGAAATACACTCTTTTCTGGACGAAGCACCGAGAAAAAAAGAGGTTGTTTGCATAAAAATTAAACGTGTGAAAAGCTCTCGCATACATCATGAACTTATTGAAAATTTAAAGCTACAGGACCAACAATTGGCGACTAATGGCCAACAATTGTACGTTAAATGTTTAAAAAAAATCAGTAGTTAGTGATATCCTCTCCTAATGACGATGCTTAAAAGTATACGCTGATGTAGGGACTGAAAAAGATTTCTGGTCTGATTTTGCTATATATCTGCCATTTATCAATCGTTGTTTAAGATCTGTGACATTTTAAGATGTTCAAATCTTCCAGCTTTCTTTGTTCCAATATACGTTCTATGGATGAAAAGTCTGATGACCCTGATGACATTATGTTGTTGGAAAGTCCTCCAGAATGTTGTACCATGAAGGATAATGTAACCAGCTATATATAGGATGCTATTAATAAACAAATTGTTGAGTTTTTAAAGTTGCACGGAAGATGAATAGAGACAACCAGTAGCCTTAAGAGATAATACTCCCCAACATCAAACCAGAGATAATGGACAAAGACTGACCGGTCTCTACACCTTCCCCTACAAATTCGATGATCATCTGCTCCAAGACTGAAGCAGGATCCATTATTGAATACTATGCGAGCTATGATAATAGTCCATGACACCATTTGAAACGATTCAGTCGATATTGTGAGTTGACAGACAGACGTCTTAAAGCCCTCTGAAAGTGTAACTCCAGCTCTCAAACATTGTGAAATGATACATGTGAAATGACCAAGGGAAAGGTTATATTAGGAAAAGGTTACGGAAATATTACTTAAAAGGGTATATTGCGTTGGATAGTGGATAATAATGCCATTGGAAAAGTCCATGTTTATCTCAAAATCCCTCGATCTTGCCTCATATTTGTGCACCTTGGCATTCCAAGGATTTCTTTCCAGCGATGAATTCTTTGCCGAAACTATTGATCTCAGCATCTTTGCACATTATTTACGTAAGGTACAGGTGGCGGCTTATTGCCCAGTATGACCAGACAACTTCACCTATCCCAACTATGGCCATCTATTGGCTGTATGGCCTTCAATGACGTCATTAAGGCTTCATTGGCTATATATTCAGGGAACTACAAAGCGCTCACAAGAAAAGATACAACAATCTGCAGTTGTTACCGCTTTTATACAATGTTAGTTGCAAAGTAGTAAGCAAGAACGAAATTAAAATGTATTGGCATTGAAAAATTTGATCATTTACTTAATGCAAAGGAATTTGCGTGTGAAATTTCAAGAAGAGTTTAAAATACAACCTTGAAAAAATGCGAATTTAAATTAATTTGATATTCAGTAATAATTATTCTCCTTACGTTTATCAATAAATCCGTTATTGCACAACTTTTTTTAGATATCTTTTAAAATTTTTATTCTTTTCTTTTATTAAGGGAATCGTTTAGATAATTTTTTTAAGGAGGCTGGGTTATGATACAAGGGCAAAGATATAATTTTAGAAATCTGATTTTTTTTAATTAATCTTTTTTAAAACTTTTAAAAAACTCTTGAAAGTAATTTGATGTGCAATATATACACGACCTTCATTTTTTTAAACTGTAATTTTGGATATAAAAAGTTAAAAAGGAGTGATTCTATGTGTACCACTTTTATAAAAAATGCACACATTTTCCTCCTAAGTCATGTAGGTTCCAGGATATTTTTCCATTTTACTTAATTTGAACATTAAACATATTTTGCGGAATTTCTCTTGAATATCAAAGCAATAAAACACTATCTTCGTAACTTTCATAATCTTGATTGATTGATTGATTGATTGAATATTAACGTCGCACTGTTCAGCTACAAGAGGGCTTTTGGCGACGGACCACGTAATTTTGAACCATGGTCAAGTGACGTGGACGACACCTGAGCTGGCACCCCCCTCTCTAACTACCACACCACACCAACGGGAGGACGTTTCAGCTCTCGACTGATTTAACGTGCATCGCTGCCCTACACGGCGGGTCTTTAGTGGTACTGGGCTCGAACTCGTGACAAGGCAAGCCACGATCCGATACCTATACTACTCGGCTACCGCGGCCACACTTCATAATCTTGAAAACTTAAGTGTTGTATTAAGAAATATGTTATTAGAGAGAAAGTTCAGATGCCGCGATAGCCGAGTGTTATGGTCGTGAACCCATATCCGGCCTTTTCGAGTTGTATTTTTGAGTCTCAGTGTTATATTGAAGACCCGCTGTGTAGAGGGGTTGGTGCACATTAAATCTGAAAAGGATGAAGGTACTCACGTTGGCGTGGTCTGGATGTTTAGAGAGCGAGGTGCTAGCTTGGCTCTCGTCCTCGTTTCTTAACCGAGGTACACAATTACGACGTCCGTCTCCAATAGCCCTCTGACAGCTTTAAAGTGTGGTGTTAATAAAAAAGCAAATGTAGAAATCTCAGTGAGTTTATTGCTTTCAAAATACGTTAGTAGTAACTCAGAAGATTTAATATCAGCTCTCTTAATTTCATTACATCGTTTCACTTATTCAATAGAATAGGAGTTTCCAATGCTAAAAGTTATTTTCGCGTTGACTTATTTTTGTTAAAATCTTCATCTTTATTTTTATTTAATAATTTAAATTATTTAATCAGTCTATTGCTTATCACGTAGCCCCCCTCCCCTCCTCGAATATTTGTCTTGCAGTAAATGTGTTCAAGTACCTATTTTTCCTGAAAGTTGGAATCGAAATTCCAGACTACCTTCAAGGACACATGAAGTGATTCAATGCGATTTATTTCAATGAAATCTGAGTGCGGAGGAAATAAAGGAGGAGGTGTCCTTGGAAAGAGAAACTTACCGAACAAGACAGGTAGGAACTCTCTGTATGTAATATGTTGCAATTCAGCGATCAGCAGCCTTCTACTTTCTTGAAACAGTGTTTCATCATTCCATTCAGGATTGAAAGAATGTAATTCTTCTGCAATGCGATTATGCTCTCGCATCCATAATGTGTGTAATACCATCAACGGCATTAATAAGTTCACCCGGACGTCACCTAAAGAGGGATTCAAACTTATTGTTATCATTCAAACATTTTCGATAGTGGGAAAGGTAATATTTAGCTACAATAAAGGTTTATTTTCTCAACGTATGGAGGAGGATAAATATTTAAGTTGTCGTGAATTTTTTTATTGATGAGCATCAGCAACATGTATTTATAGGAGATTTGAAAAGCATAAAATAAATTATTTTAATAGATACGTAGTGTTCGGGGGTTAAGGCTTTAGATTAATTATATCTCATAGTAAAAGAATGATTAAAAATCAGATCAATCGAAATTTAAATAAATTTATAAAAAAATCTGCTGTTAAATATGGATTACTTTTGGAGGACTTTGAAGAATATAAATACAATATTCTAAAGAGATATATGAAGTGAAATTATAGAACCGCACAGTTATGTGATTTATAAGGATATTAAAAATATGATTAAGGATTTACACATAAATCTTTCATTATTGTTTGTATAGGTAAGGCACACACACATGGTAATTATGCCATTATCCGTAAATATTACGTTAGATCTGTGCTCAATAAGCATTTCCAAAAGAATAATTATTTTTAAACTTGTGCTGTGTGTGATAAAGGAAGCAATAATCATATTTTGGCTTGGTATAAAAAATAGATATTACTACTATCAATTTTTTATAATCTATTTTAGAAAATATAATGAATATTTGGATATTAGTTTCAGTGACATAACGGAGAATATTAGCAAAGTCAGGTTTTGGGTCAGGTGTAGGTTACGCCACTGATTGGCTTCAGCTATTATTAAAAAGACCTTGTATAAATCATTCAAAAGACAAGTACACTTTCTCTATATATAATAATAATTTTTAAGATATTTTTCGCTTAATAATTATTGATAAAAATAAATATATAATTTATGTTAATTATGGTCTAAATAGGTATAAAGCATCAAAATTTTAACAGTCTTATTAATTTAGCTCTTAAAAATTGTATTCATTATGATGATGTTATATATGTTTGCTTACCACAAGATGTACCTGCAATGAATAGTTAAGTTAATTTGAAATTACATATTTATGAAGAAGGAGAATATATTGATAATTTTTTTCTAATCAAAAAAGATAAACTGATGAGATTTAATTACACAGGTCTGCAAAAAAAAACTTTTTTTAAAATTGTTTTGATTTTATTAACTGATCTTTATTTAGTTATTTGCGCTGATTTAAAAAATGACGGGTTTTTTTTTCTATCACGTAAGGCTTGCCTACAAAATAAAGGTAAAATATTTGAAAAAAGTACAAAAAACGAAAATTTTGGATTTGTTTTTATTATTTTAACATAAACTAAAGAAAAAGAAAAAGAAATATAAATAGCTTAAATAAGAATAATAGTGATACACACATGTGTTGAAAATGCTATTGTAAGTCTTTGTAAAAACGTTTTCTTTTCCCATCAAAGCTTCTTTTAGTACTTTTTCGGTTGTGTTCTTGTGAATTTTCCCGTTTTAACATCCAACGGTAGTCTGCCATCATGTTGACATTCTAACGACCTTGGTATCTGAGCTCCATTTCTTTTATATCCTGATGGAAATGTTCTCCTTGTTCCTCACTAAAATCCCCAAGATTTTCTGGAAAGTATTCCAGATGTGAATGGAGGAAATGGACTTTGACACTCATGTTGCAGCCCAATATTTTATAGTTTTGTAACAATTCAGCAACCAAAGCTTTATAGTTTGGATCTTTTTTGTTTCAAAGAAAGCCTGTTAGAACAAGTTTAAATGAATTCCAGGCATTTTTTTCTTTCATTTCCATTTTAGTGACAAAAGTTTCATCTTTTAAAAGTTTCCTTATGTCAGGCCCAACAAAGATGCCCTCTTTCAGCTTAGCATCGGATAGACCAGGAAACTGTTCACAAAGATACTTGAAACACTCTCCTTCTTTGTCTAATGCTTTCACAAATTGTTTCATTAGCCCCAATTTTATATGAAGTGGTGGAAACAAGATCTTCTTAGGATATAGTAAACGTTGTCTTTCAACATTTTTAACTCCAGGAATAAGAGCCTTTCTGATTGGCCACGTCTGCTTTACGTAGTGTTGTTTCCTGTCACGGCTATCCCATTCACAGAGGAAACACTTTGTTGACCTAGTAACATAGAAATAACTTTCAAATCACCACAAATGGTCCATTTATGGTCAGAGTAGCTGAGCTTATTAAGAATAAACTCAAGATTTTCATAGTATTCTTTCAAATGGACTGAGGGTCCAACAGGCACAGAAGCATATCGGTTACCATTGTGAAGAAGTACAGCTTTCAAACTCCTTTTTGACGAATCGATAAAAAGTCTCCATTCCTCTGGTTCATACATAATTTTGAACATTTCCAAAATTGCAGGTGCATTGTTGCAGAAAACTAGGTCCGCCTCTTGCGTAAAAAGAGGGACAAATTCCTTTTCTCTAAATCGGTACCACGAAAATGAAACACCGGAGTTTAACAAATGTCTTTCTTTAAGTCTAGACCCTAAAACTTCCGCTGTGTCCTTTGGGAGGCCCAGATCTCATACTAAGTCGTTCAAATCTGACTGAGAGAAAAGTTCAGGGTCATTTGTACCTGGATCGTAGCCATCATCACTGTGGTATTTGGTCTAAATCGTCTAAAATATTGTCCATGGTATCCGGAGGCGAAGGAATAGGCAAGTCAGGTCCTTGAGGTACAGGGCGAATAGCCGAACGTATGATGGTTTGGTATGAAATGTCCTTCCTGTTTTTTAAATTGAAACATTGCACTGAACAAGAACAAAAATAACAGTCATCACTGTGATTTTTAGGCTCTCTCCAAATCATGGGTACTGCAAAACGAAATGACTTCTTCTTACCTTTAAACAATTGTCTCATTTCTTCAACACACACAGAACACACTACATGGGACGCCCAAGATTTATCTTGGTCCCTTAATTTAATACCAAAGTATGCAAAATACACCTTCTGAACAAAATTAGAAATGTTCCTTTGTTGCTTCTTGACGGTATAAGACCCACAAATATAACAGAAACAGTTAGGAGAGTTAACACATCCTCTAGTAGCCATTTCTTTTAAATACCGTAGCACAAAACTGTTTGATGCTTACACCACAGTGGCTAGCTCCACACTGAGTCACTGACTGCAACCAAGGTCACGGCGCACGACGCCTAGCAGCCAGTAGGATTGGGGAGGGGGCACACAGAATGAGACATATCTCGTTCCAGTAGGAACTGGTATTCCGAGTTTAGATTCATTGTCATAGCAAATAAATAGAATAAAACTGTGTTTGTAAATAACATACATTGTTTAGTAACCTATTCACCCTAAAAGATCCATAATTCAGACTAAATTCACCAATTATATAGGCTATAATATTGAAAAATCGTACGCATACTGGACCTGAAACCCCCTGAAAATAAGAAAATTTCAGATGAAATTTGTGACTTATCTAAGGGCGATGGATTTTTTTCACTATTTTTCCCGTAATCAGCACAAAAAATATAGTTAAACCCACTAGTTAAATATACAACAATTTTTTCATCGCAGACCTGTGTTATTTGTGTGTGTGTGTGTGTGTGTGTGTGATCTAAACAGCGAGAGTTTGTAGTTCATATATTACCAATTTATAGTTTATCGAGTTTATAGTTCATCCTAATAACTTAAACCAGAGGTGTCCAACACACGGCCCGCGGGCTGCATGTGGCCCACCAGTATGTAAGTTGCGGCCCACCGACTCTTTTTAGAAAAATTTTAAATATCAGGTTTTTAAAGTTTTTTCATTTTGAAATTTTTATTTGAGGTAAAATATATATATATAAATCTACAGTGTATTTACCTGTTACCTGTTCTTGTTTTAAAATAAATCCTTTTTGATAATAGAAATGTCCTCTAGATTAAAATAGATTTATATTTTATCAAATAGTTACATTTGGTTTTACTACAATAAATTACTTTTTTAATAAATTCCGCGAATTGCATTATACATATCCTTTACTATGGATGGAACATGATTCTTTGTGTGTGCGACTTTCATTTCTCCTCCTCCTTTTCTATTTGGAGTGTCGAAAAAGCAAGAGGCTGTCAGAGATGTTTTTTGAAGCTTAAAAAATATTCAGGACGGTTAAGATAAAGGGCAACGTATACTTAATCGTTTTCGAATGACAGTAAAATCAAATTTCAACAATGAGTAACGATAGATCAATTCAAAAGGAACACCGTAATTTTCAAGAAAATGGCAACACACACACTGTAATATTTTAAACATTATTTGATCATTGCATTATTATATTATCTAAACATTATTATACTATCTATGTCTGTATACATGAAAAATAATGAAAATAATAATAATAATTCATTCTGTTTTAAATTTTCAATGCAATAAATGTTTTTTTGTTTCCAAATCTAATATAAAGGTACATATTTTTATGTGGGCCCGCGAGATTATAATGTTTTTCTGAAGTGGCCCGCAAAGTCTTCCATTCTGATACAGTAATAATCATTTATCAATACACAAGAATATAGTATTGAACTGTTTTCAATCTAATTATTGATTAGTTAAATAATTAATAAAGGGAAATTAAGGTAAAATAATTAATTAAAAAAACTATTAGAACATGATTACCCTGTTAAAACATCCAGTTGTCCGTTAACTTAAAACATCCTAACAGGACAAAAGTTTCTATTAAAAAAAGCTTAATAGATGTATAATCTCTGGTAATTACAATGGTTTAACGGATTTTCTTCTTTTCGTGCTAATTAATTTTACTTAAAAATTCTGTTCCTATGTATTTTAAATTTTGTTGGTAAATAAAAGTGCATATGCATACACAGTAGAGCGCACAGGAATTTTTCAAGGGGGGTCGGTGTCCAGGGTCGAAAGTTCACCATTCTTGTATCATGCTCCTTTTGATTTTGTCGATTATCGGGAACAAAGAAAAGTAAAACTTGAATTATTGAATAAATAATTAGTATTAATTAATAAAATTAATCATTAATAACAAATATTTAATTAAATTTTACGTACTATATACTTAGAATTCAATAGGAAAACAAATCAAGGGCTTTGGGGGAGGGGGTCCGGACCCTTAGGACACCCCCCTTGTGTATTTCATTCATGGGAATATATCAGAGCTATTACAGTTGGGGGCACTTTTTTTCTCTTTGCTTGGTTTTTAAACAAGTTGTGGTTCTTAATTTGTCTTCGGTGATTTCCAATTTTATCTTAAGTAACTTATCTTTATATTTTTTTACACGAATTTCTGAGAAATGTGTCTAACGTGTAAAAAAAAGAGTTAAATGTACATACTTCAGTCAATAATTTCGAAAGGAGTTTGGCACAGTTATCTCTAAAACTGAAATTAAACATGTATTTTACGTTGTAAACACAAATAAAAATCATTTGAAATTCAAATTTTTGAATATCTTTAAAGTTCTGCTGAACATTAAAAAACTCTCGAAAAGTGGATGGTAAATTCATCCATTCTTTTACTGATAGATGGCTGGACGGTCTGAAAAGAAATGAAAAAATCGTAACTGTATTTTCAAATGATGCTGCCTGAATAATAAGTAAGGCATGCTGAAAATATCCTTGTTAACAATGAAGTATAACTTTATCTTTGAACTCACAGTTTCATTGCACTGGACAATTAAAAATAACCTTATTATCCTAATAAAAAAACAAAGTTAACAGTATTAATTCTTTGGTACCTTTTTTAAATGGATAGCACAAACTGATTCTTGATACTGTTCTGTAGCTACTAGTTTCGTGCACAGAAAAAGAAATTTCACGAAATTTAATACTTATGATTTTAAGATATTATGTTTCAGGGAGAGAGAATTTCATCCCTTCACGCATTAAGATTCGTTTAATGAAATAAAATACGACAAGCATACTTTATTCATATAGAAGAAATAATAAATTATTGATCTTCATGTTAATGCTATTAAAAATTAATAATTATCACAATAACGATATTAAATTTTTTGTTGGTATAGTTTTAAAAAATTGGGGGAACAATAAATTATTAAACATTTTTATGCCAAAACAAATTTTAAGTCATTTTAAATAAATAAATTCAGGAACATTGAAAATAGCGACCCAAGAAGAAAGCATCGGATTGAAATGAAATTTAATACACATAATGACACAGATGAGAGATTCACTTGATCTCAAAAACAAGACAATTAAACGAATACAGGGTGTGCAACGACACAAATACTGGGCAACTTCAATAGAGCGTTGGACCACCTCCAGCTGCAATACATGCCGCCACACGGTCCGGCATTGAGTTGATTAGACACCTTATGTTGTCCTGAGGCAGATGGGCCCACAAATTTTGAACAGCCAACTCTAAATCATGTACAGAGTGACTCGATGGCATCTGTCATTTCAGATGATCCCACACGTGCTCCACAGGGGACAAATCGGGGGAGCGGGCCGGCCATGGAAGGGTCTGAAAATGATGTAGGAAGTCTTGAGCAACTCTTGATGTATGCGGACGAGCATTATCTTGCTGGAAAATTGCCCCTGGGAGACCATTTAGGAAAGGTCCTACATGGGGACGAAGAATATCATCAACGTAACATTGACCCGTTAAGGTTCCAAGCATCACAATTAAAGTGGACCGGTTATCATAGGCTATGACCCCCCCCCCCAGACCATTACACCAGCTGTGTGGGCAGTGTGACGTAGAATAATGTGTGGGGGAATTGTACAGCTCACCAGGGCGCCTCCACACCCGTACACGGTTATCATCTGTCCCCAAAACAAACCGGGATTCATCACTAAACACAACCTTTTGCCAATCTGTGACATTCCACATTGATCTGGCTGGGCGCCACTGTAGACGCAGTTGCCGATGTTCCGGTGTTAAAGGGAGTGCACGGAAAGGGCGCTTGGATTTAAGATTTGCTTCTGCAAGGTGTCTGGAAATTGTTTGTGGAACAATTGCTGCGCCTACGTCTGCTCGTATCGTCGAACGAGTCACTGTGGTGTCCACAAGTGCTTGCCGCACGATCCTTCGATCCTCTCTTCTCGTGGTCTTCCTGGTCGCTCCAGACCCGGTTTTCGGCGCGTGAGTACCTTCTCGTGTCCACTGCTCCCAACAATTTCTAACGGCACACTCCGAACGATCCACCTGGCCAGCAACACGGCGCGTCGACCAGCCTGTAGTTTTCATCCCGATGATCAGGCCTCTCTCAAACTCGCTTAACTGTGAGAAATGTCTTCTAGCACGTTTACCTGGCATGTTTTGCTTACCAAAGTCTTCCTACAATCGGCGGGTAATCGTCACGTTTATGAATCTTCGAATTTGCGCTGTCTTATATAGCACCCTCTTCCTGATTGTAGCGCCACCTCGGCGCGTATGAGCATGCGTATTGGCACAAAACTTGGATCATTTGCATATCACATTACGCTGTACTTATTTGCAAAGTTTTGCGATTGTACTTAGCTTCTTTCTTCGGTCGCTATTTTCAATGTTCCTGAGTGTATATTGATGAAATTTTTACAATTGTAAAAGAAGAATTTTTTTTAAATTACACTACATTTTTTCTTCTACATTCACATGCATATAATTAAAATATTATATAAAAAGTTTCAAAATCGTATTTACTTGGCGTTAGCCAGGTTCCCCCCTCCTCCCCCGCGAGGCAAAGGATGCGGGGCTGTACGTTACGCCCCTGCTTTAAGCCCTTAACTGGTTTGCCCCTACACTGTACAGGCACTGATATTTGCTTTTTTCTGTCTTTGATCTGTACATATTTTCAACTCTTATAGTGAGATTATTAGTACTAGTGCTTTAAGAGACGCAGTTTGTCTGTGGTACTGAAATACAGTAGAACCTATGAATAACGAACCTCTATATTGCGAATTTTTCTATATAACGAACTTTTTCCTGGAACCTTGAACATTTCACGATTTTTTGCGTAAAATAACCTTCCAATAGCGAAATGCATTTTCTATGTAACGAACTTTTTCTTTTGTGATTCAATTTTTGTTCTCCCTTTTTTTTTAAAAGTATTTCTGAAAAAACTTTAAGTTATTCTCTCTTTAACACATTTTATGATGGTCATACATCTTGAACATGTTTTATTAGATCCTAACTCGCCGAGAGCAATCGAGTTCTGGACGTTTCATCCAAGAAGTGCAACCTTTAACCCTTATTGCCCAATTCACAAGAAACATCTTCGATATCCTCTTTCACCCTCAGTGGAATTGTCCCGTGCCCCCGTGTTCTAATTATAAAATAATGTATATGTTTAATATTACTTGTATGCCTTAAATTAGAAATGTCCTTAAAATTCATTAATTTTAGTATAAAATTATTTTCTTAACAGTGAATTCTTCAACATTCTTTTTCCTTGTTTTCCTTGCAGTTTTTCTTTCTTTTTTGATGGGTAATATATATAAAATAAATATATATTAATTTTAAAAAAGATGTGAATAATTACTTTTTTTAATATGTAGTGTTTATGAATTTAAAATTTGTTTTATGTGCTTTATAAAGTATATTAAAAGATGAACCACTATATTACGAATTTTAAATACAACAAACTTTTTTCCGGGATTTAGAGACTTCGTTATATAGTGTTTTGACTGTATTTCTCATTCGGAATTTCCTTTGTGAGGAAGGCGAGAATTTTTCATTAAAGGCAGGGATTTAAGTTCTTGAAAATATTCGATAGGGAATAGGGATTGGCAGGACAATGTGCATTTTGTTGCTTGAGAAGGAATGAAAATGGAAAAATAGTCCTAAAAAGCCGATACTATCTCTGTCCCCATTGCAATGTAAGACTTAGTATAAATGCACACACACACAAAATCCACAACTATTTGTAAAAGAGGTACGAACATGAAATTTTTTTTGTAAGTAAATATCAGAGAAATTATTGTATTTTAAGAAATATTTTTTTTCATAGCATGCAGAGTGTACTTATAAAAAATAAACTGGCTTCTGTATTCCACAATTATAAAATAAAAAAATAGTGGGAAAGCTAAAAATTGAAAAAATTAAAATAAAATTTTTCCCTTTTCGCATTCTGTTACAAGTATTATGTTTAGTTATATGCAATAAACATTATTTTGGGCATAAAAATTTACCTCTTAAGGGTTGAATAACTCTTAGAGCAAAAAAGCTTTTTCTCATGTTACCTGCTTTGAGATATTAATATCTTCGGGAAGAAAAACACAATTTCTTCGAATGAAAATTATAGGAATCTAACTGCGTTTACTTATTTATTTCTGCTGAGCTGCCTTTTCTCTGTAATATATAGTGTTTATGAATTTAAAGTTTATTTTACGTGGTTTATCAAGAAAATTGAAAGATGAACCTCTACATAACGAATTTTCCATATAATGAACTTTTTTTCCAGATTTAGCAACTCCGTCATATAAAGGCCCGACCATATATATACTTTTCTAAAACGTAATTTAAATTTTTAATATTATATATATATATATATATATATATATATATATATATATATATAAAAATAATATATAAAATATTTCAATATAAAATTTTTCAATATATAATTATATACATATACATACACACATATATAAATTTATACACATATATACACATATACACAAATATATAAACAAAAATATAAAAATAAACAGATAGTTATATACTTAAGATAACTAAAATTAGGAAGAAGGCTCATAGTATAATGACAAACTCCTGGCCTTAGGAACCAGGATTGCAGGTTTAAACACATTTTGCGGCCAGCCAACCTTCACCTGTAATTTGTCATACTATGTACCAAGAGGAAAGGAAAGAATTATATACGTAGAATTTAAATATTAAAAAATCATTAAACTAAATAACATAGGAACAAAAACATAACCTACTAATTCGGAGTGTAAACGATGGCCAAAAGGGCAGTAACGTGTTCCCGCAAAATACGAGGGGTGAGAGCAGAACCGCATAAAATTAATTGCGGTACGATAATAAGAAATATATATATATATATATATATATATATATATATATATATATATACTACTTTTAAAAAATCATAAAAATAATAATCATATAAAAATTAGCGTAAAATATAAAAGAAACTCAAAAAATATGTATTAAAAAATTTAATAAGCGTGTGGCGCCATCTATTTAATAATTGTAGAATAAATTAGATATTGTCTAAATTTAAAAAATCATTACAAAACATAATAACAGTAAATAATTACAGTAATACAAATTGTATCATAAAAACCATTATAAATATAATTACAAAGAAAGTTAGCAGGATATCCAAGTTCAATACAGTAATTAAAAATTTTTTTAAGATTTAAAAAAATATTAGCTTCATCGCTAACTAATACATTATTGCGATAAATATAGTTAACAATAATATTTCTATATATAGATATTGATAAATTAGAATTACAGTAAGGCACTTTGATGATATTAAAATTAAAGGCATCTCTTTTATCACAAATATTACTATGTAGTTTCAAATCCTTAATATACAGTGATACATCTAGGTAATTTGCTTTGATTGGATTATTATTAATTTTAACTAAGTTTAAGTAAGCCGGATAAAAATTAATAATGGGATTTAAATTATCATTTTTACCAAAATAATTAAATCATCAATATATCTAAAAATGTAGTAGTCATTATTATTAACATAATTATATTCATAAAAATGTAAATAAAGATTAGCCAAACTATTACTAGCTGGGCCCCCTTGTGGGAGTCCAAATCCTATAACAGAGATTCAGAGAAATATATATATATATATATATATATATATTTCTTTGAATCTCTGTTATAGGATTTGAAGCTATGTTAGGACAGATTTATTTCTTATTCCAAGAAAAGCTAAATAGCTTACACATGCATTACTTAATAACTGGTTGTGATGGCAAGTTTTTCCCTAAGACCACCCTCGCAATTTCCCTATTTCCCTTCATTTCATCCATGGGATTATGACATCCATATTATTCTCCCCGTTGGGATTCCCTAGCTGAAAGAGCGTGAGGATTCCTCTGTCTCTTTTCTCGAATTGTACCATTAGAAAATAAACGCAAACGGTCACTATCTTGATATTTAAAACAAGCTAAGGAATTCGTTTCTATTGGATCATTAATTGTCTTATCACGACAATTTCCAGAAAGTATAACACACACATAGTTTAGTATAACTTAGTGGCTATGTGACGGCTCTATCCCCTTCCTTGTGATTAACAAATCCTCTTGGGAAATCTTTGATCCTTAAAAACTATTTTATTTGCGACGCACTCTCTGAAGAAGAGAACGTGATTATGTAAATTATGTCTACTATATATAGTAGACCTAATTTAATCTTCAGACGAAAGATTTCCCAAGAGAATTTGTTAATCAGAAGGACACGGATAAAGCTGTCACAGCTATGGTCGCGAACTCGAGGTCACCTTTGTCGAGTCACGAGTTCGAATCACAGAGCTATTGAAAATCCACCATGCAGAAAAGCTGATGCCCGTTAAGGCTTAAAATCTTCACATTAGTGTTGTGTGAGAGTTTGGAGATGGTGATCCAGCTCAGGTGTCGCAATAGGTTGAGATAGCCAAATGTTTATAACATCGAACTCATGGATAGTGACATATCATTTGAAAGGTGTTTTAAGTCCTGATTCCACAGACACATCGTGTATAAGAATGGTACATTAATTCTGCCTAACTCTATAGGGTCATGGTGGTAAACTCATGACTGGGGCGTTGTTTGTGTCTAGACGTTAGCTCGAATCTCGGAGACGCTAAAAACCTGCCGTGCAGAAAAACTAGTGAGTGCTCAAATTGTAGGGGTTCACAATTCTCACATTGGCGTAGTGTGGAAATTTGGAGGATAGGGTGCTCAGGTGTGGTATTCGTCAATTGACCGTGCTCCAAAACTATGAGGTCCGTCGCCAATAGTTTATTTGCATTTTTTCCCTCTGTGAATGATTTAGGAATATTATTGTTACTTTTTCAAAAACATTTTTACGTTTGAAATGTATATGTTATAATTTATTATGAAGAAACTATGTAATTCATGTTTAACAAGTTCTGTAAAAAAAAATCTTGATAAAGGCGGAGTGCGGGGGGAGGGGGAGGGGGAGGGCCGGCTTGTAACGCTAACTCCCTAAGTTTCCCTTCCGCCAAGAGTTGCTTCTATGTGCGATGGTAATTAACTTTCAACCGTTCATCTTCTGTTCCTTGTTTCCATTCATTTGCCTATTCATTATGTAACACATAAAAGCTTTTGGTAAAGAGAGTGCCCAACGTAATAAAAATGATACATGGAAAAAAAAGCTAAAAATAAAACTGAAAAAAAATAGAAAAACAATAAATTTTTAAAAAATATGAAGATTTTTTCCCCATTAATTAGCCCTAAGAAACAACTGTTTATTGACGTTTATTCGGTAGGTGACTCCCACGCAAGTTACCAGAAATATCATTAACACATTTGAACTTACTCTTTATGACCCTCATGTCTGAATATGTTAACATCAGACTTGGAACAGCATTGATTGGGGACGAAGAGTCTTTACTGGCATTTTCAACTACATCCTGAAGTTCAGGGTAGGCTTCTCTGGAACCGTAAAAAACAACGTGGAGTTTCCGCCTGCACAAGTGCTATCCATACAGTACAAATAGGATCTACTCTGGTCTGAGGTACCACTTTGTATGATAGCCGAGGTGTTTTTCTGTTAGTTAATTGCGGTACATTTATAGTTTATTGATATTTAAGAGATACATTATGTTGTATTGCTGCTCCTTTTTGCCACCCTAGATTAACTTTCAACAACCACATACGGTACATCTTGTTATGAATTGCCTCCAAGCTTTCCCGACACTTTATTGTCCATTAAAATTCACTCATTCTTCCCCTTTTGAACCTATTTGAGACACGATAAAAAAAACTTTTGTAGCAATCCTATTATCAAAATATTATTTTTATAGTCAGGGGACTCCCATTTTCCTACTAGGTTAGTTTTTTCGGCTCTCCAGTCTACCTTCTAATCCTGAACCCCGGTGAGATGATGAGGCTGAACCCAAGCAGGTACTTCAATTTCCCCAGTCATGCCACAGTGGGACTTAACAGATTTAACGTGCATCAGAATCTCCACACTACGAGTCTTTGATGTAATAAGGAATAAAAACCAAGACTATTGAAACATCACCGGTTACAACTTAATTCTATGATCATTTAGCTACCGTGGCCATCCTGCAACCAGCCCAGAATATTACCAATTTAGTTCGATAATTGGAGACAACTTGCAAGGAAATTTCACAAAACATTATCTAAGAATTTTATCAATCTATACAAAACGGGCTGACAACTTGTATCCTGGATAGGCCGACGCCTAATTGAGCTTACGATCGAACTGTGCATTAAATCCTCCCATTTCTCTGAAATTTCTATCGTTTCTGTTCTTTTGCATGTCTGTTTCATGTATTCATCTTTACCACTCGATCCCCCTCACCATTTCAAACTACTGAAGATTAGCGTTATGAATAAATACAACCTCTGACAATAAAGTTCGGTGAATAGTTCTGTAAATTTAACCTGTAGATGAAATATTAACGAAAGTTACCTTACTATCCTTCGAAATAGACACCTCCCATAGCAATGTACCACTGATATCTGCTATACATGCCCTGAAAACTTTGCAAGAAGTCTTGTTTTGAGATGGAGTTCAAAGTTTCGCTGGATGTTATAGGGGAATATCGTTTTTATTATTATTATTATTTCCAATGGCAGATTATGAGAAGTTATTACAGAGAGTTCATCAATCTACCTAGTACATCACCGAAAGCTGGTATTTCTTTTTAGTGTTATAGGGAATATCGTTTATTATTATTATTATTATTATTTCCAATGGCAGAATATGAGCAGTTATTACATTCATCAATCTACCTAGTATATCACCGAAGGCTGGTATTTCTTTTTAGTGTTATAGGGGAATATCGTTTAATATTATTATTATTATTTCCAATGGCAGATTATGAGCAGTTATTACATTCATCCATCTACTTAGTACATCACCGAAAGCTGGTATCTCTTTTTAGTGCGGTAATTTTGACGCCCAGTTTCCTCCCTAGAGGGAGGCACCCGAGCTCTGACGAGGCGAACCTGTACTAGGATTTAATTTTGCCTAGAGCACCCCCTAAGGATTTTTTATATAACTTATCATACGACACGGCCGTTGTCGATTTTCTGCATCATGAAAATCCACCGACTTGGGCCCGGGGTCAAACCAGCTACCTTGGGTACAGAAGGCCAGCGACAAACTAACCACGCCACCCAGCCGACTTAAAATCAGTGATCAATTGATATATTTCGATGCGTTTTTTCAAACAAATTTTTTCCTATTTTTTTTAATCAATCTTGTCTTAGTATGTAAATCTAGTTCTAGCATCAGCTAAAAGCAAATTTTGTTCTAGACAAAAAGAGCTCCAATAGATTTTAACATCTCTGGGCCATCAACCCATATTCTTCCCGTGCAATTATTTAAAATTTAAAAAGCCTCTCATCCAGTCTAGTGGTTAGCAACGCTAACTGTGGTGCCATAGGGCCTGGTTTCGAATCCCGGAGAAGGCATGGATATTTGTAAATGTATATTGCCTTTGCGGCATGAGGGGACTCAGCGGTCGAGCCGCAAGACCTCTCGTAAGGTTGGTAGAAGGGGGAAGAGATGTGATACACCTCTGACCACCCCTAGGATGTTCTCCCTCAAAATTGGGGTGGAACTGAGCCAAATCGTACTCTCACCTGGATGGTGCTCAAAGCTACGAATAACGATAGGCGTACAACTAACTCCTTGCCGCGATGAATTTCGTGGACCTTAATCTGATGTTGCTATCGATCAGGTGGCATAAGTAACAAAAACAATGAAATTGTAAAACGTTTAATTACGGGAAATTTAGCGGAATTGAAATATTTTCTCATCACATTACTACAACAATAATGCAAGAATTTTCTGAGATGTATCAAAATTTTAAAAGACAATTTTTAGCAGTGTCTTTTCGACTTCGAAAGAACATAATGTTTCATTGGATGTGACAACATTGGTCTCTTTGTTCTTATGCTGCTTGGTTAAAAAAAAACTTTTTATTTCAATATAAAAAACACAAAAAAGGTGTATTACCAGAGAGAAAGCAGCTGTAATTCCCATCCTTGGCATTGCACGAATTCCCTAAATTTTTATTTGTTGGCAATAAAGGAGTATTGTTGACTACATTGACTTTAAGAAGTCCTGAAAAAAGAATAGGAATGATTAGGAAAGAAATTAAACACTTTTAAAATAAAAAGACATACATTTTAAATCATTCGTTTCTGACATGGGCAACAAAAAATTCATTTTGAAAATTTACAAAATTCTGTTGCATGAATTAAATACTTTCGTAAGAACAGTTACTAATTTACTATTCACCTCACTCATCTAAGTTTTTATGTTAGAAAAATGGTGACCTAATTTTGTTTCTTCAGTGAATGGATTAAAATTCTACAACATGAATTTGAATCTGAATTCAAAATAAATCATTTAAGCCTTAGGGCATAAGCTTCCTTCATATTATAATAATGACACAATGAAACTTCTTCGGACTGAGAATTTGTCACAAAATGAATTCAACGGAAGAAACTTTCATGTTATGTAATTGACTTATTCTTGATGTGAATCTGCCTATTACGAATAAGTCAATCAAAGATGTAACATAAATCATATTTAACACTTTTAGATATGATTAACATTCTTATACGCAAAGTCTTATTTCTTCCTTTTTTTCTGGAATAAACCGGTTTAACCCAGTGATTCTTAAACTTTCGATATTCGTGACCCAATTTTCATTCATAATTTTCATCGCTCCCCCCAATACAATAACAATGTGATGATGCAATAATAATGTATAATACTTTGACGCTAAAGCTTCAATACGACCTTAATTATAAACTGTACTAATCATTAAGTATTAAATTTTGTACGCAGTTTTTTTTTGTATATGATAAGCACATGGAAAAAAATCACTAGAAATTATTTCACTTGTTCTTAACTTATTATTTATACTTAGTATCAAATACATTGTGCCCTACTGATACATTGACTCGTCTAAGTATAGTATATCAGAGTAAATGTGTATTTTATTTTTTTATTATGTCAGAATATATTTTGTTTTGCTTCCGATTAGTAAATTGATAACTTTTTAAATAATCTTTTATTTTCGATATGCTGCCCTAGGGGTGGGCGCCCTGCAGTTTGAGAAACACTGGTTGAACCTTAACATTTCTCTTTCTTCTCTCAAGAAAGGGAGATCGGTTGTCTTCAAGATTTGATTTCCCTTTCTGTTTCGAAGCAATCTTATTTCATATAAATATGAGCTTTTCAATCCATACTTAACCCTTTAACGGGCACAATACTAAAATACACTTTTCTGTGATGAAGTACTTCATAAATTTAATGTTCTCATCCTCTATAAGCATTATTTAGTCACACAAAAAATATCTGATCAGTAGTTTTTTTCCTGGGTGGTGGCTAAACGTTACAGCCACCACCCACTTAACTTACTTTTCAGGTCGGAAATAATGAATCATATTACAATAAACTTTTTATGTAAAATTAACATTTATGCTAATAACTATTCCAAAATAACAAGTAAATGCAAAGTAATAAAATAATAATAGAATAATTGTACAATATATATATATATATATATATATATAGAATATACTTATTAAAACACACATTGAAATTGGTATATATCCACATTTTATATTTTATTTTATTTTGGTATTTTATATAGTTTGTCAAAATTATCGCTGCCCTTCTTCAACTGAAAAGAATTATCATTAATATGCAAATGTGAAAGAATATATGTGAAACGTTTCACTGACATTTGTTGAGATATATATTCATCAAGAAAAACAGGAAAATTTGACCAGCTAGGCAAGCGCTTGATTCCTATAATCTTCATCAGCAGTATCACTGTTATTAGAGGCTGCTGGCAAGATTTGATGGCAATTCTTCAAATATACTAAGAGCCTCTTCAACAGATAAGTTTTTTCTAGGCATTGTTACACAAATATACTCAAATTCTACTTTACGTTGACAATAATAATAATAATCAATGCACAATAATCTTATAAAACGGAAATGCTAATTAAAAATATATACACATCTATAAGTAAAAAGTATTCAAAATATTTTATGCACCTTAATAATATGCAAACGTTTTCTCCGAGCAGGAAAACGGTGGGATTGTGGAGCAAATCGCGGTATTTTTAATGGGCAGTTAAGGATAAGTGTACATTTTTTGTATGGAATTTTATATATGACAAGCCCATGGAGTTACTTGGAATTATTAAATTGTTTTTAACTTAGTATCGTTACATTAATTATGAAATACATTGCGCAGTACATTTATAAGTGTATTATATCAGTGATAATGTGTATTTTATTTTTCTTATGTCATAATGCATTTTGTTTGCTTACTTTCAGTTTGTTTTCGACTTTTCAATAGGCTCGTGTCCCCCTTGTAGAGTTATCACGCCCCCCCCCCAGATGGGGTGTGCCCCACAGTTTGAGAAACTCTGTGCTAGGATTTTACAAATCAGAAATTGTTCTGTTAGTGTCGTAGATACAGAGATGGCTACATTTTGTTTTTTTAGGCTTGAATCGGGGAGTTGACTTGGAAGCAACTATGTGTTTGGAGATTATTGTTAACGCGTTATTTCCCCCGAAATGCTTAAGATTATAAGCCCAATCATCGGTCAACAAACTCACTACAAACGAGACAGGTACGTAATGCTGTAGTAATACTTCTTTTTCTTCGGGAGATTTTCTTTCTTTTATTTTCGCGGGCTTGCAGGAGGAGGAGGTTGTAGATTTCAAACATATTATTGGCGAGAAATTGCGATGTACCATTTAAGGTTTGAATAAAAATTACAAGCTAGGTAAAATATCGTGTGATACATATATAAAAATTAATATTATATTAGAAAATAAATCAATAGTTTCGCAAAGTTCCAGAAGTATTTCATTCACAGAACAAAAAACAGTCTATAAACAAATAGATAAATGATTGAGATGGGATTATTAAACCATCGTGTTCGGATACTTCACCAATTGCTTTGTGCAAGAAAAACGATGAAACATCACACTTATGAGTGGATTTTGAACAATTAAATAAAAAAATAATTAAGTACTCATTTCCTATGGTTAATGTAGGGAAGGTCTGGTGTCATTTCATTCAATCAAAAGTTTTCCTAACATTATTTATAAAAAGTAGGGGTTTTTTTTCATGTTCGGTGCTAGAAAAATGCCCTAAATATTTAACTTTTATTACTCAGGTTGGTATTTACGAATTTCTGAGATCTTCTGTCGATTTCACAGAACTACGGGTACATTTCAAAGATTCATTTACAATGTATTTAGGAATTTAGTGCGGGTTTACCATTGGTGTAACTTACATAGGTGATTTTTTATAGTACCTGCGGACAAGTAAGAAGAATTTATAAAGTTCAAGTAGCCAAAGAATACACGATTTGGAAATTAATTTTACGAAAAGTCAATTCTTAAAAAGAAAACTTCAATTTCGCTTGGTTGTGTTATTGAAAATTCTATAGTTCGACTTCTTCCTTTGAAAATCATGACAGTGTAGAATTTTCTTGAGCAAATTCAAACCTTAAGCAAATTCAAAGCTTTCTGGGCCTGACGGGTTACTTCAGAAAGATAATTATCAATTATATTCGAAAATTTCCAAGTCATTAAGTGACCTTCTTCGCAATTCAGTAGAATTTCCTAAATCGCAACTCGGCCATGAGAAAAAAGAAGCATTTAAAAATTGAAAGAATTGTCTACTGCCCCGTTCTTCATATCTTTAAACAGAGAATCCTACTACAGTTACATATAGATGGGTTCCGGTGCTATTTTTCTGCAAAAATTCGAAGATGGATAGCTTCATCCAATCCATTTTATGAGCAAAAAAAAAATACTCTCCAACAGGAAAATTTATCATTTAGTAATGCATTGATCATTGTCAATTCATTCACAAAATTCCTTTAACCTTACTCAGTAAAGTGTTCTTCAGCTCTAGATGCGTCGCAGAAGCTGAGCTACAACAAACCACCTTTGAAAATCCATCAAGAGTGACAACAGATAAAGGTCTAGCTTTTGTTTCTAAGGAATTTAAAGATTACTATACGCACAAGAGAATATTCGGCACATAACTACAACGACCGACATTTCAAAAGGAAAGAGTGATATAACTTTGATTCCAGTTCTTTCAAAATTGTCCAAAAAAAGATCCTACCAAATGGTATGAGCATGATACAGATGTACAATGGATCTTAAATAGCACAACGATTAGAAGTACAAATAACATACTTTTGAACTCCTCACTAGTGTTAAAATGGATATGAAGATGTCGAAATTCTTCAAGAAGAAACGAATGCTTTCCTGAAGGAACGAGAAAACATCAAAGAAGAAGCAAAAGAGACCATTCTCAGAATTCAAGAATAGATTTGAAAAAAAAACTATGAAGAGATGAAAAAGGTACAACGTGAATTATCTTAAAACATTCACAGATTTTGAAAGTTAAGGCCTAAGACAGTGCTTCTCAAATTTTCAAATATAATTTTTATAGCCCCCCCTTATCCAATAAAAATGTATTGAATGCAATAATAATGCACTTTGACGCTAAAGCTACAAAGGAACTTAACTATAAACCGTACAAATTAATAAGATAAGTATATTTAATTTTATATATGTAACTTTTAAGTAATATATATTTTATTTTCCTTTCTCGAATTTTTAAATTGAAATAGATTGCAAAATGCTTTGAAGACAAAAAATAGACCAAATATAGAAAAAGAGTGTCAATTTTTCTAATCGTAAGCCTTCCTTCCCATGGAAGTCGTTAATACTTGTTAAACTTGCTCTTAATTTAGTAATTAGTTATACTGATACATTAAAATTATACTGTCTGAAGTGCCCGCTCTTCGAACGAGTTCATTTTTTTAAAAAACTAAAACATTTTTGATAAATAGCTGAATTGTCAGGAGAGTAAACCCAAATGCGCCACAATGTTTACGAAAATGTAAAATGATATTTTAAAATGAATGCTCATATTATAATTCGTTTTAAGCGAACTGTAATTTTAAGCCTCACAGAATTAGCATTCAGAATTAATGTTAAACAATGAAAAATGATATAAAATTCCAATGAAGAATAATAGCGTTATTTTTAAAATTTAAAGTGAGAAGATTTCAAAATGTTTTATCTCGGGGGACAGACACACACTCAATACTAGCGTTAATGGTCACGCGGGGTGATTGAGTCACCCCAATCCTTTTTTTAATAATTATTTTATTGTACACGATACAAATCGTGATTCCAGTGAATAATTTAATTAAGATAAAGTATACCTTTCAAGGACTTTTAAATTTTTCTTTGGTAACAAACAGTTTTGCCAGAATTAACGATTTCGTGATGTGTGTGTCCCGCGCGACCACTTCCGGGTTAAAAGTGTATTCATTATGATAATATATATGCTACTGCTAAAAAATTTGTGTAAAATGTTTTTCATTATGGTTTATATGTTTGAAAATACTCATACAAATAAGTCCAAGTAATCCTTCAAAGTGCTCTCCGTGGTTTTCCATATATCATAAAACTCTTTTGCATGGAAAAAAGCGCAACAAAGAAATACATTGCTTACAACTTCCCTAAATGAGAAACAAACACATAAGAGAGGGGTCATAATTAACTGTATCAATAACTTAGAAGGTCAAACGGATTATCAGCAAAAACAGTTTACAGCTATATTGTGCAGTATTTTAAAATTAATCACAGTGATGAATTTTTATGTTCCTAAATGTTTTCGATTCTGGGTCAGGGATTTGTTTTTACTCTGAAAGAGTAGTATTTTACGTTTAAAAAGAAAACGTAATAAAAAATCTCTCATCATCGGATTACAGCAAATCAAATATAAGTTTTTTTTATTTGGTTATAGGATCAAAGATAGTTAATTAGGTATTGAGAAGAATAATTTATTTTTGATGACTTATATCGCTTATAATTTATATCAGAATAAAAGTGCATTTTTTATTATATCTGAAAGTATTTTGTTTTAATTCATTCCTGTAAATTAATTATTTTTTAAATCTTTTATTTCCGATATGCTCGCGCTCCCCTCGTAAGGTTATCACGTCCCCCTAGGGGGCGTGCCCCACAGTTTGAGAAACACTGGCCTAAGGTTTCTGGACGGTATCGAATAACATTAAAAATAGGCAAAAGCAGATATCAAGTCAAAAATGGACTGCAGGGCTGTCTGGGGTGTACCTCTACATCAAGTGATCAAATGAAGCAATGGTTTGCTTCGACCTAAAACTGTGCAGATTTCGTGTACTTTCTCTCTTTCTTTTTACTCCCTTTTTAATTTTTCAGATGCAGTTAATTCGGAAAGAAATATGTGAAGTAGAAAACGAATATTTGAATTCTGAATGTGAACATGGATTTTTTTTCCCAGCCACCAGAGGCTCAGCAGGAACATTCGTATAATTTCTTGTTTCACGAGAGAAAGACCTGGAGAGAACTGAGCGGTCAAATTATGAGAAGGTGGTGGTTCCATTTGTTTTATTTGAAAGTGCGAGTAAGCGCTTAAGTTGTTAACGTATATTTCTGAATAAAAACGGAGAGTACGTTTTTTATTCGAAAATGTACCCTAAATTCAAAACCCATTTGTAAGCCAAATTGACAAAAAGTTCTTGCACTTTTCAAATATGTTTCCAAAGTGGCGAAAACGTAAAACATGTCTCCAAGTAGAAAAATGGGTGGTCCAATCAAACTGCTCTGAAGTAAAATGAGAACGACGATAGTTTTATTTCTAGTAATCCTGTTTGAGGAAACATTTTTCATTCACTCCTTGTTCAATATCTGTATTAAACATATTTTGTAAAACTAGCGAGAGAAATTCGTATACAGCAAGTGATCATCGATCTATGCTTCCTGATTTGGAGGAAAAACTCCCTGCAGGATGATCCATATGCATTTAGATATCTCAATAAGAGAAAGTAAATTTTACAAAATATGCAGAACTTTAGATTCTGACATTCCCATTGAGATTTATTTGACATTTTTTTTTCTTTCATAATAAAAGCTTCCTTAAAAACACCCAAAAAAACTAAAATATTAAGATCGCTTGCATATTTCTAATGAAAATGTTTAAAAAAAACCGATTTTCCTTAACTGCGTTTTTTCCGAAATTAGCAGGCAGCCGTAGCCTAGTGGTCAAGGTAACGGACTCGTTATCGGCGTGCCATGACTTCGAGTCTAGTACCGCTCAAGACACGCCGAGTAGGGGAGCGATGTACTTTAAATCCATTAACAGCTCAAACGTCCTCCCACTGGCGACGTGTGGTAGTTAGGTGAAGGGGGTGCAAGCTCAGGTGTCGTCCTCGTCACTTGACCATGGCTCAAAATTACGAGATACGTCGCCAAAAGCCCTTGTGTAGCCGAAAAGTGTGACGTTCATATACTCTCACTTTCCGAGATCATCGGATCTATAAGTAAAGCAACCTCCTTATTTTCACTTTCAAAAAAAGCTCCAAATATTCTCGGCTTATGCATACAAAAATATATATGGTATGTTAAAAGAAAACCATTTTTTTTTATCTGTGGGATTGTTATTCCTAATATGTATCGTGATCTTTCACTTAGTTAAGAATTACCCTCCAAACTTACAGACATACATATATATACTAGCCGTTACCCACCCGCTTCACTGGGTATTTCACGATGTTGTATATATGTATACTGTTTACATATATATATGAATTAATGATATCTAGCATTAAGAATTCGATTGTATTGCAAAATATATTTATAGCTGTAACTCTCGCCTCTTGATATAAAAAGGACATAAATTATAATATCTAATTTCTATTTATATCTAAAATAGAAGTAGAAAGATTTTTTTGAGCTCACACTTAACCTAATAATAAAGTGGAACCAAAGCAACTTTCAGTGGATCTCTACTCCATAAAATAAATATGCATGCTAAATTTCAAGTCTAAATCTAACAGAGCAAAAACGGAATTTTTATCAACAATACCTCGTTGAGAGCATTCTTAGCAGATTCCAATTCAACAAAAAAGAAGCATGCAAACCAAATTTTATTATTATAGTCTTAGCAGTTCGAAAACGGGAATTTTATCTATCAATACGCCCCAATAACTCTCCTCGCTTCCCCCTGGAGTTGATTTCCGTAAAATCCGTTCTTAGTGGAACTCTTTTCAACTAAAGAAACGTGCTCAACAAATTTCAGGTAAATGGGTTAAATTCAAAAACAGGAATTTTTCTATAACACGCCTTAATCCCTCGCAACCCCGCTTCTTTGGGGGTCCGTTTTCGAAAAACTCTTTGTAAAAGGAACTCTATTCCATGAATGGGACATACCTTCTAATTTTCAAGCAGGTGGGTCCATTAGTTGAAAAGCGGCAATATTTATCTATTGCGCCCCTTAATCCCCCTCAGTGACCCTTGGGGATCAATTTTCCCCAAAGCTATTTGGTAGCGGATCTCTACACCATGAAAGGAATCCGCTTATACCAAATTTTTTAAGACTGTACGTCTAATAGTTTAAAAAATGGACATAATTATCTATAACGCCCCTTAAGCCCCCGCAACGCCACTTAGGAAACGATTTTCACAAAACCCATCTTATAGCAGAATTCTACTTAATGAATGGAATCTGCTAACTCAATTCAAAATTTTACGTCTAATAGTTTAAAAAGAAGGGAGTTAATTGCCTATAACGCCCCTCAATACTCAACAACGCCACTTGGGAGTCGATTTGGACAAAACTCATCTTATAGCAGAACTCTACTTAATGAATGGAATCTGCTTACTCAATTCAAAATTTTACGTCTAATAGTTTAAAAAAGGAGTTAATTGCCTATAACGCCCCTCAATACTCAACAACGCCACTTGGGAGTCGATTTGGACAAAACTCATCTTATAGCAGAACTCTACTTAATGAATGGAATCTGCTTACTCAAATTCAAGATTTTACGTCTGATAGTTTAAAAAAGGAGATAATTACCTATCGCGCCCTTTAATTCTCCACAACGCCTCTTGGGGGTCGATTTTGGCAAAACTCATTTTGTAGCGGATCTCTACTCTATGAAAGGAATCCGCTTATATACCAAATTTCAAGACTGTACGTCTAATAGTTTGAAAATGGAAATAATTACCTATAACTCCACTTTAGCCCCTGCAACGCCACTTAGGAAGCGATTTTCACAAAACCCATCTTATAGCGGATCTCTACTCAACGAATGGAATCTGCTTACTCAATTTCAAGATCTTACGTCTAATAGTTTAAAAAAGGAGTTAATTGCCTATAACGCCCCTTAATTCTTCACAACGCCACTTGGGGGTTGTAGTGTTTCCTCCCTTCACCAGGAGGCGCACTGTGCTCCCCTCCGGTAAGAATGTTTTTTTTTTTTTTTTTTGTATAAGAAGAGAGAGCTTCTCGGCACCGGCGCGTTAGGTCGGTGGCCTTGAAATATCCTTGAAATATTACCCGCGTGGGTCCTTTGATTTTAAAATTTTCATGTTCGTATTTAATAAATGTGCTGTCTTTAAGAATACGTCTATTGTGGTGAAACTACAACAACATTATACATTTTACTACAACTTATCACATTGGCGCATCACGTCAGGATATAGAACGCCTGAGGGAGTCAAGACATCAAAAGGAACCACGAGGTAGGCAACCCTTTTGTATCGTTTTGAGCGAATTCAGCAAGGGTTTTTTTTCTAAATTTTCTGGGTTAATTAATTCATTTAGTATAATTCTTTCTAATCATGTTTCGCGGAGCTAGAAAGGAAGAATTAATATTAATTGCGGATGAATTGGGTGAGGAAATAACCCCAGAAATGAGAGTGTTAGATTTAAAAAATTTAATTTTAGATAGCGACAAATATAAAAACAATAAAGAGTTTATTGATGACTATTTAGATTCGATTATTTCGGACAGAAAATCAAAGGAAGAGCAAGCGCGTGTAACGGCAGAATCGCTACCTGAGTTTGAAAAAATAAATCTGGAAAAAGGTAAACTGGAAATAGAATTGGAAAAATAAATTTAGAAAGGGCAAAATTGGAAAGTCAAAGGGATAGCAATGAGTTGCAGCGTACAAATCCCGAAACAAAGCAAACTTCGATAGAAAATTTTATTCTAAGTGTTCGTACTTTAACTCTTCCGATTCCTAAAAAACAAGAGGGGTGGAATTTATTTTTCTCTCCTTTAGAACGTTCATTTAAAACCAAAAATGTGCCGGATGAATTTAAAGGAGAGATTCTTTTAAATTTGCTAGGAGAGTTATTTTAGTTTATGTAAAAGATGAAGAAATAAGTGACTATAATAAATTAAAATGTTTAGTTCTAAGAGAATTTGAGCCAACAGCTTTAATTTGCTTGCAAAATTTTCAAAAACTGAAACGAATGCCAAATGAAACGCATGTTCAGTTGGCATCTCGTTTGTTAACGAATTGGGATCAATACTGTAATTTAAGAAATGTAAATGATTTTAATTCTTTAAAGGAGTTAATTGTTAGCGATAAACTATATGAAACATTAGATAATGAAACTGCCGTTCATATAAATATAAAACAGGAGCAAAATTGATTCAAACCAATTCAAATGGGAAAAGAGGGTGACATGTTTTATGCTTGTAAAGGAAAATCATTTTCGGGTTTACACATAGAGCATGTCATAATCAGAATGACTCACGAAAGGATTTTAAATATATCCCTCTAACGCGAGATGGGAAGTAATAAATCTAAATTCGAAAGAAGACAGATTTATTAACTCAAAACAAAGTAGGTTAAATAAAAAATAGAATGTTACATTTGCGGTCAAAACCATTTAGCTCGAGATTGTAATAAAAGTATTCTAAATTAAAAAATGAGAAAAAAGAGACTTCTCAAGTGCAATATGTACAACCGAAAGTTGACCTTGAGCCTTTGAAATATGTAATTGTTTATATTAACGGGAAAGCAATAAATTGTGTTTTGGATAGCGGAACCCAGATTTTTATATGCAATTCCGATACCTTTCCAAATAGTTGTAATGATGAATTCGAAAAAATTACTTTAAGCTCTGCATTCGGAGAAAATGTAGAAGCAAAACTAATTAAAACCGCTATAGCTTTTGATAATAATTCTTTGAATCATCCAATGGATTGCTTGGTAGCGATCACAGATAAATTAAATGCTGATGCTTTAATACCTCCTGCTTTATATGAGTCTTTGTGTTCAATAAATGACAAAAATAATAAAAAGGAAAATGAGATTTTTGCCGAATCGGCTGATAGTTCTATTACGTTTTCAAATGATGAAAATGAAGCAGTGTGTGGGAAAGATATATTTTATGTTCAGAGTGACTCAGATAATATAAATTTTAATTCGGATTACACTAAAATGAAAGATGAGCAGAAAAATTGTGATTCTCTTGAAAAGGTTCGTGCAGAGTTAAAATTAAACAAAGGAAATTTTTATTAATTGATGGATTAATTTATCACAGGGATAAAATTCTAAATGAACCAGTTATGCAATTAGTTTTACCGCGTTGCAGAATAGATAAGGTAATGAAACTAGCCCATGAGTCAGTTTTTGGAGGTCATATGGGGGTTAAGAAAGCAAAAGAGAGGATAAAATATAATTTCTTTTGGCCAAATATGTCTGGCGAAATTGCTGAATTCGTCCAGACATGCAAAGGGTGTCAGCTTCGGAAGCCTAAGAAAATTGGAGATAGAGCTCCCATTTCACCTATTGTCCGTCCTGAGCTTCCCTTTGAGATTGTTAACATAGACGTGATCGGACCTATTCAACCGCCATCTGGTAGAGGACATAAATATGTTTTTTGTATGATGGATCAACATACACGTTGGCCTGAAGCAGTACCACTTAGATCCCTAACAGCCAAAAATGCATGTGACTCTTTATTACAAATATTTTCGAGGACTGGAATTCCGAGTATAATTGCCAGTGATCAAGGCACAAACTTCAAGTCGGCTTTAACCCAAGAATTTACGAAAAGGATTGGATCTAGTCCTAGGTTTTCCTGTCCTGGCTACCCGGCCAGCAACGGACTAGTTGAAAGATGGAATAAGGTATTGAAGGACATGATTCATCACGTTATTCGTGAAGATCCACGAAGCTGGGATCGACAATTACCTTTTCTGTTGTTTGCATACCGTGAAGTACCGAACACTACCACTGGTGTATCACCATTTAGGTTACTTTATGGCAGAGAAGCTCGAGGGCCGTTAGCCATTCTTAAATCATCCTGGGCAGGCGAAATACATCTTCCGACGAACATTTCCCAGTCAGCTGCTGATTACCTTCAGGAAATGAAGATAAATATGGAAAAGGCTGCTGAGAGTGCCTCTTTAACTGCTGCTCAGAAACAAAAGACTTATGGAGATTACTTCAACAAGAGGTCATCTGTGAAGTATTTTAGCATCGGAGAACAAGTTGTTTTGCCGATACCAGATTCTAGTAATAAGATCTATGCGAGATGGACTGGACCTGGAGAGATAATTCAACACCATATCCACCCCATTCTCTCATATAAAGTTAAACTGCCTGATGAAACTGTAAGACATGTTCACGTGAATAAGATCAGGAAGTATCATCCTCGTGCACTTGCAGTTGGTGTCATTTTTTAAGGTGACCATGAATTCGGAGAAATCCACCCCACTCTAATTTATCGAGGTCCACATCTGAAAGAGTTCTACATGAAATCAATCTGAATCATCTGAAGGAAAGTGAGAGGGAACAAGTGATAGTGATTGTTCTAAAACAACAAACACTATTCACAAGTGATGTGAAAATAGCCAAAGTAGGGACTCATCGAATTCGCTTAAAGCCTAACATTGAACGTAAAAAGCCGTTCGTATATCGCATACCAGAGTCCTTGAAGATTAAAGTTGATTAGCAGATAGAGGAACTTTTGCGACTTGATTTAATTGAAGAATCTGACGCAGAAATAGCCTATCCAATTGTTTGCGTTAACAAGAAAGATGGTACCCCACGACTTTGCGTTGACTTCAGAGCTCTGAACTCGGAGAGTGTGCCTGATGGTTTTCCGATGGAAGATGCAGTGGAGCTCATACATTCTATTGGAAGAGCCAATATCATCACAACGTTAGATCTCTTGAAGGGGTATTGGGCTATACCCATGGCTGAAGACAGCAAAAATCTTACATCTTTCAAGACTCATCGGCAACAGTACCGTTTCAAGGCGATGAGTTTTGGTTTGAAAAATGCCTCTGCCACATTTCAGCGTGAAATGAACAAAGCATTATTGTGTTACAGAGAATTTTTACGTGCCTACATCGGCGACATTGCAATCTTCTCCAAAAATCTCGGGAAGAACATCTTCATCTGGATGCTATTTTAACGAAACTTTCAGAGTTAAATTTCACTGTGAACCTCAAAAAGTGTGCCTTTGGAAAAACTCAAATTAAATATTTGGGTCATATTATCGGTTCTGGTAAGCACGAACCAGATCCCGAAAAGACTGCAGTTATCAACAACTTACCAGTGCCTAAAACGAAAAAGGAGCTTCGTAGTGTACTTAGACTGTGTAATTACTATCGTGAGTATATTCCTAAATATTCATAATAATATTGTGTATCCATTGACAGAACTCACCAAAAAGAGAGTACCTGATTCCATCCCATGGACTGAGAAACATGATTCCTCATTTCATCTTCTAAAAAAGGCTTTAGTGGAAGCACTTTCGCTGTACTCTCCAGTTCCAGATAAACCGTATACCATTCATTCAGATGCATCGCAAATTGGCATAGCTGCTTGCCTGTCACAAAAATGTGGTGATAAGTGTTACCCAATTGCTTATTCAAGTCAAAAATTAAGCAAGACCCAACAGTCATGGTCAACTATTGAACGAGAGGCATTTGCGATTGTGTGGAGCTTAAAAAAGTTCGAAGTATGGGTATTTGGGACTGAAATTGAATTTTATACTGATCATAACCCTTTACCTTACTTAAAAAAAAGTGCACCACAATCTGCGAAGCTACAAAGATGGGCTTTTGCACTACAAAAGTTCAATGTGATAATCAAACATTGTCCTGGCGTGAAAATGCCTCATGCTGATGCACTCTCACGATTAGTGTAACAAATGTGCTTTTCAATTTTAAAAAGAAAATTGTAGATTTAATGAATAATTATTTTCTTTATCTTATTTTGTGTACCTTATTATATTATTTGTGTGTCTATTTACATTTAAAAAAAATGCTAATGTTTCTTTTCGAATAATAGTTTTTTAGATTAATGTTGTTTATTATGTGAATTCCTTAAATTTCAATTTTCTTGATTATGATGGTATAATTAATCATATCAAAATTGTATTCTTATTTTAGTTTTGTGTAATTTGTTATGCATACTTATTTTTCATATTTTTTAAGTGTGAGGTAATGCTAATTACTTGTATTTTAGTGTATTATATGAATGTATATTATTTTATGCTTTATAATCAGAGTGAGTATCATGTGTGACACATCAATCTTGTGTGGGGGTGTAGTGTTTCCTCCCTTCACCAGGAGGCGCACTGTGCTCCCCTCCGGTAAGAATGTTTTTTTTTTGTATAAGAAGAGAGAGATTCTCGGTACCGGCGCGTTAGGTCGGTGGCCATTTTGAAATATTACCCGCGTGGGTCCTTTGATTTTAAAATTTTCAACTTCGTATTTAATAAATGTGCTGTCTTTAAGAATACGTCTATTGGTGAAACTACAACAACATTATACATTTTACCACAACTTATCACAGTGGTCGATTTTCACAAAACCCTTTTGTACTGGATCTGTACTCTATGAAAGGAATCCGCTTATCTAATTTCAAAACTGTACGTCTAATAGTTTAAAAATGGAAATAATTATTTATAACGCCCCTTAAGCCCCCTAAATGCCACTTAGGAAACGATTTTCCCCAAACCCATCTTATAGTGGATCTCTACTCAACGAATGGAATCAGCTTACTCAATTTCGAGATTTTACGTCTAATAGTTTAAAAAAGGAGATAATTGCCTATAACGCCTCTTAATTCTCCACAACTCCACTTAGTGGTCGAGTTTTACAAAATCCATTTTGTAGCGGATCTCTACTCTATGAAAGGAATCCGCTAAACAAATTTCAAGACTGTGCGTCTTATTAGACGTGCATGGAAACGTCTTATAAGACGTTTAAAAATGGAAATACTTGTGCATAACGCCCCTTAAGCGTCCTCAACGCCCCTTGAAGGTCGATTTTCGTAAAAATCATTATATAGGGAATCTCTACTTTATGAAAGAAATCTGTGTACTAAGTTTCAAGACTGTACATCTAATAGTTTAATAATGGAAATAATTATCTTTAACGCCCCTTAAACCCCTGTTACGCCCCTTGGTGTTCGATCTTTGCAAAATCCGTTCTTAGCTGACGTCTACTCCATGAAGGGAACCGACCTACCAAATTTTAAATCTGTAGTTTTAATAGTTCCAGAGATATCGTGATTAGTCAGTGATTCAGTCAGTCAGTGAGTGAGTCCCTTTTCTCCTTTATATATAAATATATATATATATATATATTGTATCCAATGGTTATCGACAACTCCACGCAGTCTTCGCGCGCAGGCGCAGCAAATCCAAACACGAACTGAAACTATGGGACTTTAAAGAATTAGAGAAAGGGAGAAAGCAAAAAAAGAGAACGACAGAGGTGCGCGAGCAGGCGTTACCTTCTGCTTATCATCGTCAAACTTATCTGTTAGAATAGCTACCTTTTTAATTAATTTTTGTTTAATTTTAAAATAAATGTGAAAAAGACAAAAGTCTTGTACCCCTTGTTGTCTCCCACAAATTATGGAGGCTCGGCCGCGATCGAAAAAATTTCGATTTTGAACCAAAGTCTGGACAATGAACAAAAGCGTCCGTGAAGGAGACGCTCCGCCATTTTTGGAAACTTCGTTCAACCTGTGTAGAGGTTTGAACTCAGCATGAATACTTCACCTGTGTAGAGGCTGGGATTGAAAAAAATTTCGATTTTGATCAAAGTTTGGAACGTGAACAAAAGCCGTCCGTGGAGGAGACGCGCCGCCATTTTTGGAAACTTCGTTCAACCTGTGTAGAGGTTGAATTTTTAAACTTCGTTCCGCCTGTGTAGAAGTTGGAACCATCGACAAATATTCCGCCTGTGTAGAGGTTGGAACTAACTTAGTGTGAATAATCCGCCTGTGTAGAGGCCAGAACTTTTAATCAACGTTTTTCTTCAATTGAATTCTTCATTGGAACCCTGTGTGAATATTCCTCCTGCGTAGAGGCCAGATCTATTATATAATCAACGTTTTTCTTCAATTGAATTCTTCATTGGAACCCATCGACGAAAATTCCGCCTGTGTAGAGGTTGGAACCACTGACTTAACACCTGCGAAGAGGTGAGATCTGTGAAATCAACGTTTTTCTTCAATTATTGGATACATCGTACGTGCGAGCAACAAGGGAGCTAGAAAAAAAAAGGTAGGTTCTTTCCATATTTTTCTAAAATGTATAAAAACGTTCTTAAAGAGGATTTCATAAGAGTTGTTGAGGATCTAGACGGTACTGTGGAGAGTACGGACACTATAGCTAAACTAAAGACTAAAATTGAGAAGAGTAGTACATTTGAAAGTGATCCAGATTTCGTTAAAACTTTAATTAAAAACTGTATAGATGAGAGGGTATCGCGAAACGAAAGAGAGGTAACTTTAGAAAAACAGAAAACTGAGTTCGCGAAACTACAGTTAGCAAAATTAGAAAAAGAAGTCGAACTTCAAACGGCTAAAAATAAAGCATTAAGTTTAAATCCTGCAGCTAAAGTCGAAGAGAAACAGTTCGAAACTTTAAATAAGGACACCGCAACTCGTATTGGCATTCGAGAAGCAGAAGATTGGTTTAGGCCTATTGATTTAGCTAAAGAGTGCGATATTTATATTTCATCTAAAAACGGATCACGCAAGGAAACTCCTATTACTTATGAATATACCGAAGACCCTTTTAAAAATAGATCACAAAACTTTAAACCAAAGATTAAAGAGAACTATCCCCAATATCTTGAAAGAGAAAATAAAAATTGCTTTATATATGCGGTGATTCATCTCATTACGCAAGAGACTGTGAGAAGCGTTTTAAACCTAAAGAATCTAACAGCCACATCCATAATAGAATAAACGTGAATACTTTGAAAGTCGATAGCGAAAAACCTTCCGAAGAAATCATAACATTAAGCTCATGTTTTGGCGAACAGCGTATGGTAGAAGTTAAACCGATAAATCTTTTTCTCTTAATCAACACTCTCCCGGTCTAAGTGTTCGAACGGCAATATCACCGACCTTGACCGAAGAATTTATTATGCATCCCAGTGTATATGCTGAAATAAAGAAACTAGGTCACGCAAAGAGCGATGTTTTATTGAATGAAAGTGAATCCTCTTTAGGTGCTTATGCTTATCCTAGTGCTGTTTCTGTTTCAAGTGTGATAAAAAACTCTAGTTATGATTTGCCACATGTTAAAACCTTTAATACTAGAAATGATTCGAGTTCTCTAATTAAGGATTATAAATGTAATAAAATTAAGAGTACTAAGTGTTCAGTGTACGTATGTAAGTGTAGAGCGCCCTCTAGCGCTCAGAGTGTCTAACGAATCTGTGTAACCTCTGACTCCATCGAGTAAGGAGTCAAATCGAGCGAGCTGAGCAACAAGTAATAAAAACTACAGTCCACTTACTGAGAGAGACCTTTTTTCTAGAGTTTTACTTGTGTACCCAACATTCTGGTCCAGTCTCAACAGGAGAGACCTATGCGTTGAAAATACGAGGTATGTGCTGTTGTTTTTTGACTTTTCGTTGAAAAATCGAACTTTAAACTTTAACGATGTTTAAAGGAGCAAAAAAAGAAGACTTGAGGCGAATCGCTTCTGAATTAGAGTTGTGTGTCAGTGATAAATTAACTGTTTTAGACTTCATGGATCTTATAAAAACTGTGATAGATACAAAAACGATCCTGATTCAGTGCATGAGTTAGCAAATTTAATTATCGAAGAAAGAAAGTATGACGAAAGTCAGCAATTAGAGTTAGAAAAATAAGAGAAAAGTCTAAGCTTGATTTAGAGATAGCGAGAATACGAGCAAATGATAAAGACAATAATACTGAAGTTAATTGTAATGATTCCTTTTCTGTGGATTCTTTAATTAAAAGTATCCGTACACTTACAGTGAAAATTCCCGACAAACCTGAGGGATGGAGTTTCTTTTTTATCATTAGAACGTGCATTTGCAGCCAAAAGTGTTACTGATAAATTTAAGCCTGAGATTTTGTTAAATTTATTAGGAGAAAAAGCTGCAAATATCATTATATATCTGAACGATGAGGATCTTAAAAATTATGATAAAATAAAGTCCATAATACTCCAAGAATTTGAGCCAACTCCTCAATCGTGTTTAGAGAATTTTAAGAAAGCAACACGGCAAAATTGTGAATCCCATGTCCAGTTTGCTAGTAGATTAACAACAAATTGGGAATACTATTTAAAATTGAGAAATGTTTCAAATTTCGAGGTATTAAAACAATTAATAGTTTCAGACAAAATATTTAGTACTTTAGATAAAGAAACCGCATCGCATATTAGTGTCAGACAAGCAGATAAATGGTTTGATCCTTTAACATTGGGAAAAGAAATTGATTTATTTTATTCATCGCGAGGAAAACCACTGAGTGAGAATATTAATTATTGTCGCAAAAATCAAAATTCTAAAAATATGTCTAGAGTATTTTTCTCAGATGTCAAGGGAAAAAAATGTGTTTTGTGTCAATCTGATAGTCATTTTTTAAATAAATGTCCTCAATATAAGCAGTTATCAGTAAATAAACGGGTAGAACTTGTTAAAAATAATTCCTTGTGTTTTAATTGTTTAAATTTGCATAGAGTCAAGTTTTGTAAATCTAAAGTTCTTTGTAAATGCTGCCAAAAAAAGCATCATTATTCTTTGTGTTTCTCTGGAGACCCAAATTTTACGAGTGAAAGGGTCATTCAACCTTCTTCATTGGGGGGCAGAAAGAGCCGGAAACAGAGGAATCCTCGATGGGTCAACTTTCAGGGAAGGCGTCTGTGTTCAAACCCATAAATTACATAGGGAGATTTCGAAAGAGGTGTCTTCTCAGGGTTTAGGAGATCTGTTTACTGCAACGAGTTACGTAAAATCGAAATCCGTTTTACTTGCAACCGCGATTTGTTTCATTAGAGATTCCTTTGGGAAAATGCAGGAAGTCAAGAGCACTGTTGGACGGTGGTTCAACAAGCAATTTTATTTCGCAACAGTGTATGAATAGACTCAATTTAAAAAGAGAGAAAATAAACATTTTAGTTTCAGGATTAAATAATTCAGAGTTAACGATTAAATCGCGCGTTAATGCAACAATTGCAAATAGAGGAAATAGTGTTATGAAACTAATGCAGACTTTTTTGTAGTGCCGCGAATTACGGATATGATTCCTTCTCAACCATTTAACGTTAGTTTGGGTAATTTCAGTAGAGAGAAATTAGCGGATGAAAATTTCAACATTCCGGGAAATATTGATTTATTGTTGGGAGCAGAAATCTTTTATGAAATTCTTTTACCAGGACAAACAAATCTTTTAAATACAAAATTAATTTTTCAGAATACAGTCTTCGGCTATATTGCGAGTGGGAGTATTCCAGTTTCTAGTGAAAATAAACCTCACTGTGGGTTATTCAAAGATAATGTCGATTTAGAAAAGACAATGAGGAGATTTTGGGAAATCGAAAATGTTGAACCTGAGACAATAAAAAATAAGGAAACGATAATTTGTGAGGAGCATTTTCAAAAAAATCATACTAGAGATAGTACGGGAAGATATATAGTATCTATGCCATTTAAAAAGGATCCAAATTGTTTAGGCCAGTCAAAAGATATTGCCCTTAAAAATTAAATTCTTTATGGAGTAGATTAAAGCGTGAGCCCAACTATTTAAAATTATATAGAGATTTTTAAAAGAGTATAAAGAGCTAGGCCATATGCAAGAGGTAGACGAGAGAGAGAGTGTGGAATGTATTTCATACCACATCTTGGTGTTTATCGCTCTGATAAAAAAACAAGTAAATTGAGAGTAGTTTTTAATGCGTCGAGTGCAACTACAAACGGTTATTCTTTAAACTCTCTACAATACAATGGGGGAGTTGCTCAAAATGACTTTTTTCAATAATGGTTCGCTTTAGAAAGCACATATTTGCATTCATTGCGGATGTGCAAAAAATGTATCGAATGATTTGGATTAATCCAGATCAGCGTAAACTTCAGCGCATTCTGTGGAGAGAGAACATGGACGAACCAATAAAAACGTTTGAGTTGTCAACTGTGACCTATGGAACAACGAGTGCACCATTTTTAGCGACACGTACGCTAAAACAATTAGCCCTAGATGAAGCAGGGAATTTTCCATTAGGTTCTTCAGTTGTGATGAGTGACATGTACATTGATGATGTACTTAGCGGTGCAGAGACCTTATTAGAAGCAAAAGAACTGAAAAATCAACTGATCAATATCTTCGCTAAAGGAGGTATGGTTTTGCATAAGTGGTGCGCAAATAATACGGAATTGATTGAGGTTTCCGAAAATTATGATTTTTCAGATTCATCAGAGATAAAAGTGTTGGGTGTTTATTGGAACCCCAAGCATGATTGCTTCTCCTTCAGAGTAAAAATAAACTTGCACGAATTAAATACCAAACGGGATGTTTTGTCAACCATCGCCAGGATATATGATCCTCTAGGTCTTTTAGGTCCTGTGGTGGCGAAGGCGAAAATCTTCCTTCAAAAATTATGGATGCTAAAGATTGATTGGACAGATTTGCTTCCAGATACAATCAATAGAGAATGGCGACAATTTGTCGAATCACTTCAAGCAGTAAATGACATCAACATCAATCGATGCATTGTGGTAGAGCAACCGGAAGTGATCGAGCTGCATGGATTCTCCGACGCGTCCCAGTCAGCATATGGAGCTGTCGTCTACTGCAAATCCATAACCTCAGATGGAAAGATGCTTGTGCATCTTATTGCCAGTAAATCCCGAGTTGCGCCTACCAAGCAAACAACGATTCCCAGACTTGAGCTATGTGCCGCTGTGCTGTTAGCAAAATTAGTGCATCGTGTCAAGCAAGCTTTGAAATTAAATGTGACTAATACTTTTCTTTGGAGTGACTTCATGATAGTTTTGTCATGGATAAGGAAGGAGTCATATCAACTAAAAACCTTTGTGGCTAACAGGATTGCTACAATCCAGGAGATGACTTCCAGTGAGCAATGGCGTTATGTGGCAACAGAGGACAATCCTGCCGACTTCGTTTCCAGAGGAATGGATTCTCTAAAACTTAAAACCTGTGAGTTGTGGTGGAATGGTCCTAAATTTCTGATGAGCAACCAGTACCCACAACGAAAAATTCCTGTTGCAGTGATCAAGGATCCAGGTGAACTTAAAAACTGTAGTGACTTTTCTAACTTTTTCTTGATTCTGCTACTAACTCTTTTGTAAATAATTTACTTAACCTTAGTAATGACTATTTTAAAATTATTCGTGTCTTAAGTTTTATTTGTAGATTTGTTTATAATTGTAAGAGCAAAGAAAGCAAAAGAATTGGGCCTCTAGATTTAGGAGAATTAAAAAAGGCTGAACAGCTTTTATTGAAATTGGTGCAAAAGGAAGAGTTTAAAGTAGAGATGAATGGTATTCAAAATTCTGCCATGGTACCTTCCAACAGTCGAGTAAAAACACTCAATCCATTTATTGATAGTGAAGGGATTTTGAGAGTTGGAGGTCGATTGAGAAATAGTGATATTAATTATAACCAGAAATTTCCAATTCTTTTGCCTTCGAAACATAAATTGACTTATTTAATAGTTGAGTATTTTCATAAAAAGTTTTTACATAGTGGTCCACAATCCTTGTTATATCAGATCAGGCAAAATTTTTGGATATTGAATGGCCGTAATATTTGTAGAAAAGTTGTTCATAATTGTGTAATTTGTTGTAAGGCCAATCCTACTTGCGCTGATCAAATAATGGCTGACTTGCCAAAGGATAGAGTTATCAAAAATTATCCATTCAATGTGTCAGGTGTGGACTTCTGTGGCCCCTTTTACATTAAGTATAAAGGGCAGAGAAAAGGTGTATATAACAAAATCTATGTTTGTATATTTATATGTTTTGTTTCTAAAGCTGTGCACTTAGATATTGTGACTGATTTAACCTCTAATGCATTTATTGCTACACTTAAGCGTTTTATATTTAGAAGAGGTAAATGTGCTAATTTGTATTCTGATAATGCAACAAATTTTGTGGGTGCAAATATAGAACTTAAAAAAATGTTTAATTTGGTGTGTAAACCTGATGAGGCACTTGCAAGTTATATGGCTTCTGAAGGAATAGATTGGAAATTCCTCCCCCCTAGAGCCCCAAATTTTGGAGGTCTCTGGGAGGCAGGCGTTAAATCTTTTAAGTTCTATTTAAAGAGAGTAGTAGGTAACATTAGATTAACATATGAAGAGTTTCTGACCGTGATTATCCAAATAGAGGGGATGTTAAATTCTCGTCCTCTTGTCCCATTATCTTCTGACTTAGATGATTTAAATGTATTGACTCCTTCTCATTTTTTGATAGGTAGATCAATTACATCAATTGTTGAGCCTGATTTAACTAATTTAAATGAAAATAGGTTGGATAATTGGCAGAAAATTACAAAAATAATTCAATTAATTTGGAAAAGGTGGAGTGTAGACTATTTAAATAGTTTGCAGCAGAAAAATAAGTGGCATTTCGAGAAAAAGAATGCTAAAATTGGAGATATGGTTATAATAAAAGAGGATAATTTACCTTCATGTCAATGGTCATTAGGTAGAATCAACAATATTTATCCAGGAAAGGATTCTAAAGTAAGAGTAGTGGAAGTCAAAACCACTAGAGGTATATTTAAGAGACCCATTTCGAAACTGTGCATTCTACCAATTGAAACAGTGTGTGTGTGAAGTAGCATATATAACCCTTCAGATAGTAATGTTTGTGTGTAGAATAGTAATTTTTTTAAAATTCTGTGTGATTTATCAATTGCTTATACATTGTCTTCATTTGTATGTTGTTTTGTTTGTATTTTGAAGTATTGTATTTCTGTGTGTTATCTTTATGATTATGTTCTATGTAAATCTTGCATGTTGAAAAACATTGCAAGGCCGGGCGGCATGTTCAGTGTACGTATGTAAGTGTAGAGCGCCCTCTAGCGCTCAGAGTGTCTAACGAATCTGTGTAACCTCTGACTCCATCGATAAGGAGTCAAATCGAGCGAGCTGAGCAACAAGTAATAAAAACTACAGTCCACTTACTGAGAGAGACCTTTTTTCTAGAGTTTTATTTGTGTACCCAACACTAAGTTAAAATTGAGTATTGTAAGAGAAAAATGTTCTGATATAGTATTGTGTAAGAAAGTCAATGGTGCCATGAAAACGAATTCCGTGGAATTTATCTCCCGCTCACCTACCCCTTCACCTATGAAGAGTAAACATCGACGGTTTGTGTTGCTCCGAAGGATCTTTGAGCCCTGGCAGTGGAAACGGAGGAAAAAGAGAGATCGTTTTGAACAGACGTCCAGAACTCTAGAGAGGAAAATATCGATGCGTTCAACCAAAGAACTCATTAAAAAAGACGTTCTCATGCCTGTGAAACACAATGTTTTCCTGTGGAACCTTCCGGATGTCGAAGACGTGCCTTCACATGATGGAGAAACTGTTTAGTTCAGCAGAATTATGATATGTTAAATCTTTGTATATTTGTCGTATAGTCCTTGTCTGTTCCGTCTTTTTTGTATGTTTCAGATTCTCCTCTGGTTTCGATGAAAAAGGAAGACGTACCGCTGTGGACAGCGTACAGTCAGGTTGGCCGGATATAGTATCCAATGGTTATCGACAACTCCACGCAGTCTTCGCGCGCAGGCGCAGCAAATCCAAACACGAACTGAAACTATGGGACTTTTAAGAATTAGAGAAAGGGAGAAAGCAAAAAAAAGAGAACGACAGAGGTGCGCGAGCAGGCGTTACCTTCTGCTTATCATCGTCAAACTTATCTGTTAGAATAGCTACCTTTTTAATTAATTTTTGTTTAATTTTAAAATAAATGTGAAAAAGACAAAAGTCTTGGACCCCTTGTTGTCTCCCACATATATATATACATATATCCGAAGAGCCATTTACTTGTGATCACTCATCTTTACACTGATCTCTTCTGGAAGCAAAAGCACAGTGCGTGCAGGGCTGATGCCAGTGTATATAAAGTGCTCAAGCACTGACTTTCAACCCCAGAGTGTTTAGCAACATAGTAGGAAAAGTAACCGATTTTTTCAGATTTTCAAATCGTTCTGGCTGAGATTTCAGAAATGGCGTTATTGAAAGTGGTGTATGGATGGTGAAACGACAAGTCGGTGACCATCGGCTACGGCGCATTGATTCCAGAGGAGAGCAGAGACTTACCTACTGTTCGCTATGAATTGAACAGCTATAACCGTAGATATCACAGCAAGCTACGACCCATACAGTGTGTTTCTACACACAGTGAAACGTAAACTGTTGCGTATGGGCATACGAAAGGGTATCTTAATGTTAAATAAGTGGTCAAAACAGAATGGCTTGTCAGTGATATGTGGGTGTGGTGAAACAAATATTTATTTAACAAATGTCAGCCTGTTAGCTTCAAGCTTTTCCAATATTTTTCTTCAGTAGATTTTCAATAACATCGTCTATATATGTATATATATATATATATATATATATGGCTAACATTCCTCTCTGGAACATAAAATACAAATAGGTCAATCGACAATTTTAAAACGAAAAAGGGGGAAACGAAATACATACCTATGGTCTATTTTAACTGGTTATATTTATAACCAATGTGTGTGTAGGGGCATGAAACTTGCTTTCAGGGAAACAAAATCTCAAAAATTCTCAGAATTGTTTAGTATGCTTAAACTTACTATCTGTCTGAAACTAAACTAAACTCAGTGGCGCAACAGCACATGAAGTTCAAGGAGTACTGTGCCCATCTCAATTTTAATAACCTTGGACACTGAGGTGCATGAGCAGATGTTCCGATCAGGTGGTCAGTTTGACGCGAAACCTCCAGTGTTTAGTTTCCAAGCAAGCTTGGCACTCATTTATCGACCCACTGATAGGATAAATGGCAGAGTCGACCTTGACTGCGTGGAAGTGTGATACACTACCACTCAGCCAGTGAGCCTCAACTATCTGTCTATAAACATAAAATATTATAATTATTTACTCTCTCTCTCCTCTCAAGTATAAAATAATTGCAAACTGAATCTTTCCTTTATTTAAAGAGTAATATTCCATTAAGCTAAAGATGTGAAAGTGTTTCTATGAACGAAAAATCGGGGTATGATTGCTCGTGAAATTATAAGAATAAGCATTGCATATGTAGTTTTACTCATTGGTGAAAAATATTTTTTATATCATATAATAATCTGATTCAAAACATTACAAAGATTTCAAAAAATACACATAATATTTCAAGGTTATTTGAATTTTTTTAATTATATAGAAGTAAATAAAATTCATTAGAGATGAACATATGAAAAATGTATATTAAAAAATTTTAATTTTGTATGAAAACATTTGTGAAGAATTTCCCAAAGAGAGAGGGGAAAATATATTTTTATTTGTATTTTTAACCGAATAAACATATTCTCTATAAATTATCTCTTCTATTTTATTAAAAAATTTAAAAGCATTTTAAATTAAAAAGTCACTTTTCTATATTATTTTTCGCGTCCCCTGAATATAGAGGTAGAAAAGGTGCCAGTTGTTTCAAAAAGCAAAATTTAATTTTAGGGCATATGTTATAATACATGTGCTTTACGTATTTATTTTTATTTTATTATATAAATTTACAAATTTATGATTTTTTTACAGAATTTTAAAATCTATCGCAAAATCTTAAAATTTAATTTCATAAATATATCCTAAAATATAATTCTGCCAAAAAAATATTGCTTCATTTCTTAAAATTTTTCAAACAGCAGTCAAATGATGTACCTATATCCAATTCATACAAGTACATCCCTTTTTAAAAATAAACTTATCAATAGTATTACAACAAATGTATCGCTCATGAATTACTTGCCACAACATGAAGGATGAAATGCTTAATCTGTCATTTGGGGAAAATGTAAATGATTTAATGTTGATACACATGTCTTTTCGAAATAAAAAGGAATATGGAGGTGGAGAGAGAGAGGAGAAATATATTTTGGAAAGGATTTGTGCTGTCTGTCTAAACCTTGAAGAACCTGGGTAGCTATAGTAAATGGACAAACAGAAAAAAAAAATTATTTGAGTTGAGTTTCATATGACACATTTTAATGATTGCCAATGTCGTGTTTTTTTTTTTCAAAGCAAGTTCCCAACAATGCCTTATCAAGGTTATTAGGATACAAACAAGTTGGGATCGAATAACAACCTTATCGAAACACGTTGCAAAGCACAGTTCTTTTTTCCCCTCTCTTTTATCTTCGAGTTCACACTCATAGTAATGATGGGAGTTCCAAGTTCGAAGTTGAAATGAATGCTCTTCAAAACAGGAATTAAGTTGCTTAAGTTAATTTTAACCCGGGAGAAGGTGATACTAACATAAGTGGTCGTGCCAATATGTATACCCCAAATATGTTTTGATAATTATTTTTATTGTATAAGATAAAAATCGTAAAATTCCAGTGAATAATTTATTTAATTTTAAGTACTTTTTAATTTTTCTTTGATAATTTGAAAAAAAAAATTCTATCAAATTGAACTAAAATGTGTCAAATGTGCGTGACTTTAAATAAGGACATAAATCCCCGACACTTTTTCATAACGTTACAGAAATGATATTTACAAGTAAAACTCTCATATTTTGCTCGTTATTATAGTTTTATTGTCCTTAGAGGATCATTTCTTGTGTCCTTTGATAGGGTGCAGTGTCTTGTGGTGCACTTGTAGCTTTATATACTTCTTGATGGAGTTTTTTAGGTAGCATTTGAAAATTTTACTTTCAATTTAAACGTTCATGTGCACGGCTTTTCTAAAAAAATTTATTTTCGCTATCATGATTAATACCCATTATTTCATTAGGTTCTTCTCTTTCTTGATCAGTTTTAACATCCTCCAATAAAAATAGCAAATGCTTTTTTTTTTTGTATTCTGTTCATTTACATTTGTAAACCGTAATGAGTCGTATAACACAGCTATCGAAACTACTAAGTCGTTCACGGGGGAAATGTAGCCTGCTCATTGTTCATATAAAATAAAAGTGATAGCAAGGGTATCTCAGTCACCTTAAGATAGTAAAAAAGGCTTGCTACCCCCCCAAAAAAGAGCAAGATATGTGACAAATACATTTTAGTTCCCATGAAGACTGTTATATAGGAAGATTCT